>CAMAPF010000046.1:862500-1462500 GCA_945859915.1 Cuscuta epithymum
CTCCTTCAAGGTGTCCAACAACGAAGCCGAATATGAGGCCCTCCTCTGTGGCCTTCGGCTAGCAGCAAACCTGAAGGCTAAAATGATCCACGTCAAGTGTGACTCAAAGCTTGTCGTGGGCCAAATCTCCGGGGAGTATGAGGCCAAGGAAGGAAGAATGAAACAATAGAAGGAAGCGGCCAAGGAGTTGCTTAAGGTATTTGAGGCACACTCTCTCACCCAAATACCGAGGGCTCAAAACTCCGAAGCCGATATTCTCTCGAAGCTCTCGGCTGAATCTCCTGAACACCTCTCCAAGATTGCTAGAATCGAAGAGCTCAGCCTCTCGAGCATACATGCTAGCCCCATCATGGATATACACCTCAGGCCGGAGGACTGGATCTCCGACATCACCACCTTCATCACCACAGGGCAGCTCCCCGAGGACGAGGCCCGCGCCAAGCTTGCGAAACTGAGGGCTCCCAGCTACACCCTCGAGAATGGGAGGCTCTACAAGAGATCCTACAACGGCACCCTCCTTCGGTGCCTTCATCAAGATGAAGCCGAAGTCGCAATGGAGGAGGTGCACAGTGGCACTTGCTCAGCTCACCAGGGACCCTTCTCCATGTCCCGAAGGCTCATAGTTCAAGGTTACTTCTGGCCCACCATGGCCCGTGATTGCGCAAACCTTGCCTGAAGGTGTGCCGCCTGCCAACACTTTCAGAAGGCCCCCGGCAGGCCAGCGGTCAATTACGCCCCCATCTGCACCGCTATACCCTTCTCCCGATGGGGTATTGATCTAGTAGGCCCTCTGCCGAGGGGTACCTCCAACAACAGGTACATTATTGTGGCCATTGACTACTTCACCAAATGGGTGGAAGTCGAGCCCTTCGCCAGCATTACTGAGGCCCGTTGCCGCCACTTTGTTATCAAGAACATTCTTACAAGGTTTGGCGTCCCCCAACAGATCATCTCCGACAATGGTACCCAATTTGAGGCAGCCCCCTTCTGCGCCCTCCTCGAAGCATGGGGCATCAAACACACCTTCTCATCCGTTGCCTATCCTCAAGGCAACGGACAAGTGGAGAACGCCAACCGCACCCTACTTGAGGGCCTGAAAAAGAAGCTTGAGGCCGAAGGGGGAGGCTGGGTAGAAGAACTCCACAACATCCTATGGGCCTACCGCACCACCCCTCGGCGTGCAACAGGTGAAACACCTTTCTCCCTATGTTATGGCTTCGAAGCTAAGGCTCCAACGGAGGTAACTCTACCCACCCGAAGGGTAGAAAAATATGAACCTGAAGTCAATGACGCCAACATGGCCCTCGATCTCCACCTCATCTCAGAACACCGGGAACAAGCCTTCCTCCGGGCTGAAAACTATAGGCGCCAAGTCAAGGGTTACATCGATGCCAATGTTCGTTCCCGAGAATTCCAGGTGGGGGACTACGTCCTCCGACGAAGGGAAGCCAGCCTACCCACCGAAGTCGGCAAGATGGCACCTAAATTTGAAGGCCCCTACATCGTCGCCGCCATCATCAAACCGGGAACATACAAGCTAAAGCGCCCTAATGGGACAGAGGTCCCTAGACATTGGAATGTACACCACCTTGTCAAATTCTATCAGTGAACATGAACGACCAAGCCCTCATCCACCACAAATGTACATGATCAACGGCCCAAGGCCCCACTTCATTTTAAGAAAATGGTTAAAAGGCCAAGCCTTCATCACCTATATGTTTCATAAGCGGCCCAAGGCCCCCTCCTCTCCAAAAATGAGTGGCCAAGCCCTCATCTCCTCACCAAAATAGGCCCAGGGCCCTTTCCTCCCATAAGGATGAACACAATAAAACATCACCACTCGAGGTACCAAGTACCGAGTGTGCGGGTTATCCCCGCCACTACTTAGGAACACCAAGTGTTCTTAACTAAGTCATACCCCACGAGGACGCCCTTATGCATACATTTTGCATATTTACATATACTCTCCAAAAAAAATCGGGGGGTACAATACCCCTAGGCGACGGCTGGCACCAAGTGCCCCCGGCTATTTGTGCTCTGCACACAAATAAAACTCTTCCCTGAAACGCTTTCCGCGCCATCCCCCAAGGGGAGGCAGGCAACGGACCATGTCCCGGGCCCAGGATTCGACTTTCACAAACGAAACGCTCCCCGCGCTATCCCCCAAGGGGAAGCAAGCAACAGACCATGTCTCGGGCTGAGGGGACGACTTTCAAAACCGAGGCGCTTTCCGCACTATCCCCCAAGGGGAAGCAGGCAACAGACGATGTCTCGGGCCGAGGAAACGACCCTCAAACCCTTCGGGATATCGGAAGGTCATTCCCGAAGGGGGAGCCAACGGTTTGTTCCGTTGCCTTCCATATAGGCCAAGCCTTTCCTCGAAACCAAGTTTCTTGATGCCCCTCCTACAGCATTAAAAAAAAGAAAAAAAAAGAAAAAAAAGATGTGTAGGGGGGAAGGAACTCCCTGGATACTATTCTCCCCGGAGGCTCAACAACAATTCGGAGACATATTCCCGAAGGCTCCCTGAAACGTACAAAGGAATCTCTCAACACAAAGTCATTCGGCTACTTGCCCGAAGGCTACATGAAGGAACTCCCCGGATACTATTCTCCTCGGAGGCTCAACAACACTTCGGAATTATATTCCCGGAGGCTCTTACCAAGATACAAGGACAACTCTCCAAACCAAAGTCAACTATGCTTCATGCTGAAGGCTACACAAGTCTGAGGCGAGCTGAACCTATATCTACCACAGACCGGAGGCTTCATGCCGAAGGCGGAATGCCACCAAGCTCATTTGATGGTGGAAGTTTTCCTAAGTCCACAAATTGACACCCCTCGGAGAACTTTCATCAAACTGGCATCTTGTCGAGGGCTACTCACAAGATCTATTGAAGACAAAATCTCCGAATTTCACCAAGATCATGAACTTGGACCCCTCGGCAAGAAATTCATCAAACTGGCATCTTGTCGAGGCTCAAGAAATTTGGCTAAGTCCACAATTTGGAACCTTTCAGTAGGCAACCATGGACTTCATTACTACAATAGGCTTCTAGCCGAAGGCAACCACCAACTACTGGAAGGGGACCTAAGCGCCACTACAAGTCTAGGGCTCAGTATCACCGATGGCCTAGGGTGAAGTTTGCTTTGCAAATTTCCTAAGTCAAATTCATTTTAGCCTTCGGTCCTACTCTACAACCGAAGGCCTATGTCCAAGCTCTCCTTTGGAGTATTTATTAAGTCCTGGGTTGTGAACCCCGGAGACTACCCCTACAACCCGGTGGCGAATCCAATGATTCATTGCTGAAGGCATACAAGGGAGTCTTACTTAGAAGATTTTCTAAGGCCACAACCATAAGCCCCCGGTGATTCTGCATTACAACCGAAGGCTTCTGGCCGAGTTTTCACTTAGCAAAACTTCTAAGTCCACAAACATACATTCGTACAAAAGAAACGAAGGCATACATTCAAATCCAAAAGGTAGAGGACATCTATGGACGAAGGCATTCATTCAGGTGCAAGAGACATTCATTCATCAGCAAAAATATTTCCAATTACAAAAAGATGTTTGTTTGCGGGTGGCCGAAGCCGAAGACTACAAACTATTACAAGTGTTTATACTTAGAAAAAATTCAAGCTTGAACATCTTTGGCTGCATCTCCCTTCGGCTTTGAGGAGGCGTCATCCTCAGCTTCCTCTTCATCATCCGAGGCCAGCTTGTCCAATTCCGAGTCCTCGAGCAGAGGCCTCTCTTCGCCCTCAGGCAGGGGGGTTTGGAGGTCCAGAAGCAGAGGGGGAAGACCATAAGGGGCCGTATCGAACTCCTTCGGGTCCACTCCGAAATGCCGGGCCAGCTTCCGATAGAGCATGGCTTGTGTGAAATACTGGCCCCCCTCATAAAAACTCTTCCCCTTTAGGGCCAACCACATTGCCCCGGGGCCCTTCACCCAGCCATCAGCAGAGGCCCCCACAACCGAGGCTACCCACTGCTTCTGCTCTTCGGCCTTCCAGCCATCAGCAATGAAGCCCGCCACCGCCTCCTCCTTGGCCTTGGCAACGGCTTCCGCTTTTTCCTTCTCCGCATCCTCAGCAGCGGACTTGGCAGCCTCAGCGGCTGCCCTTTCAGCTTCGACTTTTCCCTCAGCCCTGGCCTTGCTCTCGGCGGCCGCCACCTTCTGCTACACCCCCTAGGTGGCTTGTCGGAGGGCTTCTTCCAACTCCGCCATCTTCCTGATCGCCTCGGTGTTGGTCTGGACAAGCTTCTTCAAAGTTTCATCATCTTGCGCCTTCTTCAAGCGCATCTGTTCCATCCTCCAGACATACTCCCCGAAGGCGACGCTGGCCTGCAAACACACCAAGATGCGTTCAAGGTCAGAATATGCAAGATATAAAAACGCTGAAGCAAAGATTACAGAGGGTTGAGATACTTACAGTAACCGAGGCCTGAAGAGCTTTGAGCTCGAGGGCTTCGTCCTCGAACTTGTCGAGGGTTGACCGGTCCAACAGGGGAGTGGCACCCCTCAGAAACTCCCTCGGGTTGAGGGTGCCATGCGTAATGGCAGTTCCCTTCTTGAAGGAGAACTGCACCGTCTCCAGGGGCCAGGCCCCCTCATCAAGGTCCTCCAGGGGGGTGGACTCTGAGGGCTGAAAAGAGGAGGGCTCATCAAGGATAGGCCTGTCAATGGGTCGGGTCTAGACCCGGACCCGACCCGGACCCGGTTGTTTTTAATGGGTATGGGTCCTTATTTTATTCCGTTTACCCGGACCCAAACCCGGACCCGTTAGTACTTTTAATAAACGGGTCGGATATGGTACATATGATTCCGACCCGTTAAGGACCCGGACCCGTTTAAAATTTCTTATTAGTATATATACACACACTAATACACAAAGAGATTAGTTATAATACTTCAAATAAAAATACAAACTAATATATATATATATATAAAGTGATTAGTTTTAATTCTTTGATTAAAAAGATACAAATTAATACATACCTAATGTATAAGTGATAATATAATAGTATATAATATGCTTTTAGTCCAAAAGAACTTTTTGTGACCTAATTTCTAGTCTACTATACGAGTTTTCTGTGGGAGAGAAAGAGACACAAAATGCGGAATTGTACGCATCTACAACAAACGATATTTTATTCAATAAAAGTACTAATTTTCTATGATAAACCTTGATTTTTTTTTAAAGTGAAGATATATTTTGCTTTTAAATTTGTGCACTTTGATTTACATTTCATATACATGTTTTACTATTTTTAAAAAATTATATAATGTTGTGTCAAAAAAATTATATAATGTTGTGCACTTGTGCATATGATTCTTGGCGGGTCTACCCGACCCGGTTCCGAGACCCGTTGGGTCCGGGTCCGGGTCCAAATTTTTAGACCCGCCGGGTAAACGGGTCGGGTCCGGGTCCTTTATTTACTTAGCGGGTCCGGGTCTGGAACACTACGTTCTGACCCGGAGGCGCGACGCCCTTCCCGACATTCTTTCGCTTGAGCTCCCCAGCCTGGGAGCCCCCGGCATCAACACCGGTGTCATCAACAGCAATCTCCTTGGAGGGTTCCTTACCCTCCGGTTTCTTGAGGGCCTCAACCTCCTTAAAGTATTCATCCACAGCTTTTTGATGGGAGGGCCCCTCGTCCTTTTTCTTCTTGCCCTCTTTGGCAAGTTTCTTTGACAGCTTGGCGAAGGCTTTGGGATCCATAATATCACCTACAAAAGACAAGGAAGGGTTAGAATCACAACAAATCAAGGAGAAATATTCTAAGTACTAAAAACAAGAGCCCTCGGCAACAACCTCCGGAGTTTTGGTACCCTCGGTTAATCGGGGGATACTTCTCATCCTTATCCTCCGGAAGGCGGTATCACCGGAAGCCCAGCAAGTACAACTCCTCGGGGAGCGTCGCCTCCTTGATAGCGATTACTTTGTCGGAACCCCTCGGCTTCTCAGTAAGCTTTTTGTCCGCCTTCCCGAGGGCTGCACTACCCACCTTCGGGTGCCTCTTGAAATAATTATGTAGACCCCCCGAAAACGGATTCTCAGCCATCCGAATGTAACAAAACTTCTCCTTCCACTCCTTGTGGGATGAGGGGGTCTCGGAGAAGAGTTTCCAAGCCGGAACCTGCTGCAAATTGGCATATCCCCCGGCGTGGGAATTCCCCCCTCGGCACAGATTAAAAGAGAGAAAAAACTGATCCAATGTAGCGGCCACCCCCCCGGCTGCGACAGAGAGACAGGAATCCCGCCAAGTAGTAGTGGCTGTTGGGGGTGAGCTGGCAGGGGGCTAGTTTCACGAACTTCAAATATTCTACTACAAAAGGGTGGAGTGGGAATCTAAGTCCCAATTCCACCGAGAGCATGTGGACTGAGAAGCACCCCTCCGGGGGATGGGAGAGCAAATCTTCGGACCCCGGCTCCACGACCTGCGCCGTCAGCCCCACGAGGACCTGGAGGGCTTGGTACTCAGCACCCGAAGCCGTGGTCTTCACCTCGAGGGCGGTGGTGTCCAAGTAAGAGTGCCCCTCGGGGATCCCAACCGGCAGCCCGACATCAACAGCCGCAACCTTTTTCTTCGGACCAACCCTCAGCTTCTTCTTCTTTTTGTGACCCTCGGCTACCCGGAGGGGTTCAACATCCATAGGCCGGGAGGTGCTCGCCTCACCAGCGCCCCGAAGGGGCATAACGGCGATCGTCACCCGACGGCGCTCCTTCTCTTCCTCTTCTTCGGCCACTTGGACGGCGATGACCATCTCTTCATCCCCGGCCACTTGCTCGAAGTCCTCACCTTCCATCTCCGCCCAAAGGTTGCTCTGTACCTCCTCTGCTACGGCAAAATCGTTGTGCGTCGACTGCTGATCACTCGATGACTCTACATCGGAGATGCTCTCGCTTTGTACCGACGACTCCCTCGAGATATCTTGAGAGTCACTTTCCGGAAGACATGTTGAAGTTGATGGTCGAGGGATTCAAAAGGGGAAGGGATCTCTAGAACCCTAAGGGTGCTACAACACTCAATCGGAGGATACTTACTAAGCAACTAAAGACCAGGGAAGAACTGACCTTGGAGATGGGATTTGATCGAGGGCAAAGGTTTCTCTCTCTAGGAATTTCGGCAGAGCTCCGTTATGATCTCAAGAATGCGCAAAGAAAATGAGCTCCACCTTGGGTATTTATAGGCAACTGGGCCTCGATTTGAAAAGCCCATCATTACGGGCCGTCGGTTCGACCAATGGACGACTCCCGCCCACCTACAGCCAACGCCAGCCAGCCACGTCAACCCCTCTTCCAACGACTCTATTGCAACGGCTATATTTCAGGAACACTGGAGTGCCCTCGAATGATAGCCTCCGGCTATCACCCGCCACAGCCTTCGGCGAACAACTTTCACCAAGTGCTCTCGAGCAGGCAGCAGTATAAGCCTTCGGCTTGTCAATGTTGCCACTCACCAAAATATACTTGGGCAATAGCTTTCGACTATCATCCACAGGAGCCTCCGGTGAACGTATGTCACCTGATACCTTCGAGCAAGCAGCAGTATAAGCCTTCGGCTTATCAATGTTGTCACGCCTCGATCAATGACACCCCTCGGGGGCGCATGCAAACATCATGACTCCTTCAGCCCGAACTTACCTTCGGCCTAAAGGAGTGGGGGACTGGGATACACCCCTCGGGAATCACACAGAATAAAATGTCCACATGCAAAAACTTACAAGTGACACATGCAGCCTTCAGGCAGACATCAAAGGAGAACCCCTCGGGGCTCGGGCACATACTTCACTATACCCTTCGGCAGAAGCGAAATATCAAAAATTTTCCACAAGTCACTTGTGGCGATGAAGCAGCCCTCAGCACATCATATACAGATGTTATTTACACTTTCCTCAGAAAACCCTCAAGTACCTTTCGGCAAAAGGAGTGAGGGACTTCTGATGGAGTATATGGCCCAGGAACCCCCGACCCATAGACTCCTACTTCTCCTACACAGGCCCATTGAGCCCAAGGAACATTCGAAGCCCAAATACAGCGGCCCAAGTCTCAAAGAAGCCCAAAATACACAATGGGCTGCCTTCGACCCACGTGGACGAAGGCTCCAAAATACACAGGGCACCAAGATTCGAGCATACAAAGCTACTGGGAGAAAACGGCGTAAAACAGTAGCCTTCGGCCAAACAACTGCTGCCCTCAGCATCATGGAAGCCTTCGGCACTCCCATGCCTTCGTCTACACAAGCCCTCGGCCGATGGGGGAGCCTTCGGCCAACCACTCAATCATCGAAGATTCCCTTTGGAGACAAGCAACCACCGCATTTAATGCGACGTCACATCCACCCACCGCATTCAATGCGGAGCACATGCGACTGCCCGTGCCACCCGATTGAGGTGACCCCTCGGCCGTCGGATTATCGCCACGTGTACTCTCATCGCATTTATTGCTACTATAAATACCACCCCATTTCCCCATTGTAAAGGATCCCAGATCAGAACATCTCGAGTTCATAAATAAAATCGCCTCTCTCTCCTACTTGTTTGCTCTGACTTCTCTCTAGGTTATTCCCGTAATAACCCCTCGGATAAGATACCCCCGGGTAGACTATCCATCAAACTTATTAAATAATAATCATACAAAAAATTAATAAATACTAATAATTGTAAATATGTAACAAACCAATGATTGGTACTCACTAGTCACTAGCCGGTAGTCATTTGTATTTTGCACTAATATTTTATAATTGTAATATTATTGGGTGTTTAGTTATTTGGTTACTAATATTTTATAATTTTAAATGTAATTATTTTTTTTTGTTTTTGATGGGTTTTCTGTTAATTATTATCTATAAATATGCTAATTATGTAGGAAGTGTCATAACAGGTAATGAAAATTTTACTCTTAACATATAAAGAGAAATAATAAGTTGAAAATATATTTGGTTATTAATCGCATGCCGACTCTATGGATCGATTGTAAGGACAAATTTTTCTTCCTCAAAGTTGTTGGCAATGACAATGTGGATGTTGAATTACTATGACTATGTGTTATGTAAATCACATTATTAATATGATATGTATCAAAATAAGTGTCACACTTTATTTTTAACTATATCAAAAAAATGTCACACTTCCATTTTTATAAAGAAATCCACCACAAAAGTAACTTTAATAAAGTAAAGATTACATCTACAGTACCAAAAATCTCCTAATTTTAAATTATGGAAAAAGTCTAGTCAATTACATATTATGATACATATGTAGTATTAAACTTTTTTCGCCTAAGGCCTCCAAACCGCTAGAGCCGGCCTTGTATATAATATATAAGTAAACTACTATAAGATGAGTAATACACTTATATTTAATACTTGAATATATGAAGTATATATTAAGTAGATGTATTATGTATGTATTAAGTAGATATGAGTAGACAATAAGTAGAGATTAAATAGATAATTACCAAAAGTTATATAATATATGTATTTATAAGTACTTTAAGTAGATAATTAATATATAAGTAGATAAGAAATATAAGTAATATAATATATGTATTTATAAGTAGATAATTAATATATAAGTAGATATAATAATTGTATAAGTATTGAATAGTAAAATATAATGGAGAATAAGAGAATTTGAGAAGATGAAAATGGAGATGATTAGAGAATAGAGAGTAGAGAGTAGGATGTAGGAAGAGTTGAAGAAGAGGTGTGGAAAAATGTTTAAAATTAGGAGTATTTATAGTTTTTTTTAACCCCACCCCCCACCCCCAAAAGCCCGGGACTCCCCTGCCACCCACCCAACGGCTATATAGTCGTTTGGAAGCCCAGGCCAACTGCTAGGGCTGTGTTTGGCCTGATTTTTTTTTTAAATCTGACCGTTGGGACCCGGGCCTGGCCCGGCCGGGCCGGGTCACCATTTTGCCTACCCGAGCCCGCCCCGCAAATCCCCCTAGTTCGGGTCAATACCCGGTACCGGTCCTACAGACCGGGCCGGTCCCGAGCCCGCACAGTAGCGGGCCGGGCCGGGTCCCAGGTCGCTAAAAGTTAAAAACATTCTCAGATGTTACTCAGTGTAGCATCTCAAAAAGATTTTTTATTGTGAAAAAAACTCTTAAAAATTTCCGTGCCATACAATTACAATCTTTTAGACACTTTTGAGTAGTACAAAATCTGACCAAATGTGCTAAAACCGACTGAAATCGATTTTTGTGCGGTTTGAATGTCGGTTTCACCTTTGTATAATAAACCCAGTGAACCAAATCGAGAAAAAGGGGAAAATAATTAAAATACCCTAAATTTTGAATATGTGTGAGGTAAGCACTCCAAACTTACATGTGTAATTTAAATACCCCAAACTCTATATAAATAGTTATTTTAACACCTTAGTCATGCATTATTTTTTTCTTAAATGTCAATTATTTGTGTTAATTTCATAAGTTAAAACATTTTAGCATTCATGAAGATACAATTAACATTCTAAACTTCCATTGTAAAATAAATAGTATTAACCCTCACTCTATATAATTGCAAAGTTTTCAATTTGATATTTTAAATTATGCATTTAACGTCATAAATTTACAATTTTTGAAAAAAATTATACATGACCATGGTGTTAAAATACATTTTATATATAGTTTGAGTTATTTAAATTACATATGCAAGTTTGAGGTGTTTATCTCACACTCCTTCGTTATTTGGGTTATTTTAATTATTTCTCCTCGAGAAAATGACATTGATGAACACCTTTTTTTTTAAAGTAGTAATGATTATTCTAGATAATGAGTGCCGATAATTAATAAACTACTCCGTATCATTATCAATGTTTTGATGTTTTATTAAAGTAATTAAAAAGTTATAACTTATGGGTAGAATTCGTATAAACTTTAATTTTAGATGATTGGATTTAGTAACCATTTAAGTACAAAACAATTTCAATTGAAACATACTCTATTTTATTAGCACTGAAGTAGATTTTGTTCATGTAAATTTCAATTCAATTTTAATTTATTCACACTTTACTAATTCAAGTGTCTATGGTAACACTGAAATTGACAGAATAAAAATGAATATGATGAAATTGATAAAAGTATAGATGAAACAACTGAATTGGTAAAAGCAATTGAATTGTATTCCCTCCGTCTCCTTAACTTTGTCCCATTTTACTTTTTCGTATGTCCTATTAAGTTTGTCTCATACCATATTTGGTAATATTTGAGTGGTTCTAATTTATTCTTACTTTATTCACACTTTATCAATTTAATATCAACCACACACTACTTTTTCTCAAAAATCGCACCACACACCTTTGTCCCAAACTTAAGGGGACGGAGGTAGTATATAATTAACAAAATTTATTTTTTCTAGAAAAATAATTTCAATCTTACTTATTTTGAAAACATGGACCCAAGTGTGAAGACTACATATCCCGCCAAAAATAAAATCTTTTTTTGGCAACTGATGGCTGGGGTAGCTGAAGTGAGTGTGGGGACAATGCTGGTTTTGTAGTGATCGGCAAAAGAGTCTGCGTGATTGCGTGCCACCTTTTTCATACCTCCTCTTTCATGTTTGAGGGTTAAAAATAAGGAGGAGATGATTTTAGAGGACTTTTGAAATCCTCCAAAACCTTTCAAATGTTCAATTTTCAAGTTCTCCAAATTGAGGGTTTTTTAAAGATAACCAGTTAGATAATAACTTTAGTTCAATTATAAACTTTAGCTCAAATTTGAAGGATACAATTATTTGAATTCATCATACTCCGTATATTTGTGAAGTGATTTAATTATAATTCTTCCAAAACCTTTATCTTTTTAAATGTGATACTCCCAAATAAGAAGAAAGATTTCCAACCTTTTCCCTCTCCTTCCCTTCCAATGACTAACCTTTACAATCTTCCCCTCCTCTTTCCTTCAAACTCCCAAACATACCCTAAAGCGGTAAGCTGGAATAAAGAGAGGATTTCCCAAGGTTTTGATTGAATCTAATGATTTCATACGAGACATGCTTATCGTAGGGTGATGTTTCTATTGTTGTTATTATCGTATGCTTATCGTATGTTGATATTTCTATTATTGTTATTAACTTATTATCGTATGCTTATTGTATGGTGATAATGTGATATATAAAACACAAGTTAGTTGATATTTCTAATGTTAGTGTCGTTTTGTGCAGATGTTATGAGAATCATGTCACTTATGTTTGGTAAATTATACCGTACAGCCGGCTGTACCAAGGACAAGGTACAACCGGCATTTTTGTAATTACATCCAACTAATAGGACAATAGTTAGGTTAGTTGTTTACACTCTGTATTGGTTTTGCTTATCATTTATCTTTCGTCCCTTTTAGTTTAGTTTTCGTTGCTTTGTTTCTTTCGTTGCTTTTGTTTCTTTCATTGTTCTCCTTTCTTTTTCTTAATTTTTTTCTTTAACAATCTTTTGCCTTTAATTTTTTATTCCATTATTATAAAAATGTAATATATAAAATATTATTTAATGTTTGAGTTTGTTTTTTATTTTTCCAATCAACCTTCTAACTAAAGCCTTTTTAATTTGTGCATTATAAAATATTTTAGGTATTAATGTTTTTTACTATTTTTAATTTTAAGATGAATATTTATTAGTTTATTAAATGTTGCGGTTAATTACTAACATGAATTTTGTGTTATACAAAAATGAGTATAATGTAAAATAAATGTGCATGACAAAATATTATAAAAACAACGCGATTATATTTGTAATTCAAGATTACAAAAATTATTTTTAATAGAACATTGTTAATAATGAATTTGCTAGATGCAAATATTATAGAAAGAAGTTTGTGTTATATTTGAATGAGTATAATGATTAAAATAAATGAGCATATACAAATGAATATATCTGAACATATTAGAGAGTTAAAATGAGTTTTTGAATTTTTTATGCTCATTTTGTAAGTTAGATATGCTCAACTGGTACTGGTTTTATGTTTATTCTAAAATGTCATATCAATGCCGCATATTTCAAGACTGTCATATTACATTACATTCACATGAGAGTTGATTATAGACATGAGAGCGGAGATCACGATACTCAATTGAACGCTTCTAGTACTCAATATAGGAGGTTTAATGCTGAATGAAAAATGTTTTGATGCTCAACTAACAAAGCTTATCATTTTCATATCAATGCTCATTTTGTAAGTTACATATACTCAATTGGTACTGATGTTATGTTCATTTTTAAAATGTCATATCAATGCATATTTCAAAAGTATCATATTGAACTTCAATTCATAGGAATTGATTATAGATATAATTTAATAAGTTTTTATAAAATAAAAATAATAAAATAAAGTGAGTTAGAAGATGTGAAGCAGAGATCGCGATGCTCAATCTTGAACTCCTAATACTCAACAAAATAAGTTTGATGCTAATTAAAATTTCATTAATGCTCATTTCAGAGAAACCATTATTTTTATCTTAACATAAATGTTTGATGCTCAATGAAGTGATGTTTAACTAACAAACCTTACTATTTTCATATTAATGCGCATTTTGTAAGTTGTGTATACTCATTTGATAATGATATTATGCTCATTTTAAAAATGTCATATCAATGCATATTTCAAAAGCACCATATTACATTAAATTCGTATATTAAAGTTTATAGAAGTTGACAAATTCAAAAATTCAAAAAAACAGTTTATAGAAGTTGACTATAGACATAAAAATCACGATGCCCATTGTTAGACTTCTAACAAGGGCGGATCTGGCTCTAGATCAGGGAGGGTCTAGGCCCAACCTAAAAAATAAATTTAGTGTGTGTGTGTGTGTATAGAAATCATCATGTCAGGCCGGCCTGACGGGATGCTCCGTCCGACCGAGCCCGTTTGGGCACCTTACCGGTGGAATTTTTTGCTGAAATTTTTTGAACATGTTCCTCATCAAGTCTAGTTTGTCCATACCAAATTTCAGCTCAAAATTCGATCGGGAAGGCATTCAAATATGTTTTTGAAGTTGACCGCGTTTTTATATGTATATTTTGACGCAGTCAACTTCAAAAAAAATATTTGAATGTCTTCCCGATCGAATTTTGAGCTGAAATTTGGTATGGACAAACTAAACTTGATGAGGAACATGTTCAAAAAATTTCATCAAAAAATTCCACCTAGAAGGTCGCCAAAAGGGCTCGGCCGGACGGTTCTCCCGGTTAGACCGGCCTGACAAGAAGAGTTCTCTATATATATATATATACATGTGTCTGTGATACGTAGGACTATATATACTATACAGTATATAATCAATTTGTAAACGCATATGGTTTTAGCAAGATGGAAGTGGAGTGCTTTGTTGGCCTATATGTCCCTAGTTCGAATCCTTAGACCACCGTTTTTTTTAACTTTTCCGTGTTATGTAGATCAGTGTAAAAATTTAATTAATTGTTTTTCAGAAATTGACCTAAATAGGAGTAAAAACGTTTTAAAATTCTAAAATAGGAGTATTATGTTTTTTATTCCCTGAATAGGAGTAAATTTCTGCCAAGTTTGGCATTACAAGGCTTTTAAACATGGCATTTTCTTCCAAACTTGGCAGATTACTCATATTCAAGGAATAAAAAACATGATACTCCTATTTTGGAATTTCAAAACGTTTTTACTCCTATTTAGGGAATTCTGTCATTGTTTTTTTCTTCTAAAAACTTTTTGTTTCGCACTACAATAATAAAAAAATATCTTTCTTCAAATATACATATTTAAACTTGGCTGTCTAAGTTAAATTATTACAAGTTTAACACCAATCTCAAACTATGAATGCTCTTGAACTTTTAAATATTAGTTGGAAAAATTAATTTGTTCAATTTATTGGGTTTGGTAGGTGAAAATTAGTTCAATATGTATGCATTTGAGGTGTTTTTGCATTAGACAAAAACTCTTATTCCTATTATATTTATTTTTGTCGTCTTTAACATATATGTTGCGAAAGATTTTATTTTTTTATTTGAAAATAAATTTTGTTAAATAACATTTTATTTTAGTACGTTTTGACATTTTTTGCAATGTATGTTGTTAATCAAAATTTTGCCCCACCTAATTGACAATGCTAGATCCGTCCCTGATTTCTAATAATCAACAGAATATGACTAATGCTCACATGAACTACATTAGTGCTCATTTAGCGGAAGACGCGAATTTCATTTAAATTATTAAAATGTCATCGATTGTACAATGCTCACTGTACATTTGGTTGTACGGTATAGACAATTAGGCCCTCCATATATTCTTATGAGGGTGGTTGTTTCTTCACCAGAATGTAAAGATAGTTATTTATTTCCACCTGATTTTGTCGTAAACCTTATGTATTTTGATTTAGGTTCCTTAATTTCATTATGCAATTGAACGTATTGAATAAAAAATTACAAATTTGATAAAATAGTTGATTGAAAAGATTAATAAAGGTTACTAAACATGTTCCTCGATTTGATCAATAGCAATGAAATGAGATAATATCCGATCTTTTTCATTTTGATCCATCCCATTCAGGGCCGTCTCCAGCAGTTTTGATGCCCCACACAAAGAATGACTAATGAGATCATATAGTACTTAAAATTAATAACAGAATTAAATATGATGTTATTAAAAAAAATTATAACATCGTTTTTTACTAAATGTAAAAGGTAATACTTGACTTAACATTGATATAAAGTATGTGAAAATAGAAATTCTTCTAAGAAATAAATAAAATTATAAAAGCACTACCTAATAACCTATTCATCTTGTCTTTTGATGTGCAAAATTTGTCAGTACATCACTACAATCAAGAGTAGTTACTGGGATCACATAACTCGGTCATATCAAGAGTAACATGCAATACATCTACAATATCATTTTCAACATCAACATTCACCTCATCATCTCTAACATATATATCCTCATCCTTGTTTTCATTTTTGTTCTCAAGTTGAGCACCAATATTTTCAATCTCATCTTTATCATTTGCCTCAAGATTTTTGTTTGAGGTCGATGTAGAAGGATTAATTTTTACATACTTATCCATGGAACCCGCAAAAGTTTTCATTGATTCATCTTTTTTTTTCTTATTTTTTTGAAGCCCTTGACTCTTGTTTTCGTTTCCCCGTCATAGTAATAGACTCTACAAAATAATAGACTATTACGAAGTAGAAAATATATACAAAAAGTTTCAAATTTCAGACTAAATTTGATAAACAACTAACTGCTAGAAAATTAGAAAAAGTATATAACACAAAATTTCAAATTTAACATAATTAATAAATAATAATTAATAAATTAGATGTAGAATAAGTCAATTACAAATTTCAGTTTCTAATTTCCATAGGAATTGTGGTCGTTACTTGATTTCTCGCAGTGTCGCAGATTGCGAGATTGGCAGCCTGATAGAACCACAAAAATAAAAAATTTAGCTGAATGAGTAGTGTCATAGGGGGTGTTTGGAATTGATTCTGCTTCTGATTCTTTTTTAAAGCAGAAGCAGAATCTGAATCAGTTTTCAGAAGCTGATCTCCCCCAGCTTCTAAAAAAACTGATTCTTGGAATAATTTAGAGCACCAGAATCTGCACTTTCACCCTAACATTCCAACTTCTACACTTTTAAGAATCAGATCCAAACATCCCATCCCATATGTTGTTAATTTTAATTTGCAGTAAACAGGGTAGTGGCTATACGTGCTAGGCCAACTAGGGACTAGGGTAATAGATTGGACCATTCGTATATCCTAATTTTCTATTGGCCGTGCGATCAGGCAAAATATCTTTATTCAATATAGTTTTGACATTTCCCTACCCACTGGCCGTATAGGGCATTATAAATTGGATGGTCAATGGTCATACAAAGTATTAATACGTAGTACGGAGTATGTATTAATATACATTGCATATACTCCCTCCGGAACAAAAAAATCTTCCCACTTTCCTTTTTCTTCCGTCACAAAAAAATCTTCCTACTTCTAAATCTTCTCATCATACCCTCAATAATCCTAAAAATAATACACTATTACAACTACTTTTTTTGGATTTATCCTACATTCCATCATATTATTCCACTATCTTCTCATTATACCCTCAATAATTCATATCCTCTTTCACTATTCTTATTCTACCTACTTTTGAAATGAGAAGATTTTTAAGATACAGAGGTAGTATATAATACTCCGTAGTAGTTTTTTAATTAAAAAATGATGCCCCCTTGGGTGCCTACCCCTATGGCCGGTTCTGATCCCATTTATACTATCTCATACAATTTTGATAATATTTGTATTATTTTAAATCATTATTATTTTACT
The DNA here is from genome assembly GCA_945859915.1 of Cuscuta epithymum. Classification (NCBI taxonomy): domain Eukaryota; kingdom Viridiplantae; phylum Streptophyta; class Magnoliopsida; order Solanales; family Convolvulaceae; genus Cuscuta; species Cuscuta epithymum. Next base: position 879,800 of record CAMAPF010000046.1, read on the forward strand.
CTCATATTCTCAATTTAATATCAATCACATATTGTTTTTGCAAGTGCACCATTTCCTTTATACTAATTAGGGGTGACCATAATGATTTTCGGATCAATTTTATCAGGTTCGATTCGATTTGGAAGGCATTGGAAGAATTATTATCAAACAAAAATCAAATTAATTTTCAGTTCAATATAATTCGGTTTAGTACATTTAGATTTGTTATTTTTTTAATAACATATGGAGGTTTTATTGAAATTCTTTAATTGTATTCAGTTTTATTCGATTTTTCTCGATTTCGATTCGGTTTAATTCGATTTGAAATAAATATTATCAAATTAAAAAAATGCATATAGTTGATTCTACTACCTCCGTTCCGGTGGACTTTGTCAAGTACAAAGTAGGTGAGAAATGAGAAAAATAAAAATTGTGTGATTGAAATTTGTGCAGAGGATAGAAAAATTTGTAATAACACAAATTAGTTACTTTAATAAGAAAGTAACAAATCTCATTTTTTTGAGATAATCAATAAGGAAAAGTTGACAAAGTATAATAAGATGGAGATAGTATTTCATAAGGGTCACTTTGATTTGATATGTACATTCTACGTATCAGTAATTCAGTATGGGGAAGTAGTAAAAAATACGTAGTGATATGGAACTTGTCACATTAAAACGAGCCGTATAGTTTGATGGGACTTGCCTTTTGTCAGCTTGAATACAATCAAAGCTGACCACCACCACCTCGGCAAATCAATATATGAGCATCCGACACGATTCGGCAAGTGTCTAATTTAATATACAACCTCCATCCCCTAAGTTTGGGACATCAGAAGATGAAATAATTATTAATAAAAATGAGTTTATGTGGTAGATATTGAATTAATAAAATAAGAATAAAGTAGAAATGATTTAGAATCACACAAACTTTACCAAATAATATATGAGACAATCTTAGTGGGACGGACTGAAATGGTAAAATGAGACAATCATAACGGGACGGAGGGAGTACATTGCACAGATAAAAACTTATGTTAGCATGGGACGTGAAAATCATCATCTACGTAAACCTCAATTTTTGTTTAAAAAGGCTTGTTTGGAGAACTTTCAAAAAGTTTCTATATAATTTTAAAATGGGGGCGCTTACACATCGTGTATAACTTGGACGTGTACACGAAGCACCATTGATAATCTTATTTTTAATGTGTGAATAGAAGAATCATTAGTATTTTTAATGTGTTTTAGGTATTTGGTTTTAATGAGAAGTCAAAGTATTTTATATGGAGTAATAATCATATTTTTACCGAATTTCTTCACAAATTTACTATAACTATCGGTGGTGAAGTCACATCAATTGTCAGTGGCGAAGTCACGATCACTACTGGTATGAAGTTACCACTTACAGATCTATTCTATTCAAGGGTGTTCATGTGATTATGTGAACACTCAAAAATAAGAAAACAATGAGAATATATATATATATATATATATATATGTCTAAATTAGAGTAATAATTTAATTATTAGTGTTTTAAAGAGAAACCGTGTAAATTTGAACACCCAAAATGTAGACATTAGGTTTACCACCGCAAGTGACTACCGCAAGTTTAAAAGCGACTGCCGGTGGCGAAGTCGCGTAATTACTTCCGATGATGGTCATTGTCATTGTTGCAAGCAGGGGATCGAGCGATGGTGGTGGTCAACGCCGCTAGCAGTGATCACTGTTGTGGTGACGGGCCGGTGGCTGGCGGTGGCCAGTGCGACGGAGGTCACTATCACATAAATCACTAGAGTCATTTAGTATGTTTAATGTTTTTTTTTTAAATTTAAAAAGAGATTTCTTTGTTTGTCTCAAAGCTACATTTTGGTGGACAAAACCCAAGAAATATAGATAGAAGAATAGGAAAAAATAATTCTTACCGTATACAAAATATGTACACAAATTGTACGCCGCCTGTGTACACATGCATTTTGGCATAAAATCCTGCCATTTTTCAAACGAATTGTGTGTATACACGACAACTAGGGGGCTGTGTACTAATTCTGTGTACATCTAGCATATTTGATAAGAAAATACACTCATGCAAGAAAAAAGTAGACGCGAGCTGCAAGAAAATAGAAAATAAAATGACACACTGCAATTAATAACCACCACAATTACTATACTAAAATTGTTCAAATTATGATTGAAACGAATGAAACAACATCATTTTTATAACACCATTTACTGATCTAGAGTGAAGAATTAAAAAATATATAGTGTCCGGTATAAAAAAAATGAGTTATCTTCTGGTTAGGAATTTCCTGACCGGAGTGCCATCCGGCCTCCTCCTTTTGGAAGCCTTCCCGGTGATATTTTTTTCTCAATTGTTTTGTGTATGTTCCTCATCAAGTCTAGTTCATCCATACCAAATTTCAGAAAAAAATTCAATCGGGAAGGTCGTCAAATAATATTTGCAAGTTAACTGGTCCGGAATATGTATTTTTCGGACCAGTTAACTTGAAAAAATCACTTGATGACCTTCCCGATTGAATTTTTTGCTGAAATTTGGTATGTATGAACTAGACTTGATGAGGCACATACACAAAAAAATTGAGCAAAAAATACCACCGGGAAGACCCCCAAATGGAGGAGGCCGGACGGGGCTCCTGTCCGGAATTTCCGGACAGGAATAATCCTGTATATAAAAAATTATGATAATCACATTAAGCAAATCTGACAGAAAAGTGATTCGAAATGTAATCTCTTGCGTTCTTTTGTGTGCTATCTTTCCTTTTTAAGATGCATTTTAATTTTTACTACATTTTTTAATTTTTCATTTAAAAATATCATCCATCTATACTTTTTTCTGTATCTAATCTTCATTTTCATTCTTTTTTATTCTCTCTCCTATTATTTCTGCACTATTTATTATCCAACCTACTTTTTCATTAAATATTGTATCAAATCTTTTGTAGTAAAAAAAGAGCATTCGTTTTGATTATAACTCGATCATATTTTTTTGGCAAAAAAAAGCTGATTGATCAAATGGTCATTCTTGGTGCACACAAAATAATGTGTACACAAATTGTATATTGCTTGTATACACGAGTAACTAAGAGCATTTTGACATCAAATCGTGCCGTTTTCAAACGATTTGCCTTATAGACAAGTAACTAGCGGGGTTTTGTGTATACTTTGCATACAACTCATCTACATTAAAATTGTTTTCTTAATAAAAAAGACAAGAATTTTAAGAAAACAAACTACCTCCGTCCCCTAAAACTTTGCCAAGTTTGACCGGCACGAGGATTAATAAAGTAAAAATTGTATTGTTGAGGTTTATACAGAGAAGAGAGAATTAACTGGAACCACAAATTATTTACTTAAAACAGAAAGTGATAATGTTAGTGGAACATCCAAAAAAATTACTCCCTCTGTCCCTAAATTTACTTCCATTTCGCTTTGCGAGAGTTAACTTAAATCACTCTTAAACTCTTACTTTTTGTATCAAAACTTTATGAAAATTGATTTTTTTTGCAGGCTTTGTAGTGGGTTTAATGTGGTTTCTGAATATGTAAATTTTATTTACTAAAAATAATACGAGTTTTCATAGGGATCATTTAAATTTATCGTCAGTCAACCTTCGTAATTCACAATTGGAACAACATTAAGGGTCTGTTTGCAACAGCTTCTGCTTTTAAAAAAGTGCTTTTTTTAATGAAATGGGGAGAAGTGATTAAATAAAAGTTGGTAGTGTTTGAGAAAAAAGCGATTTTGAAAAGTAAAAGTGGGTAGTGTTTGGTAAAATAAGTGCTTTTTGTGTAATAGAAAAAGTAAAAGCACTTTTGATGCGGAAGCCGAGAAAAATAAAAGTTGTAGTGTTTGGGAAAATAAGTGTTTCGGAGGGAGTACTACTCATTATTATCAACTTTCGTTTTTCTTCTCCACTGAGAAACCACACAGCCGTCGGTTTGTTTGTTACCAGTACAATTATACTCCTGAAAGAAAAATACTGGATCTCTGTTGCTTTTAAGGCTTTCTCCCTCCTGTAGTTCACATTATTCATGACCTTTTTTATACTGTAGCTTAGTTTCAGGGCTTACTGCTTGAGTTAATGTGACTTGGGAGGGCCTCATCTACTTTTTTTTTTCATTTATTTGGATTTGAGCTCAGTAATCAATCGGCACATTTTCGTCTTCCTGCTCTTAGTGACCCCATTTCAGTTGAAGAACTGTGAATCCTTTTACTAAAAGCTCCAGTCTTGATGGTGAGAACCACAATTTCAACTGGAATCCACATAGGAGTACAATGAATGTACCTTTTTGCTTTGGTATGTGCTTTGTTTCATGCACTTTTGTGTTTGTGTTATTTTCTCTCTTTGCTTTTGGGTCATAATGCTCATATATATCAAACCACTCTAATGAATTGAATCTAATGAATATGTTAGTCTAATTCAATGCCTTATAAACTAATAAGTCTTTACAACTTGTATATGAGACTCTAACAGATTAAGATGTATCTTTGTGTAGAAACTAGCTGAGGTTGATCATGGAAAAGCTGAGGGAGAAGCTAGCTCTTTCAATCACAAGTATTCAATGGAACTATGCCATCTTCTGGACAGTTTCTTCTTCTCGACCAGGGTATGAAAACACTTGCTTTTACTTTTGATTCTTCATTTTCCTTCTGCTTGAATAAGTTCACTTTTTTCTTCCTCAAAAACATGGAGGGTTGAAGGCTATTTGTAGTAGGTCCAACACTTGTTATCTTTCTTGCATATTTGGGCTATTAAATCATACGGACTATGTTTTATTTGGTGTGTAATTAGATGCTTGCAAGTTGCAACTTGCAAAAATAGAGAAGCATAAACAAGCAAAGTTAATGCAATGTCTGCTTCATAATCGGATCATTTAATACCAATTTCCATTGTTATCCCTTCTCCTCCTCAGTTCTCAATCAAAGCACTCTTTGATACTTCCAAGAAGTGGTGCATCTTATTTATTTAGGATGGTAGAGTATAGCCAGTCCCTCCATCCCAAATTAGTTTATGTTATAGAAAAGCTAATCACAAATGTGGAGCATTGAGAGAATAATTGATATCCCTGGAACATCAAATGCATCTTCATTTTTTCATACCACAAAAGTGTTTGATGTGAGAAGAGTTAATAGGGGCAAATTTGGCACGTAGGTGCAAAATATTCATTTTGTTTCACATAACAATGTTTTGCTATATAAAAAATATGAAGATTAAACATTTTAAATATGATATACACTCAATACTCTGTATATTTTAAGCATTATGAAGATTACTCAATGCATATAATTATATATACATATGTACATAATGATATATTCATCCATCATTTGCAATGGAGCCAAAGATTCATTGTTTTTTGGCTTGAGAATATGATGGAATAAAGCAAAATGGCTCACTAAACTGTCTGCGCTTCTTTGTTATGAAGCAGCAACCAGTTCATTCAATTTTGGACGCGATTTTCACTATGGGTCATCCTGAAACAGTCTCTTTGTGCTTTAGTATAGGGGTAAGACTGCGTACATCCGACCCCCCCTTACCCCACCGTAGGTGGGAGCCTTTGTGGCACTGGGGTAAATGAAAATGAAATGATGTACATAATGATATATTGTATATAAGTTGCCACAATTTGCCTTTTGCACTATTCAATACTCTACTTTCACAATGTAGATCATAATCTTCCTATTTAAAAAAATATGGAGACTTAATGGAGACTAATATGAAGATTAATCAATACACACATGAAAATTTTATCAATTTGTGTTCAATCCTTCATGGAGACTTGCCAATAATAACTATCTTAATAAGAATTTGAATCATGTTTATTTTTTGATAGGTCTCTTATACTCATTATTTATGCTAGAGTTACTTAACAAGTGAAATATTTAATAGCTTAAAAAGCCATAAAAATATATGAACTTAATGTGTGCATTTTTCTGTTTTTTTACTGATATCATAAAGGGTTTTGGAGTGGGGTGATGGATACTATAACGGAGATATAAAAACGAGGAAGACAGTGCAGTCTGGAGAAACAATCACTGACAGGATTGGCTTGCAGAGAACCGAATGTTTGAGGGATCTTTATGAATCCCTGCTAGCGGGTGAATTGAACCCGCAAGCATCGGCAGCTTTATCTCCAGATGATCTCACAGATATGGAATGGTATTTCTTGGTTTGCATGTCATTCGTTTTTAACATTGGCCATGGGTAATGTTTTTTCATCTCTCCTAAAACATTTCATTCCTGTTTAATTTGGCCAGATTTACCTTAATTCCACAGACCACAGTATAAATCATAGTTGGGTCAGGTTCACTAATGTGCCAAACTTATACTCACATTGGATGTATAATGGATTAACATCCAATATATAAGTATGTAGTAAAACTCATATCTAGGGGATATTTTTAGCCCCTAGGATGAATATGTAGAGTCCATGGATAGTGTCAACTGCAAAGGTATGCGTGTGTTCCTATGATGCAGATACGGTGTTGAATGTTTTTCCTTAAATCAGCTAAATAAAAACGAACAATTGGCATGTAATATAATGGGGGGGGGGGGGGTTACAAAAAACTGACTCATTGATATGAGACTACTCCTATCGTGTTAACCTTTAGGATGGAACTGAAGTTTAATAAGGAATGAAAGCCCGGTCCACCTTTTGTTTATTTGTTTGTTTGTTTGTTTGTTTGTTTCACACATTGTGATTTAGAGTAGCATGATTTGGTAGGTACACCTATTTATCTACACTTATGTGGTACTTTTAACTGTCTTAAAACAGCCATTAATGTACACGTTATTCATCAGGCTTCCTGGGAAGGCGTTTGAAAAGAACCAAACTATTTGGCTCTGCAATGCTGAACGGGCAGATGGAAGAGTATTTAGTCGTGCGCTGCTTGCCAAGGCAAGTAGATAATCATTCTTAATAAACTCTGCTCTGCTCCGGTGAAAATATATATTTTCTTTTTGTACTAGAAAGTCTAAATCTTTTTTCCCCTTCGGTAATGCGTGAAACTATCAATGGATCTTCTCAGAGTGCATCTATTCAGGTACTAGTCTTTTCAAGTTCACTGTTCACTAAATGGAAAAAAGTTGCATTTTTTTTTTGTTAACGATGCACAATTGGCTGGGATCACTCAAATGAGCTAACCGCACTTAACGATTGAATACAATCTATTACTTAGTCCAACACACGACCTTTTAATGTTTCTATTTGTTACTCTTTAATATTTTATATGTTAATGGTGGACCTTAATGTAAAAAACCTTGTAGACTGTTGTATGCTTTCCACATTTGGGAGGAGTCGTCGAGTTTGGAGTCACTGAACTTGTGAGTCATTTTTTTATGTGCTGCTTTGTTTCTTTAATCCATTTTTTTTAATCTAGGCAATTTTCTTCTTACATGACATTTCATGTTCAGGTCATTGAGGATACCAACCTCATCCACCGCATAAAAACATCCTATCTGAACATTCCTCACCTTGGCAGAAATGACAAAGACATGATATGTGGTAATGCAAACCAAGATAGTAGTGATGCCACCCCAAAACAAATGAATATCCTTTCCGGTAACAACAGTTCGAATAGTATGAAGGCTGACCAACTATCAAGGGATGACGTTATGGTTGGAGGACTTGGAGGTACTCTACAAGTTGTTTGATTTTTTCATTAATTTCAGCAATTCAGCAAAAAAATAGCTTTTGTATGACTTTTTCATTATCGACCTATTTAGCCAATGTGGGTAAGAAAAAAATCCATTTTGGTTTCGTGATTATATGGCCGTTCTCATTTTGGTCTCGTGACAATGATATTTGCTACTTTTGTCCCTTTTCGGCTATTAATTTGGCAAATAACAACTGAATATAGTTGTAAGGGAATTAACCATATAAGTGGTTGAAAGGATCATAAGTGATAAATAATACTCCGTATATAGTTGTGGTACCAAAATTAGAAAAATGAAAGTTAGAGACTAAAAGTAAAGATAGCTAATAACCGTGGGACTAAAAATGGACATTTTCTATGGTGAAATAAGTTTGTGTTTGGTGCATCTAAAAGAGATGGCTAATAGGTTTAAAGACTGCCTACCAAACGAGCACTATAAACTTAATCGTTGCCTGAAAAAAATGTGGTCATATCTGAAGATTTTAAATATAATATATGGTCTAAATGTCTCTAGTTTGGAGTGGTCTAATTAAAATAAGAACAAATAATATGAAAAAAAGAATAAGATAGACTGAAAAACTATAATGATATTAAGTACAGCTGTAAATGCTTCACAACAACTACCAAGCTGGCAAATTGTTGAAGAAGAAGATAACAGGCATGGAAACCATAACAACTCTACAAATTCGAGTGGCTCTATCTCCCAGAACTACGAAAACTGTCAAAAGGCCTCCAGCATCTCAAATGATCAAAAGCCAATAAAATATTCTCAACAAGTACATCAAGAATTCAATCAAGAAGTAAATTTGCATCCCCTGGATGACGAGGTTCATTACCGAACTGTTCTTTCCAGCGTTCTGACAAGCTCCCACCAGTTTCTTTCGGGACCATACTTAAACGACACTTATAGAGAATCAAGTTTTGTCAGCTGGAACAAGGAAGTATCTTTACAGAAGTCAATGAGTGGGACTTCACAGAGATTTTTGAAGAAGGCACTCTATGGACTTGATGGAAAGAACGAATGTTTTAGGCTGGGAGCCAATGAAGAAGCTGATAGGAGCCGAGTCTTATCTGAGAGAAGGCGTAGAGGGAAAATAAATGAAAGATTTGTCATTCTTGCATCGTTGGTTCCCAATAGTGGCAAGGTATGTATACTTGTATTGCAATCTGTTCTTATATTTCATTTCAAACGTCAAAGTTATATTCCATCTTGTTGAAGTATAACTCAGGAATTTACCCAAGTATCGACAGTTCGCCACCATATAAGAGATGTATGTTCTAACTTTGTAGCCAATGGTGACAAGTTGTGTAAATGAGATCTTATATTACAAAAAATGTGTCGCATCTGGTTTTGCAACTGTTGGATTGTCACCTCCTGTATTTAACTGGCCTTAAGCCGAGTGTGAAGTGAAATTGCTCGACACGTGACAACTGACAACAATCTACTGGTTGAAATGCCAAAAATGATGTAATATTGGAAGATCATAAGATCTCATCACGTGTAACTGCTGAGATATGGGTAAATTTCATTGTTAGTCTTTTAACTGTAAGGGTTTTGCCAAAGGAAAAATTTCACGTGTAACTACTGTTGAAAGTATTGTTTCATTAAATTCGAAGTTCGGCAGAAAGTACTGTTGAAGTTGCAGATCATGCGAATTAGACCAATAGCTTTTCATTTAATTTGTCTATCACCACATTCTTAGATCCGTACTTGATTCGTACTTTCGGGTTGATGTTTCGCTTTCATGTGATTCAGGATGTTGAAATATAAACTACAAAATATAATATTGAAGAGAGGAGGAAAGATTTTCTGTGTATTTCATTGGAGGGTTAAGTCCCTATAAATATAGATTACAAAGATAGAATATTCCTATAAGATTCTATACAATAATAATATCCTAGAGTATATTCCTAAAATATTCTAAAGTATATTCTAAGGATAGAAGAATATTCTAAATATATTCTAAAGTATATTCTAATGTCTTTCACACTCCCCCTCAAGTTGGAGCATAGATATTTATCATGCCCAACTTGTTACATAAATAACCAACACGAATTCCATTTAATGCTTTAGTGAACAAATCTCCAACTTGCTCTCCAGTCTTCACATATCCTGTAGAGATCAATCCTTGTTGTATCTTTTCTCGAACAAAGTGACAATCGACCTCAATATGTTTTGTTCTCTCATGAAACACTGGGTTGTTGGCAATGTGTATAGCAGCTTGGTTATCACACCAGAGTTTAGCAGGCATTGGTGTCTTCAATCCGATTTCACTCAGCAAATGGTTTATCCAGATTATCTCACATGCCGATTGTGCCATAGCCCGATATTCTGATTCAGCACTCGAACGAGAAACCACATTTTGCTTCTTACTTTTCCAAGAGACGAGATTACCACCAACAAAGACGCAATAGCCAGATGTGGATCTCCTATCATCTTTAGATCCAGCCCAATCAGCATCTGCAAAGCATTCTATTCTCATGTGATCATGATTTTGGTAAACAATACCTCGTCCTGGTGTCCCCTTCAAGTAACATAATATATGCTCTACTGCATTCCAATGATCAACTGTCGGAGATGACATATATTGACTCACTACGCTCACAGAGTAAGCAATGTCTGGACGAGTGACTGCGAGATAGTTAAGCTTTCCAACCAATCTTCTGTACCTTTCTGGGTCTTCGAATGGTATGCCTTCTGAAGTGAGTTGCACATTGGGAACCATGGGAGTTGTGTTTGGCTTTGCTCCCAATTTCCCTGTTTCAGTTAGTAAATCAAGTACATATTTACGCTGAGATAGAAATATGCCTTTCTTACTCCGTGTTACCTCAATACCCAGAAAGTATTTCAATGAGCCTAGGTCTTTTGTTTGGAATTGGCTATGAAGAAAATTCTTAAGGGCCAAAATACCTGCGGTATCACTTCCTGTAATCACAATATCATCGACATACACCACAAGCAATGTGATACCTGCTTTCGTTTTTCTGTAAAAGACAGAGTGATCTGATTGACCTTTTATCATTCCAAACCGTTCAATGGATTGACTGAATTTCCCAAACCATGCACGAGGACTCTGTTTCAGACCATAAAGAGATTTGCGAAGTCGACAAACTTTCCCATACTCCCCCTGAGCAACAAATCCCGGAGGTTGCTCCATATAAACTTCCTCCTGAAGGTCACCATGTAAGAATGCATTTTTAATGTCCAACTGGTGTAAGTGCCAATCATGAGTTGCAGCGAGTGAGATAAGTAACCTGACAGATGTTAATTTAGCAACAGGAGAAAAAGTGTCAGAATAATCAACACCATAGGTTTGAGCATAACCCTTTGCAACCAATCGAGCTTTCAATCGAGCAACAGATCCATCTGGATTAACCTTAACAACAAAGACCCACTTACATCCAATAGACTTCTTCCCTGAAGGCAAGTATACCAAATCCCAAGTACCATTAAGATCCAAAGCATTCATTTCTTCTACCATGGCATGACGCCATTCAGGATGAGACAAAGCTTCTTTAACAGATTTGGGAACAGAAATAGAATCAATGGAAGCAACAAAAGAACATGAGGCAGGAGATAACTGACTGTATGACACAAATGAGGAAATAGGATGAGTACAAGACCGTGTACCTTTACGTAGTGCTATCGGGAGGTCAAGATCAGATGTAGAGACAAGATCTGAAGATGCAGGTACTGGTTCAGGACATGAGATCGAAGTCGGACCAGTATCAGGATATGTAATCACAGGTGTCACAGGTGGGGAGTGATCTTGTGCTTTGTGTCGACGGGTGTAAACCAAGTGTACAGGAGGTCTAGGGTCAGGAACAGTGACATTCGACATAGTTACTGAAGGTGTGGTCTCAGGTATAGTAACTGTGTAAATGAGTATTTCATCGTTGTCCTCATGAATATCTGTCTTGGATGATGAAAATGGTGTATTTTCATGAAATGAGACATCAATAGAAATAAGATATCGACCTGTACTTGGACAAAAACATCTATACCCCTTTTGAACTCGAGAATAACCCAAGAAAATACATTTCAATGACTTGGGGTCCAATTTCGTCCGATGAGGGTTAACATCTCTAACAAAACAAGTGCAACCAAATATTTTAGGTGGAATAGGAAAAAGTTCTTTATTTGGAAAAAGACATTGATAAGGAGTTTTACCATCCAAAACAGAAGATGGCATACGATTGATCAAAAAACATGAAGTAGACACAGCGTCAGCCCAAAACTGTTTAGGCACATTCATTTGGAATAGAAGAGCCCTTGCAGTTTCTAACAGATGTCGATTCTTTCTTTCAGCAACTCCATTTTGAGGAGGTGTGTCTACACATGAAGTTTGATGAATAATGCCATGTTGAAGCATAAAAGATTTAAATGGAGCAGATAAATATTCTTGGGCATTGTCTCCCCTTAACACACGAACATGAACATTAAATCGAGTTTTAATTTCAGCACAAAATGCAGAGAAATGAGTAAATAACTCGGATCGGCGCTTCATAAAATACACCCATGTCATACGAGAATAATCGTCAACAAAAGTGACAAAATACTTGAAACCAGGTTTGGACACAACTGGACATGCCCCCCAAACATCAGTATGGACAAGATCAAACGGAGCATTTGCTTGTTTATTAAGTCGGGGACTTAAACTAGTGCGATGATGTTTAGCAAACTCACACGACTCACATTGTATAGAAGACACTTTATTAAACTGAGGATATAATTGCTTCATTAGTGAGAGAGATGGATGTCCTAATCGGTAATGAGCTTCTAATAGATTTCCAACCCCAAGGCAAGAGATACCTTTTGTAATTGATGTATCCAAAATATAAAGACCACCCGACTCATGTCCTTGACCAATAGTATGCTTCGTTAACAGATCCTGAAACACACAATATCCCGGAAAAAATGTTACAGAACAATTAAGAGTACGTGTGATTTTACTGATGGAAAGCAGATTAAATGCAAAATTAGGAAGACTCAAAACAGACGATAATGGTAATGTAGAAGTTGGTACAACAGTACCAGATCCAAGAACGGGTGAGGTAGACCCGTCTGCTAAAGTGACACTGGAAGCAGGTAAATGTGAGTGAAATGATGAGAATAGACTAGGATTACCAGTCATATGATCTGTGGCACCTGAGTCAATGACCCATTTTGAGGATGATGAAACAAGACATGTGTTTGAAATACCTGAATTTGCGACTACCGAGATAGGGGTAGATGAATGCTTTAGAGATTCTTGGTAGCAAATAAATTTAGCATACTCGTCTGAAGAAATAGCAACTGATCCATCAGATGAACTGGTAGCGGAAGCAACATGAGCAAGCTGATTTCCTTGATTTTTGAACAACAATTTTCTACATTCTTTGATCAAGTGTCCGGGCTTCTTACAGTAATTGCATATAATTACTCCTCTGCCAAATGGACCCGTACAAGACATTTTTTTTTTTGTTCTTTTTTTTTTTAAATAAATAAATACAGCTAATTAAGACTTACCAGCGGCAACTCAATAGATGGTTGGCAAAGTCTGGGTTTGTGACTTTATGTAGGCCTCGTTGATATATAATGATACCAGCAAGTTGAGTTTGACAGCGGCAACTCCAAAAATAAATTTGAGATACCTTACAAATCGGATTTAAAAAGTCCCAGCCCAGTGCGAGCCAGCTCACCAAGTCTCAAACTCTTTCCTTCTCAACTGGTACGAATAAATAGACAAAGTAGACACGCAGCCCCTCCCAAAAATATCTGCGTCGCCAACCTCCAGAAGCGATCCAATAGCTTGCAAATCAGAAGAATGGATTTGCCTGGCAGAGAATACTCAGGCGACCTAGATGGAGATTTCCGATCAAAAAGGCCGGCCAGTTATGAAGCTTCAATCGACGGCGCGTGCAGAAGCCGCGAGTGCAACTGGTTAGGATGGTGTTGGTCTGGACAAAGGTTCTGGTTCTAGGGTGTATTGATGTTCTGGAATGAGGGTCTGGACAGAGGTTCTGTAGGCAGAATGGTTGTAAGGTTCTGAAGTTAACTGAAGTTCTTGGAGAAAGAACCCAACCTGAATTCTGAACTGAAATCTGAAAAACTAAATTGAAATCTGAAAACTAAGTTGAAATGGAAGTCTCTGATACCATGTTGAAATATAAACTACAAAATATAATATTGAAGAGAGGAGGAAAGATTTTCTGTGTATTTCATTGGAGGGTTAAGTCCCTATAAATATAGATTACAAAGATAGAATATTCCTATAAGATTCTATACAATAATAATATCCTAGAGTATATTCCTAAAATATTCTAAAGTATATTCTAAGGATAGAAGAATATTCTAAATATATTCTAAAGTATATTCTAATGTCTTTCACACAGGACTTACTTTTCCACCTTTTCAAAATAATATATCTAAATTGCCAAATGGGAAAAAAAATCTCTTTGGGATTAATTTTAGCCCTAAACTCCTATAGTTATGTGTCCAAAAAAGCACATTACCCTCTATAATACACACACAAATACCTAATTTGAGTGCACGCATTAATGTAAGGATATTCTTGTTGCGGGTTTATGCAGGCTGACAAAGTATCTATACTTGATGAGACAATAAAATATGTCAAAGATCTCAAACGAAGAGTTTGTGGAGCCCAATCTGAGAAAGGACTTGATGCTAACGAAGGAATGATGAGAGGTTGTGATTCTGCTGAGAGGACTTCTAGCAATTGTGGTACAAACACAATTGACAATGCCATGAAGTTATTGCCTAATAATAAGAGGAAGGCTTGTGAAATGGAAGTGAAAAAAAGTTCAGTTTGTGAGATAGCAGTTAGTGTTATAGGTGAGGAAGTTATCGTTGAGATAAGATGCGAGTGGAGCGAAGGCGTGTTGATTCGAATCATTGAGGCATTGACCAACCAGCAATTGGATTGTGTTACGGTCCAATCTTCTCGTGGTGACGGGATTCTTTCCATGACTATTAAATGCAAGGTATGTCATGAACCATAGCTGGTTTTGATTATGACACCCTAAAAGAATAACAAGAGTAGTTTAAACCTATCAGACTTGAAGTGTTTAAATTAGGTAGATCACATCTTCTAACTCACTTTTGTCCAAAAAATTTCATAGTTGTAATATTGTTTTTAGTATTAGTAAAACAACATTCATTTAGATCATAATTAGGCCCAAAATTTTCTCTCCTTTGTGACATGACACACATTTTAGAACAAAAAAGAACTATGTAGTTGAGTCAATTTTGAAGTAGACCGATAAGCAATATCAATTATACAAAGTATTGAGGAATTTGTTCCACATCGGCTAAATACAAAATAGAACACTATGCGACTTTTTATTACTTCACCTATGAGGTTGATATTTCGTAATGGAAGCTCAATTTTTAAATGGAATGAAAAGGGAATCTGATCTCCAATGATGATATGGATCCCCCATAGGAAAAAGTGTATGGTCTAGGTGACATGTCAGGCGGTGAGGGTATGTGCCCTATTTAAAAATGATGGTAAACTAACATATAAGACTTTGGGTTACATTTTTTCTCATGTTCGATGGTTGAATATGAATATTTCCTTCAAAAAAATGAGAAGAATGTGATTGCATAACCCAAAAAGGAATACAAAAAGAAACTTATGGGGGGGGGGGCAATGCAAATATTTTATCTATAGATTCACTATAAATGTTACATCTTCAATTACAGGTGAAAGCGTTGAAAGTTGTATCACCGGTGTGGATTAAGAAGATGCTTAAAAGAGTACTTTGAGAGTTAGTATCTTAGTGATGATACATATTGATGGAAAAGGTCATTTTATACACTTTATGTGCACATTTAGTACACATCGATTTGAGTCGGGTTCACATACAATCATTGTATTTGGAATTAGGTCATTACTAAGTTGTGTCTCTATGAAGAACTTCATCTGGAAATTTGTAAAATGTTCACACAAACAATTAATGTCTATGCAAAGACATTATTTGCATGCTAAAGACATTGATTTGCGCACTACTCAATACACTTTACAAAGCGAAAAAACCTTTTGTACACACTTTTACACACGTGTGTGAAAGCTTTTTTTGTTTGTCATACAGACGTGTGACAAACAAAAAAGTCTTCACAAACGTGTGTGAAAGTGTGTACAACAGTGAAGTGTGTACAACAATAATTGTTGTTACATAGGTGCGTATGTCTGAGTGAATATGACACATTTGCTTATGTCAGACATTATTCACTGTAAAGTTGGTTTTTCTTCATGCACTTTTTATTGGTTGCCTATCCAACACTTTTTGTTTGTTGCCTATTTGACATAAGCAGAAGCTTAAATTATGAATACATTTCCATTGATTCTATGAATACCTGGAAGATTTATCCAAGGACTCAATATAATTGAATATATGAATATAAATGGTACATTGATTAATAAGAATTCCCAATAAAACGACCCCTTTCCAGTAAGAATAAAGCCATATGTATAGGCAAAAAATCCTAAGAAAGATAGGAAATAATATTAAGTGTAATTAAACCAAGGAACTAAATGAAGAGCTATTCTATTTGAGGGAGGACTTATTCCCGGGTGTTGTGGTTGAAGCCTGTGTGAAGTAATTCTTCAACTTGACATCGTAGCTCAACGTGCTCGTAAGGAATCATGTGATGATGGGGCTTATTTGGTAAAAATACCCCAGGAACAAAGTCAATTTGGTGTTGAACACCATGAAGAAGAAATACGATAGTACATGTTATGCAGGACATGGTTGTCTCCAAGTATAGGGAAGTGGCTTCTAATAACTTTTAGAGGCAATTTATTGGTTGTCTCTAAAGTATCTCAAATTAATCTATCATTAAATGATGGTTGCTTTAGAAACAACTTTAAGGATGTTTTTACTTGGATTGTAATTTGCTGGTTTGGTCTGATCTGGTATCTTTGTATTTTTGTAACTATTCAAGTCTGGTCTGGTATAGATTACAGTCCAAGTAAAAACATCCTTAGAGACAATCAAATATGTGACTCTAAATGGTATACAACCATTTAGAGGCAACCGTATTATCCTATCCCAGAACATCATTTGTGTCCCAAAAATATCATTTGAGACAATCAAATTATCCTATCCCAGAACATCATTTGTGTCAAGCAAATTACCTTGTCCCAAAACATCATTTGAGATCACAATTATTTTGTCTCATCCACCTGCCTTTGAAATAGTAAATTTGTATTTCTTAAATATAAATATAGATAATAAATAATTCTTAAACATGACTAAAGAAACCAAGTGATGAGTTACCTCATTACTCATTAGATCTAAGATAATATAACCCATAATGCTAAAATGTTTCTCTGGACAATCTTTTATATTTTCAACTCGCTTTAGAAACACTTCACTTCTTTGGTAAGCACTTTATTTTTCTCATTGATCTCATGTGTTTCTTCTTTAGCCTCATTAGCATTTTTTGCCCTTTTCCGTTTTTACGCAACTTTTCTCCTTCATATAATGATGTAAATGGAAGGACTAATTACTCAAGAATGAATTGAGACATCAGTCATAGACATCACAGAAGTTCTGCATAATATTTATTAGGAAATGTACTTTATATTTATCATTAGATCTTCCTAAGATGTAGTTATCAGTTGCTATATCAACTTTGTACAGAACAAACATGGTAAAAATTCTCAACTAATTTGCAGACTGTAACTATACATCTCAAATGGAAGGGCTGTGAGATACTGGCATGTTCAATATAGGATGCATATCAGCATAATAAATACATATGCTTATAGTGCTAAGTTTACTCAACACTATAATTTTAAATTTGTGAAAATTTAGCCATAATAATATACAGACTATGTTCATTTTACCCTTGAGTAACTATATACTCTGTATGATCGACACTACTCATAGTAAGAGTTTTTTACGGAGGAAGGGTACGTTTGCAAGTAACCTTGGTTGGAATATAAAAATCAAGAGTACATTTCCTCTGGAAAAAACTCTCATAATAACTTTACTCATATGTGAAAATAAAATACTAAAAAAGAATAGGGAAAAATAACTTAAATACCCCGATCTTTTGAGGAGTGTGACGCATCCCAAACTTGCATTTCTAATATAAATACCCGAAACTTTATATAAAAAATTATCTTAGCACTATAAACATATGTATTTACTTTCACAAATTTAAAATTATAGTATTGAGTAAATGATTCAAATATTCTAGGCGTTTTTTAGTGTGAAATTAACTTTATAATTTATAAACTTATTTGTTAATGTTATTCATTTTAAATATGGAAGCTTCGATTAATAATTTCATCCATTTAAATGCCCAAAGTGTTTTAAATTTTAAAACTTAGCACTATAAGTTTACATTTGTAGGGAAAAAGAAATCATGATGGTGCTAAGATAAATGTTTATATAAACTTTGGTGTATTTTTATTACATATGTATGTAAATTTTGGGTGCTTCCCTCAAACTCATTAAAAATTTAGTGTATTTAAGTTATTTTTCCAAAAGAATAAAGAGCAGCAAAAAGAAGCCACGAAGATTCGATCTTTAATTCATTAGTTGCTTTTGGAAGATTAGTTTGGTGAGAGTATTTTCACTTCGTGAAATGAGAGTTACGTTGGGCCGGTTGGGGCCTGAGCACTCTCATTGTTTAATTGGGGGCAATTTCAATTTTTGTACTAAAACATTAGGTATATCTTATACGGACTATATAAACATTAAAAATTCACATTTTTTTGAAGTAAACGTAAAACAATACATTTAATAATACATTAAATAAAGGGATAAGGGTCAGATAGGGTCTCGAACTTGAAAAAAAATGTCAAATAAGGCCATATTTAGGATGCTCTGTCCGGCCGACGCCATTTGGGGCGGTTCCCGATGGAATTTTTTGATGAATTTTTTGAGAATCTTATTCATCAAGTCTAGTTTACTCATATCAAATTTGAACTAAAACTTCAACCGGGAAGACATTCAAATGAATTCTTTAAGATAACTGTGCAGTTAAAAGCGCAGTTATCTTCAAGAATTCATTTGAATGCCTTCCCGATTGAATTGTTAGTTCAAATTTGATATGAGTAAACTAGACTTAATGAATAAGATTCTCAAAAAATTTCAACAAAAAAATTCCACTAGGAACCACCCCAAATGGCGTCAACCGGACATAGCATCCTAAATATGACCTTATTTGACATTTTTTTCCAAGTTCGAGGCCCTATCTGACCCTTATCCCTTAAATAAACGTATATAATACATCCGGCCATTGAAGTAAACGTACTTACGTACATCCGGCCCTGCATATAATACATTCATGTAATAACAGACTAACAGTTCATCGTCTCAAACAATACACTAATCAAGATTGCATAAAGATTCGTCATAGTTTAACAAGATTACAATGTAAGTAAAACAAATACGTTTAATAGTAAACACATAGGCTGAATTGGTTGCAGTAACAGAGAAATATGACTCAGCAGTTGACAAGCGCAACCATTTACACCTACGAATCATGTAAACTCTCCACGGCACACATTTCCCCGTTTGAGAAACTTCAAATTCCCGTTTCGGGGCCGTTTCCGTAATTAAGAAGAATTAAAAAACTCATTTTCCTAAATAATTAGCGTTTAAGAAATCTCAGGGTTTCAAATTTTTTCTTTTTTAAGAGATCCTATTATGGAAAACATCATCTTTTTTCAAACAAATAGTGATTTTTTGTGTTATTTCTTCGTAGCATCATTGCGGCATTTCATAACGCAATGCATAATGCATTGCTACAATTTATAGATTATAATGTTATGTAGATTTATGTATTGCTACGATTTATAGATTAAAACGTTTTTATGTATATAAAAAAGGATAACCTAAATTAATTTGAACCTAAAATGACTTAATTTGAAAAAAATTAATCACGAAAAGATCTGATAATAATCAAACAAGGTTATTAAGATCTATTATGAACTTTCATTCATACACTAGTTAATACATCTATTATCCATATAGGCACAATCAAAACAGAAAAATCTCATCTTTTATTAGTTGATGGACAAATAATAGATGAGAATGTTATAAAAATATAACTAAAACGGGTATTCCCCACCCCGTACCCGTAACCGCTCCGTTACCCGTAAAAACAAAACGGGTATTTCTCGCCCCGTACCCGTTACCCAATTAATGCAGTTTTCATTGTTTTGATTAGGCAGTTCGATGCGGGTATCCATCGGATCGGTCACAATTGCCATTTCTAAATGCATTGCGACGATTTATAGATTAAAACGTTATGTAGATTTATGCATTGCTACGATTTATAGATTAAATGTTTTTATGTATACAAAAACATACATTCAAATCATTGACAAAACGTTATCCTGATTCAAGGTTGTAATGGTGAACATGTGTCTAAATAGCCATTTTCATGCTCTAATTCTCCTTCTTCATCTCTAAATTTCATTTTGATTTATTTTTCCCTAAAGCCTGATAAATTCCTTCGAAAAATATGAAGAATCGTGCAAAACATGATAAATCAAATGTTAGCACATGTTTAGTATTAATGTTACTAGTACTAACATGATTGTCAGATTGTGATTTGTGTGTATATTAATCTCATTTTTTCACATTGATCCTATTATCCATTAGTGATTATATTGGTTTTAATATGTTTGTGATATGTGAGGATCTTTTTATTATAGTCTAACTTGACTATAATAAAACGGTTGTATTATGCGGAGTTGTGATATGTCTGTTACTAGTACTTGACTTGGATATACTATTGTAAACGGTCGTACACAGTAACATTTCTTTTGGTATTTCACTTTTTAAGCATTTAGAGCATCTTTAACGGAGAAGTGGATGGCACCCCATTAAAAATGGACGCATCACATGTATAGAAAGCCCGTGAAGCTGATATGGACACACACATTTAAAATAATATATCCGTGCTCCAATGGGAATGTGAGTTTAAGAGTTAATTAGTTTCCTATTCATGCCCAAAGTGCATGACAAAAAAATAACTTACCCAACTTATACTCCGTATTCAATATTGGGCTTAAATTAAATGTTTTGCTGACTCGGGCAGTCTATCACGCTTTCCAGAAGTAGAAGGCGAGGCAGATGGAATCGTTTTTTTCCCATTCCATGTCACCACACTACGGATGATCCATATTTCCATTGGAGAGATACTTTTACCCTCAATTTGATGTGGCAATGCATTTATAGACAATTCATGGTGCCATTAAAGATGCTCTTATAGTTATATTATGCGGAGTATATTCCTAAAGTCAATGTTATGGGAATGGATTCCTTGAGTAGCAATCCTGGAGGCCGGCCTGACAGGAATTCATTCCGTTCAGCTGGGGTATTTGGGGCCCTTCTCGGTAGCATTTTTTGATGAATTTTTTTGAGCATGTTCATTATCAAGTCTAGTTTATTCATACCAAATTTCAACTAAATATTCAATAAGAAAGATGTGATCTGCCCTTTGGATTCCTCCAATCAAGTTTGAGTTATATTTACGAAGTACACAAAAAGAACATTTTAGTTGTATACTTCCTACTCCCTCATACATTAAACTTCGTTAACTTTCTTTTTTGGATGTCCCACTAACTTTGCCACTTTCCCTTTTAAGTAAAGAATTTTTGGTTCCAGCACAAAACTCTCTACCACACAGTTTTTACTTTATTAATCTCCGTGCCGGTCAAACATGACAAAATTTTAAGGGATGGAAGTAGTATTAAACTAAGGATATGTTAAATGCCTATAAGCCTTTGGAGTTTGGACCAACTCTTTCGAGCCAGATATATGTAGGGTTGGTTCGGTATGTCATACCGAAATTTCTACGCCATACCGCATACCGTACCGAAAATCCGGTATTGGTAAATGTCATACCGTTACCATACCGAAAATTTCGGTATACCGAATTTTGGTATACCGAAAATTCGGTACGGTATGTAACCCATACCGTTTTATACCGAAAATTTACAACACTAAACTTCTTGGACGATTCTGTATAAAGCATTGACATAAAGAGCCTACTAAACATCCAAAAAAATTGATTTTAACATGTCAAAAGTAGCATACGACATCAATTAGAAAAACTGATACCAAAACTAAAACACAATATTTAATCCAAAGTAGAAAATACTAAAATTATGTGCTAATATCTCAAGTCTCTACACAATCCATAATGAAAATTAGAATAGTTATCCAACATAAATCAATGATAATTAGTGTTGTTAATAACAAATCTTTGAACCATTGTTGCAGCTCCAAAAGATAAGTAGGCTACCACTTCACTCCTGCATTCTTGCAAATGAAAATAAATCAGTTTTATTGTATTTAAATCCTCCCAGTTTTACATATTTAGACAGAAAAGTGGAACATAGTAAAGAACAAGAATTTTTGTGAAACACCTTGTGCTTTCCCCACTTTGCAATAATATAGTTCATCTTGTTGTGATTCAGACAATTATTCAACATGTGTTATACATAAACAGAGAATTGTTCTCCAGAATCATTAAGAAATGTATACTGTCTGAACAACTAGGTAGGAAGTTTGCTTTATGTTTGGAACCCGGGGAAGAATTAATACAATTATTCATCACAAATCCCTTTAATACATTTTAGAACATTTGTGTTGATGCAAAAATATTCCTTCACAGTTCAACTCATTGGCCCGTTTTCCCTCATTGTAAAGATTTCATCTTCTTCATCTCGAGTTGGAATTAAATCATCAACTTAAATATAAATTTAACTCAAATAAACACAAAAAAGAGGGAAAATAAAGGAGATAGTTTTGAGAATGGGGTCACGACATAAATCAAAACTTATTAGTTAAAGACCAATATATCACTAAGCTTTAGAGTATAAAAACAAGCTTGTAACACCGTCCCCAATATATCATGACTTTGGCAAGATTTTTGCAATACCAAAGATATGAAAAATGTTCCCATGAATGGGAAAGCAATTGAATTGAACTGGAAACCCAAAACATCAGCAAATCACCTGTGAAATGTTTCTGCGATTCGCATTGAACTAAGATAGCAGTAAAGTGTCATTTTAGACAATGTTGGCAGAACACTAGTAGGAAGAATACAATTTGCTAAATATAGCTGTAAATAATAACTCAAGGTCATGTCTAGTAAATATAGCATAAATAATTAGAGAAATAATAATAAATATATAATTAACTTACAAAAAAGGGCATGGCTAGAAGGAGACTAATTTCTACTTTGGTTTTTTTTGTTCAGAAATAATAAATATATAATTAACCAGTTTTCAATTTTCAGAAGTAGAAAACAAAGGGAGATTTTTCTACTTTGGTGATATGAGGGTCGTCCGCTGCTTAAATATTTTATCAATATACTTTATAATCTGCTTATAAATATAGGATGAGCATAGACCAGATTGTTCATATTACCAAGATTAAGAAGCTTTAGCAAATCATGAAGGTCCGTTGCTCTGTGCTTCGTCAATGGCGTCTTCTTCACTCGTCCGCAGCTCTAGCTCGAAGTCTTCTGCCGTTTTTGAGTGCTCCGTCTATCGCCCGTAGCTTCGTCGTCAATGCTCAATAGTCCGCAGTCCGTCACTCGTCACTTGGGAGAACAGGAGAAGAGAAGCTTCTTGACTCTAGGTTGATTTACTTGATTAGGGATTTAGGGCTCCACCTTGGTCCTTGGAAGTAGGGATGTCAAAAAAACCCGACCCGCAATGACCCGCCCTGGCCCGAGACATTTGGGGCGGGTCCGCCCCGCCCCGCCCCGCCTATACAATGGGGCGGGTCCGGGTATTAGAATTGACCCGTGTCGCCCCGACCCGCCCCGACCCGATCCGCTCAATATATAAGTATACATACTTTTTCTTAACTTATATTACAAATATACTTCAACATACATATGTGTATACAATAAATCATAAATTCTTTGATCTTATAATATATGAAATATACTTATGCAGTGTTTGCGGTTGCTTAAAAAAAGTGCTTTTCAGCTTTTGACTTTAAAAAAAGCTAAAAAGAGTGTTTTCAAATGACAGCTTCTGCTTAAATTAATCACTTAAAAGCTAAAAGCTGGAAGCAGGTGGAAGGGTGCTTTAAACTGCTTTTCACTTTTTCTATTACACAAAAAGTACTTATTTTACCAAACACTACCAACTTTTACTTTTTCAGAATCACTTTTTTCTCAAACACTACCAACTTTTACTATTAATCACTTTTCCCAAAATCACTTTAAAAAATCACTTTTTTAAAGTTGAAGTAATTCCAAACACTCCCTTAGAATGAGATGCACGACGGATTATCAATGTCTTCTTTATATATAGAATTTTAATACATATATTCAATTATTAATATAACTAATTAGATTAACTATTCAAGTTTGAGTAATTTTTCCTTAATTTTTGAATTTTTTAGCGTATCATGAATTTGATTTAATATATTGATTTTTAATTATTATTTAGAGATAAACATTATGTAGATTCAATTGGTAACAACTTCCCACAAATAAAAATACAAACTAGCTAATTAGCTAGGTTGCGACGGGGCGGACCCGCCCCGCCCCGCCCCGCATGGGGTGGGTCATGGGTCAACAAGTTTGGACCCGTGCAGGTCACGGGGCGGGGCGGACCCGCCCCGCCAAGTTACGGGGCAGGTCCGGGTCTTGCAATACCCGCCCCGGCCCGACCCATTGCCATGCCTACTTGGAAGAACTGGAGAAAAGCAGTATGCCCGTAGTATTAACTATTAAGATGGGGCTTGTTTTTTTAGTTTTGGGCCTTAGTATTTAACTAATTTCCTTTATGGGTTTGGCCCTAATACGTAGTAATTACAATTTTTATTTCGGTATTTCGGTATATACCGTACCATACCCAAAATTAACGGTATTTCGGTATATACTGAAATACCGAAAATTTTAAAAATCCATACCTTTATCGTACCGAAATGACCCGGTATGGTATCATACCGTACCGAACTTTTCAGTATACCGAAAATTTCGGTAAAATCGGTATTTTTCGGTATGGTATGGCCGGTATACCGAAATTTCGGTATATTTTCCCACCCCTAGATATATGTACTAGAGTTGATTGGATGGTTCAGCTAATATGTACACTATTTAGGGCATCTCCATCCATAGATTAATTTTGGGATCATTTTGATGACATGGATGATTTTTTTTGAGATCATGGATGAGGATTTATAAAATAATCTCATATCAAATTCTAAAACTGAATTATTTTCAACTTTTAGGCTCCCCTCTCCATTTTCTAGGCATATACTCATAATTAAAAAATCTAGGTAAATTAAGATCATGGATGAGGAGAAATTGATAGGTCTGGAGATTATTTATGATAATCTTATATGGAAGTGACATGACAATAAAAACCATAAAAAATCGTAAACTTGAGTATTATGAATGAAGATGCTCTTACACTAGTAGCTAAGAGTGAACCCCTTCAAATATATACTCCGTATGATTTAATGCATCTTCATCACCATTTATATGGCCAGCACTTTTGAGTTTTGACTCTATACCGTAGTATAACTTGAATGAGATGTTAAAGCTCTTTTTTCATTGAAAACTGATTTTTATACGTAGTAGTGAATAGTGATCCACTGCTCCGTATATTATAATCTTTAATTCTCGTCTCATAAATTTGTCAAAATTGACTTGCATATGGATTAAGAAAATAAACTTGTGCGATCGAGATTGTTGCATTGGACAGAAATAACTTTTAGTGCTTATTTGTGACGTTTAATGGATATAGCATATCTTTATACCGTTAAATCAAGAAAGTTGACAAAATCTTGTGAGGGGAGTGAAAATAATATGTAACAAGTACTCTCTTTTTATGATTTAAATATTCTATTTTACTAACTATATGTCTATATTATGTTTGTTTGTAATTAATATATTTCATTTTAAATGACTGAAATGAATTTTATGTTGTATATCTTGTATTCATGTGTATCATGTCCAAAAGGTAGGGGTGAGCATGGAACGGTACGGGACGGTTATTTTAAAAAACTTGTCTCGTCCCAAAGTACGCTTCTTTAATTTTAAAAAACAAAAAACCGGTACCATCCCGAATAAATATAGAACCTGTTATTAACTCCTAAATTCCTAAATTATTAACTCCCACAAAGTAAAAAATATTTTAAGTTTTAGCATTAATAACTAACTATACAAAAATTGAAGAGAAGAGACTGCAAGATCAAAATCAAACATAACTGAAATACAAAACTAATAGTCAAAACTATAATAACGAAGGTTAACATTCAACTAAAAATCGAAAGTGAGAGCCAAACTCAAGAAACAAAAGGTATGTCTTCACATAACAAATATAATATAATATAATATATAATATAATATTTGAGTAAAGCTTGGTTCTTTATAATGTCATACGGTTTTATATATAATATTATATATATATTTATATTATTCTATATATATAGCCAATTTTTCGGGACGATACGGGATGGTCCGGGACAGTTCGATTCAATACGGTTCGGGACGGTTCTGGAACGGTGCTCACTTAAGAACCGGTACCGTACCATATTAATAAAAAAATTTGGTACGATACGGTATTATATTTATCCTGTTTCGTTCGGTTCTGGTACGGTTCGGAACGGTTCTCGGTACGGAACGGGAAATCCCAGATCCGTGCTCAGCCCTACCAAAAGGAATGTGCCACTATAAGACGCGTACAATATGAAATGAGTATATGAGAATGAAGTTACATGGACTCTTAATTACAGAGTATTAATTATGGCGAATTAAAGATGAGTATACGCCAGTGGCGGATTTGGAGTATAAATTTTGAGTGTTCAATGTTCTTTTAATAGACATTTAAAGGGTAATAAATAAATATAATAAAATTTATACATATATATACCTACAATTTTTTACAAAAACTGGGTGTTCATTTGAACTAGTTTGAACAAGTGTGGCTCCGCAGGGGTATACACTATTTTCCTTTTATAAATCGTGTTGCTAGTACATTTCTTCCTATTACTGATTAGTGTAGATAAATGAAAGTTTTGGAAGTAAAATATACTCTGTATTTTTCACTTCTCAAGTACAAAAATCAGGGAAATAAAGTTTTTCATTGGGACGACGGTCTGGTAACCCTCACGCAGGGTTTGTGTTTTTGCCGACCTCTGTGTTTGGTGTGGGTTTTGATCGATGAAGCAAGTGTGGTGGTTGATTGATTTTCTCAATCTTGGGCTCTGGTTTGTCGGCGATGTGCCGGGATGTGGTTTTATTCTGGAGTATCCTCTACCGCAGGTGTTCATTGGGTCTCGCTCGGCGAGGCGCTACCGCACTGGTTCAGGGGGGGATGCATTGATGGATGGCGTCGACGGTCTCACCGAGGCGCTACCGCACAAAGGTTGATGGGCGGAGCACATGGATGCTGGGTTTCTTTCTACGTGATGGCAATTTGAGATTCAATTTGGGATGGAAATATTTCTTCTCTTTCATAGGTGTTGCAGTTCATAATGAGGGTGCAAGGCAGAATGAAGGTGGATCAAGGGAGCAGAAGAGGAGACGCACATGGGAAGCACAAGAGTTGGGTTTTGAGGAGGATGGTATGGCTCTTGACAAGGCAAAAAACAGGGAAGGGGTGGGCTGGTACCTCCAGACCCGCCCAAATCCATGAAGTTCTGGTGCTTTCTGCAGACCGAAGAACAATTCAATTTTAGTCTTGTTATTTTTTTTGTTTACAACTACGTGTGTTTTTGCTTGTGTTCGGTTTTACTAGCGTTGAAACTCTAGAACTTAAGGTAAGTGATGGGAGCCTAGTTTGCCAGTTACTCGCTCAGATAAGTCCAATTCAGGATCAACGAACCTGGTTGCTTCTTTTGAGGTGGCAGTTAAAAGGACCAACGAACCTGGTTGCTTCTTTCATGTGCGAAATGAAAAGTTACATTTTTTTGAAAAAAATTGTTCGATAAAATTGATAAGTCAAAAAACATGGGTCATCAAACGGTCTCTTATTCACATCCTCTGCTTTACTAAATAAAGCATCCACAATAAATATATAAATAAAACTATTTTAAATATCCAATCTACCCCGGCCTCCACCATATACTTTCAAGTGTGTTGGCTTCACTACACCACAACTTTCTGCTCCACCGTCGCCCTCCTTATACTCCTGCTCAGCCCGTGACTCTTCCACACCCTCTCCTCTTTCTTCAGAGGGCTTGCAACATCAAACTCTCTTCCTCGGGGTACCCCAGAGGAAGTACCCGTAAATGGCGCCCCAAACTAATCTGGTCAAACAATCTTACATGTGTAGATAGATTTGCACTTCATATCCCTGTTTAAGTTGCCTGGATGAGAGTTGTAACTTGTAAGAGGAGCTGTTCGTGTGGATTGATTTAAGTGGAAGAGCAATCTAGGTATTTTAGAAAGAAAAAAAATCTTAATTAATGTAAAATTTCATATAAGGTAAAACCTGTTTTTTTTTCTGTATCTTATATTCTAATTTGGATGGTGTTACAAACAGAAGGAATATGGAATCACCTTCCAAAGTACATTTGCGAACACAAAAAATATGTTACAAAATATTACTCCGTATGTCTGTGTGATATGCTAGTTTTTTTTTATACTCATTTTTATTATAATATCTGTTAGATCTTTGAGAGTTTCGACGATGTGACCTCCTTCTTGACATACTCCTATTCATTTCTTTCTTACTCTATCTCTCCTTAAATAATTAAACCTCATCTTTTATTTTTTCTTACGACACCATTTTTTAACGGAGTAATTTGAGTTTGCACCCTCATTTTATCGTCCAAATTGAAATATGTTGAAGGCCAACATAATAGTTAATGAAGGGGCATTTTGTCTTTTCACACGGGTTAGGGTCAGGGTCGTCTAATGAATTTGGAGGCCCCAGTTCTAAATATAAAATCAAAGCCCCAAATTAATATTCTTTTGGACTTATCTGAGCGAGTAACTGGCAAACTAGGCTCATTAAAAAGAACTAAAAAGAGTAAAAGGACCAACGAAAAAGTCATGCATCAGGATCAACGAACCTGGTTACATAGATGCATGATTTTTTCGTTGTAGCTTGAACGCAGTAGCTTGAAGTCTTGAACGTTGACTCGCTTTCAGTTTCCGTCTTTGTAGCTTGAACTTAGTTACGCAGGGGCAGACCGCTTGAGTTGGGACTTGGGGTCTTGGCATTTTGGCTTTCGGGGAGTTGTGGGCTGCCCCAGGAAAGGAATTTTGGGATTGGGCTGACACAAGGGAAAGAGCTAAGGTAAAGGGCTTCTGGAATTAGGCGGCAGGGGCTCAACTAATTAAATATTAATATATGTATATATATATATATATATATATATAGAGGAATGTTCATGTCAGGCCGGCCTGACGGGCTGCCCCGTCCGGCCGAGCCCGTTTGGGCACCTTCCCGGTGGAATTTTTTGATGAAATTTTTTGAGCATGTTCCTCATCAAGTCTAGTTTGTCCATACCAAATTTCAGCTTAAAATTCGATCGGGAAGGTCGTCAAATGATTTTTTCAAGTTAACTGGTCCGGAATATGTATTTTCCGGACCAGTTAACTTGCAAAAATCATTTGACGACCTTCCCGATCGAATTTTGAGCTGAAATTTGGTATGGACAAACTAGACTTGATGAGGAACATGCTCAAAAAATTTCATCAAAAAATTCCACCGGGAAGGTGCCCAAACGGGCTCGGCCGGACGGGGCAGCCCGTCAGGCCGGCCTGATGAGAAGAGCCCTCTATATATATATATATATATATATATATATATATATATATATATATATATATATATATATATATATATATATGTTATATATAAAAAAAATCACTGCAGGGGCACGAGCACCCGCGCATTAGGCTGGTTCCGCCCCTGACTAAATATGGTATGAGACAATATTAGTGGGACTTCTCAAAAAAGTAAAACGGGACAATATAAGGGGGGCGGATGGAGTATAATTTTTTCATAATTCAATAGATTCAGTCACTTTAACCAGATTTTTATCAATTTCAGCAGAATCAACCGATTAAGCCAATTACAATTTTTACAAAAAAAAAGAATGACACCTCTAAACAATACTCCGTAATGAATACCCAGAGAACATACGGAGTATAATATAGACACACATAATGACCCTCCCTAATTCCTAACCCGAATGCACCACCACCATGCATTTGGATTTTGGGACTCTTGAATTGAAGTCGTCGGTTGCTCTATTATTTTCATCACATAGAATGTGGCACAAGGAGAACTGTTTATGACCTAGGAACTCGTGTTACAATCCCAAGGTCTAACCCCACGGAGGATTCAATTCAACCGGTAAACGAAAGTATTAAGCTTTTAAGCCTTTGGAATTCAAATTCTCAAGTGCAGATAACATTCTGAGACAATTGTTCTACATGATCTGCTCAAACTATACAATCACTATTACAGTACAACTGAATGGTGAGCATGTCTACTCCACACGGATGAATTTGAATGACAACTGAAAACCGTATACATATATTTGCGACAATCAATACTTTTTCTATACCTCAAGAATCAGAAGAATTCCAAGGAATGGAGGGTTACACAAGGAGCTAGTAATTAGTTCGCCCTCTTCAGACAGTGAGCTGCAAGAAAGCCAAATGCATGGGTTAACTGTACCGAAGAGTGAAACAGGTAAGAAAGACATGTCGTAGAGAGCAACAGTGGATTTTTTGTGTGCTATCTAGTAGGAGTAAAATGGTGAAGAAATGAGTAGAGATTAGGAGATTTATTTCACTCCATAAGAGAGAAGGAACGAAAAGGAGGTGGAACCCACCATTTTGTTCTCTCCTCCCTATCTCTCTCTTATTACCAAACGAGAGAGATACCTTACTTTTTCTGTACTTCTTTCCCTTGCGTTTCTTCTACACCATATACGTACCAAACAAAGCCTTAAGGATGTCGAAGAAGGAGTTTAGAAGGGATGGCTTTAGAGGGCTTGGTCTAATCTTGAAACAAAATATTACTAAAAAGAATCACGTTTGATTGAAATGTCATATGATCACATATTTTGTTAAACTTGCTTTTTTATAGAAAATCACACACACATCATGATATAGACTTAGCCCTCCATAATCCTTCATCTAAGCATACCCCCTTAGATTCATGAAAGGAGTGGAATTGACAATATTATGCAAAGAATAGAAGTGACAATATTATACCATTATCCCCCTCTCAAGGCAGCAAACCGGGCAGCCAAATCTTCATAGTCTGGTAATTTTGGATGGACATGGCGTGCCTGATGGTCTGGCTGAAAGGAATTGGCACGTGCATACACCTTTGGTGTTTCTGAAGGAGAAGCCTGCTCATGCGGGAGAGAGATAGATCTTGTGGGGTGAGGAGGCGCACCACCAGACTTCATTTCCTGTGGTGTTTTATGGGTATTATTATCAACATCTCTCTGGTGTGAAGGCTTTTTCCTCAACTTATCTATGTCGTAGTCGGATGGTTTCCTACTATAGTGCAGAAGGAGTTTATCTATCATCACTTCCTCCTCGTCTCGATGTCGGTGGGGCTTACCATCATGATCCCCCACAGACTTGGGACGGCTACTCCTGACTGATTTCGGTTTGTGCAAGGGAATCTCATCCTTCGAAGCAACCTTGGTATGTTCTGATTCTTTACCATGGGAAGAGACACCAATGAGATACCCATTCGATTCAGAATGTTCAGATCCCCTGCTGGTTTTGTCTTTTGATTTGACATAGGGAGGAGGACGTCCATAGCCACAATGAGATTTTAAGCTATTATTATTATTATTATTCTCCTCATCCAGCAGCTCTTTAGTTGAGATCGCTTTCTTCTTTTCACTGACATCGCCGTATTTAATATTTTCCCGTTCTGTCTTTTCATGTTCACTATACACACCATTTGTCCCCCGCCTCCGCTGATGAGAATTATCATACTTCTCCATTTTGTGAGCTGGAATATCATTCTTTTCTGAAGCAGAATGGCTTCTTTCCTTGTTGGCAACTTGCTTAAATTCATTAACCCTTTCTTTCTTCCCAAATGAATGAACATCTTGCTTGCCATTAATGTCTCGCCCTTGAGTCTTTATCTGGTTATCCTTAGAAGCCTCGGGCTTTCCTACTGATAGAACATTTTTCGCAATTGTTTTGGAGACAATGCCCTTTTGGTTACCTTGGTTATAGTTTCCAGGAGAGTGTGAAGGTTCAATCTTGTTTGGCTTTCCCTGAAAATTAAGCAGCGTATGCAAACAAATAAAGATGTATTTTATTTAATGCTACATATTTATTTATATATAATGGCCAAAATGAAATCTTGTCAGGCACAATTGTATACAGTATCTTTTCTTGTTTCTTTTAGGTTATGTATGGAACACGGAAAATGGTAGGGTAAAGACTAAAGTCGAAAATGAATATGGTTTTAAAATGTTTGGTTTACCTTGTGAAGCACAAAGGAAGGATTAGTACTTAAATTAAAATTTTACCTTCATTTAGATTTGCTACTCATATGGTCCGAATACAAAAATAAAATGAGTGAACAAGTATCTAAATTTGATTTACAGAGCTTAAATGAATTTTTAATTTTTGCTAGCACTTCTCAGGTTGTAAACAAACCCTTAAAATTGATAGTTGCATGCTATATACATATATACCTCTGCGTATGCCATCCTCTGTTGAAGGCCCGCTGAGTCCCATCGTATTTGAAATTCTGAAGCTATGTCTTGCAATAGCTGGATTCTCTTCTCCATGGCAGGTGTTTTTGAAGATAATTGCTCTACAAACTAGCCACAATGACTAGAGCTAGTGAGAAAAACTAAACGATGTGTAATTCAACACATCACATACATGAATTGTGGAGTTGCTGAATTGCTAACCTTCTGATTAACAAAACATTCTAAGCCACTCCCATATTTCTCCAAAATTAGATCCCTGATATCGCGTAATTCTGGCAAATCAGAGAATCTTGCAGCTGCAAACATAAGGGAAGCCACAGCTTCTCGGCATTCTTCAGGGCAATCACTGGAACACAATTGAATAATAAAGTGATAGTCAACAGTAATGGGACCATACCAAAATATATCCTACGCATTGTTCTTTTCTAAGATTGGTTTCTGTACACACCAATCACCATTGTACAAACTTTTAAATCTTGAATTCACTAACTTGTTCATCGCAAAAAAAAAACACCATCATTTGTGTGTGTATATAGTTTATTTTCAGAAGACAACCAGCCCTTAACATGAGTAAAAACCAGTAAAGATGAACAATTGAAATATTTAGGAATAAGCATTGCGTAAACAGTTCAAATAAAAGTTGAAATTATGAAAAGTTAAGCACAAAATTAGGTATATTGACTAAGATTGTCAGTATCAGCACTAGTGGAGTAATGGAGTACTGGTGCATCTTTAAAATTTCAGATATCAAATAACTTATCCCCATTTCATAGTTGGACTAAATGAATTCTTGTCACTAGAAGTAGATAAGGTTTTTAAAGCAGAAAATTTATATCACCATCTACAGGTTATGGTTGTTGAAATCCTTGTATTTTCAGAGTATCAGGTAGTTCAGAAAAGTATTTAAGTACATTCATAATTCCGTGTAGTAGGCTTAAAGTTAAAGACACATAATATTCTATACAAGATCAATTAAATTGATCAATTGAAAAAAAGTGGTGCAATCACAGCTTCCTTAGTAATTACCTTTGTTTTTGCATGTTTGAGAGCTGCTTCATAATGTACTCACAAGATAGTTCAATGTAACCATAGCAAGATAATATGCGTTCACCAGCCATAAATTCTTCAGTCTGTCCACACACATCAAGAAAACAACATGTAACTCTGTAATTTTGTAAAAAAATCACAATTAAACCCAAAAAATACTAGGTACATAGTAGTTGATAAGCTTCTTATTCACTTTTTTTAGCACAGAGTTCCTCGATTTGCATCATAGAGTGAATACGTGTACGTTAAAATTCTTTCTAGCAGAAACGACATAATCTATATAGGTTTTTTGAACATAACAGGCTTATACTACGTTATATATATAATAATACATTATTTCATTTTAAAATATTCCCTCCTACAGTCCTACAGTTCTAATTTCTAGTTTACTGGCTGGTTTTAGCCTTCAAAACATTGAATAAAAGAAGAAGTAGTGGTGGTGATAGAAAAGCAGCCCGTTAACGAAAAAAATTGAAATTATTTGAAATGCGGAAGACATTAAATCAAGCGAAATAAGATGATAAAATAGTCACCCTTCCATATGCATTAACGTCAAGCCCATTAGTTAACAATTTCACAAGATCTTCCTTGAGAAACCTCTGCTTCGCCTCCGCTCTCCGCCGCGCCAATTCGATTCGCGATGTAGTCCCCTTCATCAATGATTTACTGTCCACGTTTGCGAAAAATCTAGTCAGTAAATACATACAATTGCATACAAGACAAAACTAGAGCTCACGCCACGAGTGAGAGAGAGATAGAGAGAGCAATCACCATTTAGAGCTGAAGCCGCGGCCGAGAATACCGTCAAGCATCTCCGATCTCCGATAAGCAACTTCGTTTTACTGGAGATTGTCTTGAGCAGAGGCTTCGATTCAGAAGGAGAAAAGGTGAACTGGTTAAGTCACCCTCGTGAACACTTACTTACTTGAATAGATTTCGCGTTCAATTAAACAGATCCGCCATTAGAGATGCTTGAAGAAGAACATCGGAAGGTGTATGATATGGAATATCCGTGTGTATATTACTTATAGATACACAGCTGTGTATGCTGTATACAGCTAAAAGTATACTTCGTATATCATATGTAGATTAGTGCTAATAACTATGAGAGAGAGAGAGAGATTAGCAGTTCAGCTGAGGAGATTCCACGCAGTCAATCAAATTTGAATTTGTCTTTTACTAATTAAAATACCTTTCTTTAGTGTTTCTTACCAAAAAGGATGACACCGATCTTAAAAGGCCCCCGCTTCGGCCCGACAATTTTTCTTTTGGATCGTAATGTCTCTATTAATGTTTGGTCTGGTTTAGTTTGAACTAGTCTGTTTTGGTCTGGTCTGATAATTTTATAACTTCCACATGCATGGTCTTTGTATATTTTATAACTATCCAAGTATGACCTGGTCTGTTTAAGTCTAATATGGTTTGGTTTGTTTAAGTATGGACGGGTCTAATCTAGTCTAAGACTGAAAACAGTCCAAAAGAAAACATCCTTAACTGGGACTAGGGTTGTAAACGAATCGAATCGAGTCGAATAATGAGATTTTGTATTTGTATTTGTTTAATTTTTTCGAATACGAATTCGAATTCAAATATGAAACGAATATTAATTTCGATTTGTATTTGTATTTGTATTTGTATTTGTTTAACAATACGAATAGTGAACGAATCATATACGAATATCGAATCGATTTGAGCATAGGTTAAATATTAGTCAAATATCACTTTAAAATAACTTTTCTTATACTCCGTATTCTTTAGGTTGTAAATGCATATGTTTTTTTAGAATTTAAATCTAATGGATCAATGCACTTTTAGATGGTGCGCAATATACTAAAGTGAAATAATTTTAGGATTAACAAATATAAATCTATTTCAAATTATTAAACAGTAACACACATATTAGAAATTATACTTATAATGTGTGAAATAAGTTGATAATTGTATACATCAAAGTCAAACAACTCTAATTTTATTCTTCAAATCAAATACGTAATTATTTGTATTGTATTTGAAAGACATTTGAACCAAAAAATGGATTTGTATGTGTATTTATATTCTGGTTTATTACAAATAGGTTTGGAATCTGCATGCAAAAATGTATATATGAGTTACACTTTGAGGGTATTGTTATCTTTTAAAAGTTATCATAGTGTGTTATTACTATTTTATTATTATTATTGATATTAATATTACCATTATTATTAATCGAATATATTTGATTAATATTCGAATCGAATACACTGATATTCTTATTTGTATTTGATAACAACTCGAATCAAATTTAATATTCTTATTTGTATTTGTATTTGAATTTTCCGATTTCGAATCATCTTATACGAATTCGAATCGCGAATCGAGTACAAATTATTTGATTTGTTTACAACCCTAACTGGGACAATATGAATTAGATTTCAATAACAAGTTGTCAAATAGAAAGTAGGGCTTTGACAGAGCACCTATGAATTTTTACATAGAAATCTGAGACCTACCACTTGTAGCACATTCTGTGTACCAGTTGAGTTACCCACCGACATTTTTGTTATTGTTGCGACTTAGTAGTTTTTAGTGTTCCCTTCCAGTTTTTATAATACGGAGTATGGTTTTAAGAAAATAATTAATTAAAGGAAACATAATATTCCATACCTATGTGTTTTAAGAAATTAATTAATTTAAGGAAACAAAATAATGTTCCATTCCTATATCGGGGCCATGTTCCAATACATGTCTTTCTGTCCTGTGGTTAGAAATACTTTTTTCAGATTTTTTTTATTTATTTATACAAAGAATTTTACTTACATTAAAGGTTTTTATCAATGGTGATTTTCACAAATAAGAGTAAAACATGCTCAAAGTTTAAAATTGAGAGTAATTGTTTAAAGTTTCTTTAATACGTTACCTAACATTCGAATTATCATTGAAGCGGTCTCTCTCTAGGGCTTCTCGCCGCTAGAGCCACTCTTCCGTTTTCGTCGAGGACAAAGAACGGCCGCCCTTCGGCAGATTGTCCAAGGATTTGTTGCGGTGATTCGATCGGCGCAGGATTCGATGTTTGTGTTTTTGGCTTCGGCCGAGAAGAAGTGAAGGGGAAGGTTCGAAGTAGGGGGGTATTGCCGATGGATGATATCGTCAACAACTACAAGAAGATGGTTATCGGAGAGGAAGACAATGAACTCGATTTCGATGAGGAAGAAGCAGGTGAGATGGATGTTGCCGACGAGAAAGTGGTGTTTCCGGTGGTTGGAGTTGTGATTACGGACCGGAAAATCAAACTTCCGATGTTCCAAGATCTGTTGGCTTCAATTTGGCGCCCCGGAAAAGGAGTTGCCATCAAGAAAATTGGAGATAAAAGGCACCTTTTCAATTTTAATCATGTTCTGGTTATGAATCGTGTACTTGATGATGACCCTTAGTTGTTTGAAAGAGATTTAATTCTATTGAAAGCTGTTAAGCCAGATGATATACCTGAAAGGATGAATTTGTATGAGGCTGAATTTTTGATACAGGTTCACAATGATCCTTATAAATTTAGGAATCTGGGTTCTGCCAGAAGAATTGGGAATTATATTGGCACTTTTATTAGTTTGGATAAGAACCAATTCGAGGGAAACTGGAAGTCGTACTTAAGAATAAGAGTTAGTATGGACTATGGATGTGAGAAAACCCCTAATGAAGAGCACTAATTTGAAGAAAGAAGGAATTGGACATTGGGTAGACTTTAAATATGAAAAGTTACCCAATTTCTGTTTCATGTGTGGGGTGATTGGGCATTCGGATAAATTTTGCCCCTTGAAATGTGAGGAGGGGATTGTACTAGAGAAACCCTTTGGGGTAGAACTCAGGGCTGGTGGAGGGGGTGAAAACTAGCCCAACAGAGACTAATAAGTGGCTAGTGGATGATTCCTTAAGCTCCGGGGGACTCGGGTAAGAGCGGAAGACTGATCTCGGCCTCTCGGGGGCGAGCAATCGACAGAGACATGTGCAAGTGTGTCCAAGCAGGGTGGAACAGGCGACATGGAGGAGATGCCAGGAGAGACGAAGCGCAGGAGGATCTGGGAAGACCAGACAAAAGGAGTTATAGCTGGCGAGGGAATGACGCTTGATGCGTCAAAAAATGGGGAGGCGGCGGGTCAGGACTTCTAGACCTGCCGGTGGTACACTTGGTGTTTCTGGTCAGGAGAAAGAGTGTTGGCTTTTATTTTATTATTTGCTTGTTTTTTTACTTCCACGGTCAGACTGTTGTGTTTTGTTTTTTACTCTTTCCTTTGCTGTAAAACTCTTGCATTAGGTATGAGGGATGAGAGGTCTACGGTAATCGTCGTTGGCTTTATGATGCCCAAGTTAGGACTAGCGAGTTATATTGCTTTGTCAAAAGTGATTAACTCTGAGTCTCGTCCAAGAGAGGATGATTATATGTGGTCCTTTTGTTATCTTACTCGCTATCAGAATGCTATTTTATTAAAATAAGCCCCCTTCGATAAAAAAAAGTTTCTTTAATACGTAGTATGTCTTATCATTTGTGATTGGATAAAAATACTCATTGGAGCTTGTTCACCGGATTGCCACCGCCGGCGATCACCAGAACTCCTTTGCTGCTTGAATGCCGCTACCCCCAGACTACCTTAATTATGCAATTGAGACTAGAGGGGCAATTATTCATATTAAAGATAGAAATATAATATTTAGTCTTATTTAAGGAATACTACGTATAAAACATGCATTCTTCAGGTAACATGAGCATGTTTTAGTCCTATTTAAAGCAATTTTGTCAATTTGAGGGAGAGAAGAGCTTGAAATGGCCCTTTTACCTACACCATAGTTCTAGCACAGTCTACATTTACTCATGCACAATCTAGAAACCCTCACAAGAGTTCATTCATGCTAACACTACTACTTTTAATCGTTTATAATCTATATTAGGTAATGAGTTTCGCAAAACGAGTATTAATTTTAATTGTATACCATTTATATTCTCACCAGAATTCAAGATATTTCAATGATCCACTTATGAACATGACATCTACATCTCTCCTGGAATCTAATATCTATCAAGCCCCAGAATCGCCTCCGCTAGGGCCCTAGATAATTTGATTGCTCCGATCAACGCAAGCTCACATGATTTCTTTGATAACATTTATAACATCGCCAATAGGAGGTTTCTTATGACTGCTCAATGGGCTCGATACTGACCCCACAAACAAGGAATTACCTTTTCAGCACATTTTGTACACACTCGTGTACACCTCGAAATCTTATATGAGGCATAAATAAGTTTGTAGTTCTTAACAAAGTTTGTAGTTCTTATGTTATTTTTAACCTTCTAGCTTTTTTATGCTCTTTTATCTTTTTATCTTTTATATTTATTATGTTCTTATGTTATTGTTATCTTATATTTATCTTTATCTTACTTTGTTTTTCCCCCTTTTCTTTTCTTCTCCTTGTCTGTCTTCTCTTTTTGGCACTAATATTATGGTTCGATTCATTTTAGTCGATCCCAAAAGTTTTTGGGATTAAGTCTTGGATGTTGTTATTGTATTTTCCTTCATGGAGGGTAAAATGTGGCATTCGTAGTTATATTAATTGTCATCATTTTCCTTTCACATCTGCCCGCCTTTTGGGCAATATGGTGGATGTTATATTCTCTTTCGGTGCAATCTTGAGCAATATTTTATATGTCGTGGAAAGTCTTACATGCTATTTAGAAAGTAATTGCAATTAGATTGTGCTTACATCATATCGGGGGATCACTTTACCTTGAGTATAATGTAGAAGCTGAAAAGACAGATGTTTTATCTTTTTTGTTGAGTTCATAATGTCTATCCTTGGCCATATTAAAGTTATAGTGTATATGTTATAAGTTGATTTCTATGAATCTTAAATACTTTTTTAAGAAAAATATGTTCTAATTGTAATCTATGAAGACCCATATGAAACGCCTATATTAGGTGCATGCAAAGGTTGGTTTGCAAGAAAAATACACAGTTGCAACTCTATAGAGCCTCTCTGATGTTTTTTATTCTAAGAGGTTCCCTAAGATCCTAAATCACCTCAATTGATACTTTTCTCGATGTTTCCTATGGGATGAACATATGACATTTTTGTATATTAAAATTTCACCTCCATGATGATATTTTAGAGGTTTACAAAGATATAATTAGGCTCTCAGTCCCAACTCCTGTGAAACCATTTATTTGTTCCACTTGTGAAAAGTTTTTACAAAGAAAGTAACAAAAAATATAGGGAAAAGTACGGAAAAAGTACTTGTGGTTGGACCCGTTTTCAGATAGGGTCATGCGTTTCAGTCTTTATCAAAGTGGTTCATGTGTTTGAATTCCGTTATCTCAAGAGGGTCACGCCGTTAAAAACGTCTGAAAAAGACCGTTAAAAGTAACTCCGATTTTCAAAAGTATCCGGAAAATTAAAAGAAAAATACCTGAAGGTGTGCCTCAATAAGACGGCCGCGGGGCCATCTTTCCTTTTTTTGTTTTAACCCACCCTTGTTGGAAAGTCCACCAGAAAAGTGATATTAGCGAAATCATTTTTAAAAAATAATTCAAACAGATCTGAAAAATCGAAAGGCGAAGGTGGTTTGGAGGTCATCTTGACGAGGCGCACCTTCCGGTATTTTTCTTTTAATTTTTCGGGCACTTTTGAAAAGCAGAGTTACTTTTAACGGTCTTTTTCAGACGTTTTTAACGCCGTGACCCTCTTTGGTAAAAAATGAATCACATGACCCTATTTGAAAACGGGCCCAACCACAAGTACCTTTTCTGTACTTTTCTCAAAAATATATAAAGAGTTGATGTTAGTTCATCTTGTAAAAAGTTGTAGTACTCAATGAAGTTATAAATGACATAATAAGTGTAACTATTTATAAAAACATGAATTTATAGTTTGTTGCATTCAATATTATATTTTGAACTCTACAATTTGTTCTGAATAGTTGTTCTAATTGGGGCCAAATCCCCCCCTCCCCTTCAATTCATATCTACATGATTTAAGGAAAGTGAAAAAGGGTTAAAGTGAGACACTAACAAGGAAACATGGGTAAGAATAAGTAAAGGATTGAAAATGAAAAAAGAAAGATAAAAAGGTATATTCTTTCTCTTTAATCTTTATATAGACTTAGTTAAATTTATTCTAAAGTAATTTGGAATCACGGAGGTATGATTTTCCATCTTTCCCATCTACCTAAATTGTGTTATACGATAGTATAAGAAAATGAGAAGAGCCCATGAACTCTCTTAGTAAATATGTTCAAATGTACACCAAAGTTCTTGAGTATTAATTAATTATACTTTTGATAGAAAAAATTGACATCAATCCATATGAATTGAAAAGAACAAAACATTCATTCTTCAT
Source organism: Cuscuta epithymum (assembly GCA_945859915.1). Classification (NCBI taxonomy): domain Eukaryota; kingdom Viridiplantae; phylum Streptophyta; class Magnoliopsida; order Solanales; family Convolvulaceae; genus Cuscuta; species Cuscuta epithymum. The sequence continues at coordinate 920,518 of CAMAPF010000046.1, forward strand.
CAAAAGGAAAATGATAAACAATTGAATGAGATGAGGCAACTTTACTTGTAACACCCCTACCCCGCAAGGTCAAAGTTGTTAGAAACTCTCCAAACCTCTAGTATTGTTCTCAAAGGGATTGCCAATCCCAAAACTACTCTCGTGCGCCCTAACAAACATCTCAGGGAGTCATCCATCCCAAGACTACACCCATGCAAGCACGCTTAACTTTTGAGTTCTTAGCTGATGAACTTCCTTAAAAGGAGACACACCTTGTTAATATGAGTAGTCCTGTCAATCCATTTGAATTAATATCAAAGTATTACATTATTAATCGTAATGCTCCCTTCATCCCTTCAAGAACTTATTGTCTTCTGTTTTGATACGTCCGTAAGGATGTTTTTACTTGGACGTAAGTTTTCTGGTCTGGCCTGGTCTAGTCTGGTGAATGTATGGTCTCTGTGTATTTTATAACTATCTAAGTCTGGTTTGGTCTAGGACCGAAAAAGTCAAAGTAAAAACATCTTAATTAAAGTCTTTTTCTTTATTTCTTAAACAAACTCTATCGATTTACTCTACTAGCCTGAACTAATAATGACTAGAAAGTGTGAAACACTGTAGTGAGTTTTTTAAAAAGACAACTAAAGACGTCAAAAGATAAAAATGTATTCCATTAAGATGTGTGCTATTCAAACTAGGAAGATCTTTAAAAGATGAAGGTAGCTAGTATCAGGATTTTATCAATTTTTAATCCACACAGAGTTTTGAATCATGTAAATCTACTCTGCAAATTCTAACTTTTCTTTTAGAAAAGTTCAACTTACTTTCTTTTGGGTAATATTTCAAATTTCAAAAGACTTAATTACCTTATGTATAATGCCACATTAATTACTCTGTTTCCTCACTATATGTCTTTATGTAAAGGACTTGTCAGTTATGTCAATAAAAAGTTACTCCGTATCATTTAAGAATTTTTAAAGTTAATTTATAAATTTAATTTAAGGAGGGATGAAGTATTTGATAGTTGAGATACTTGATAGATGTGCACTCTGAGGGTGTGGAGAGAATTAGGTTCATTCCAATTTAGTTTTTCTTTGAAAACTTTTCATGTGTTTCACAACGGAATGATTAAACAGCCTCAGTTATCGAGAGATCAATAAACTCGATAGGAATATAGGATCCAATCGCATTAGAGCATCCACATTGATGATCTTCAACTTTACGATTTTTCATGGCTTATTATTGCGATATCACCTCCACATAAGATAATCTCAAATAATCTCCAAATCAATAAATTTCTCCTCATTCATAATCTCAATTTATCTTGGATAGGAGCATGAGCATGCACGAACTACAAAACTAGTTATCACCATAATTATGAGTACATGCCTAGAAGTTGGAAATAATATCAAAATAATCCAGCTTTAGAATTTGATACCAGATTATTTTATCAAATAATCTCATAAAATAATCTCAACTCCTCATCCATGATCCCAAAAAAAAAAATCCTCCACATCATTAAAATGATCCAAAAAATAATCCATGGATGTGGATGCTCTTAGGCTTGGAAGGATCCAATCGCATCTTAAACTCGTTTGATTAGTAGAGCTTTAGATGGATACTTCAACGATTAAGGTCAGTGTAAGGTTTCTTAAAGGCATGAATGACTTGATCTAACAATTTAAGCGTGATAAATAACGGTGTAACTCAATACATAAAGTAAGGGATGACATTGTGATTTAAGGAGCGTTTGCGGTTACTTAAAAAAAATGCTTTTCAGCTTTTGCCTTAAAAAAGTTGAAAAGAGTGTTTTCAAATGACAGCTCCTGCTTAAAATAATCACTTAAAAGCTAAAAGCTGGAAGGAGATGGAAAGATGCTTTAAACTGTTTTTCACTTTTTCTATTACACAAAAAGCACTTATTTTACAAAAGACTATAACTTTTACTTTTTCATAATCACTTTTTTCTCAAACACTACCGACTTTTACTATTAATTACTTTCTCCAAAATCACTTTAAAAAATCGCTTTTTTAAACTAGAAACAATCGCAAACACTCCCTTTGCTGGTTCGTGCTGGTACTTCCCTACTCTAGTACGTACTTGAATGAATATACTAATCCTCCATTCTCCTCGATCTGGAGCAAAATCATAGAAATGAACACCTTAGAAATTACAGGCTCTCCTCAATCTAAGAAATTTTAGGATCTCCTCAACCAAAGAGGATTTGGCACACGGATATTATCGATGATAAGTCCATTTTTATACTTAATTTTCTTTTCATATTTAGGTGATTTTTGGATTGAAAATAGAAAACAAGGCATGCTTTATAGATTTTGGTTCGAGTTTCATGAAATCAGGTGAAAAACACATTAATAATATGTTAGGTGAAACTTTTGGGTCAATTGAGAACAAAATGAGTAAGTTTGAGTAAGAAATGGATTCATATTGGAAGAGGGAAACATATTATCAAAGTGGTCTAGAAGACAAGTTTGAAGAGCAGGAAAAACATACCAAGAGTGGAAAGTTTCACGACATGCGGTCCCATAGGCACCCAAATTTGTCTGCCTGGTTGGCCGCCTATGGTATATTTGAAAAGTCAAAATTTGAATTGGACCCGAATCGGAAGAAGATAATAGGCGGCCGACATAGGACGAAGGGCGGCCACCCTGCGGCATAAGGCGGCAGAAGTATCAACCGGCCAGACAGGAATGGCGGGCAACCGCCTCCCACGACCGCCTCCCACGACTGCCTGCGGCTAATGAGACGCAAGGCACATCTCGCTGCCAGTGACGAGACGTCGTGAGGCCGAATCTGGATGAAGGCCGGTCACCCTTGTAGCCGCCTGCAAGAGATTTTCGCCTATCAATTCAGGATTTTTTTCTCATCTCAAACACACCATTCACAACCCTAATTCAGTTTGAAAAAGATCCATTTTTCTGCTATTTTCGAGCTTCATGGCTAGTAGAGAAAGAAAGCTTCAATCCCCCCATATCTTCTTCATTTTAGCTTCAATTTGTGAGTTCAATATATGCATTTTCATCCTTTCAATCTGTAGAATCTGAATTTGTAATTTGTTTGCTCGATCTGGTGTCCTTGACTACATCTTCTTCCCCCCTCTTCATCCTTTCATAGGCTTGAGCCAAAGCGCCGATCTCTCCGTGCTTGTGGGGAATGCGATTATCCTTCATCACTGCCCTCCTTGGTTCTGTTTTCACCGGATGAAATCTCAAACCTACCGCAGGCCGAAAACCTTGTACAAAGAGGTCTCACCACTGTTGGAACCCAAGCCGTGTGCCGAGATCTCCGAACCCGTGTTGTTGTATTAATTAAATTTTTGAAAAATTATTTCTAACTTGTCTATGAGATTAGAAAATAATTTAAGTCAATCATATTCAACAACATTAATAAGGCCTAGAAATAGGATATTTTAATGAATGTGATTTATATCTTGTCTATGAGATATAAATTTAAATTAATTAAATAATGAGTTTAATTAGTTAATGAATTTTGCTATTTTTATTAATTGAACTATTAGAGAATTATTTATATCTTGTCTATGGGATTCGAATTTAATTCAAGCCAACCATTTTAAACAAATTAATGAAACCTAGATATAGGATAAATTAATGAAAATAATTTATATTCTAGTCTACGAGGATATATTCTTGTCCAATTTTAGTTTTCAATACCCCAATGACTAGGTCCAAGAATATATGTCACGCCCCGGACCTATCTGGACACGTCAACAACCCGCCGTACAGTACGAATAGTCAACCGCAGTCTAACACATTCATACTATACAAGGCGTCTGGAATATCATTCACACATAGTACATCCATAAACAAACATAATGTAAAATATTCATTAAAGCAGCGGAAACAATATTACAAGAGTTAAAGCCACACTTGGCAAACTTAGGCATACATGCCCTCAAATAGTTTGTTTTGAAAATAGAACGGAGAAAGCACGAACCACGTCTTCTCTCCAAGAACTCCCGAAGCAACGGGTACAGGAAGCAAGCTCTAGCTTCTACCTGAAAACTGTGAGGTGGCCTCCCCGTGAAGGGGAGGTCAGTACTTTGAAGCATTTGAAAAGTACAATGACAACTATACTGAACATAATTAATGTTTCAATCCTTAAGACCCTCAACATAAAGTGATATCATATTTCTAGGAAATAACCCATAGTTACCCCTTTAAATCATACATAAGTATATAAAGTAAAATAGTTGATCCATAGGTCCATTTGTATTTTCCACAAACCCTTTCCGCCGCCACGTGATAATTTGTTACATTAATAATTCATACATCTCAACCCAAAGGTCACATCAATCATACAGGACCTGTCTCCGCCACCCAAGTCCCCGCAGGGCACTCGGTCGGAGTCCAGCATCCCGCCCCTGGACTCATACCCTGTTCCCGTAGGAAGGTAAGGCCCATTCGGGGTCCTATCTTAAGTGTTAACGCTGTCCAGAGTCTCGTGAGATCTCCGGTTCGGATTCCACTCCTACACGTGATCACGCTGCAAGTCCATGCTATCCAACCCCGCTCTCTAGAGTCGGGAAGGGCCACAGTCCTTGCTTCCTTACTACAATTTACTCGGCCACCACAAGGACTACCGAAAACACCCATAGGCCAATCCTATACCTAGGATCAATTCACAAGTAAGGTTATCTAGAGTAGCCTTTAAGGCCTACCCTTAGTATCACTTAGAGTTCATACAACTCTACTTTGTTAATTAAGTCACTTTAAGTAAAATATCTCTTAAGACTACTTTAGGTCGTAACACAGTCCATCCTTAGGATCAATTCTAGCATATTCACATATTAATTTCCTGACTTGTGTTTTAATACTAGTCAAATTAATCTTAGAACAATCAAGTTCTCCATTCATGGTCATTAAACCAATTCAAAGTGATTTTCCAATAAAAATATAATTTATCTCAATACACAAAATATCCCCTTTTTCCTTCATACAATCTTCATTGTATGAGATAAAAATTATATTTTATCAACAAGCTTCATAGTTGTCCAACTAGCATGCCATCATACCTATTACACATAATCATACATAATTATTTCTAAATATGTATATCATGCTCCCTTTCTTTATAGGACCAAGTCATCTCATTCTTGATGTTTTTAATCATTACTAATCCATAAAAATCATGATTAAATACTTTAGGTAATCTCATTAAATCAACTCACTAATTATAAACAATATAGTCGGTCATCCTCACCTTAATTGTGCTTTAAACTTTTCCTTCTTGATCCAATGGTCAATGCTTCGGCCAAGGTGGATTAAGAACTGAATCCTGCTTAGAAAGGAGTATTAGACAGCCTTCTCCAAGTGCTAGCTCAACCCCTAACCGATGATACGAAAATAGCCCCTAGAATGGGTGTTTTCCAGCGAACTCGTTTCCTAGTTTTTCCAAGGTTTGTTCTAGGTTAGTATCTAACCTTTACATCAATAAAATAATCTTATAAGGACATATTATACACTTGGAATAGTGTATAATAGTTCCACCAATTGTTCATATCATATGGAAAATTAAAACAAAGGTTTTGGGTTCAAACTCACTTCCAAGAGGTAAATCGTTTCTGCGAGTTTGTGTTTTCCTCCGATTATCTGAAAGCCTTCCACTACTCTGTTTGATGCAAACCAGACTTTGACGGATTCCTTATCTAGAGAGATTTCTTTTGGCACCTCACACGCCTTATTTGGACGATTGAAGCTCAAGATATGGATCAAACAAGCAACCCTCACACGCCTTATTTGGCAACTTCAATTCCTCTTTGTTTTGCTTTCTTGGTTGTGTGGCTCTCTCCTTCTCTCTTATCATTGGGAGTCCGAATGAGGGGATTATAGGAGTGTCTAAGACCCTTCAATAAGGTTGGATAAGTTGTGTGGAGTGAAATGAGTTGGTATGGTCTCCATGAGATATTTGTAGACATGGGTGGGTCTCACTTTTGTTCTCTTTTGTCATGTGCAGCCCTTAAGTCAAAATATGGCCGCCCCTCCCATCATCTAACATGATTTTCTTTGTCTTGCAGGTGCTTGGAAGGTGTGGGAAGCAGCTTAGTGTTCTCCAATTATTTTGGGGTCCAAAATATCTACCAATATTTCCAAAAATGAAAAGATGGGTCCCATTGTTTTATCTTTTGTCGTAAGATGTCTTTTTGTACTCATTCTAATTTATTAGAATAAGTCAACCTTCTACATCATATTATTGATCTATAATACGAAGTATGTGCAGGGTAACCTCAATAATTTATATGATGTATAATCTAGAGAAAAATCCTATTCCCATTATTTAACTCAATAATGCTGAAGATGGGACCATAGGATTTTGTATTCTTCTCTAATCATTATTTCACTATTTTGTGACCTTTGCATTTATATTCTTAAGCTACAAGCCGTGTGGGCTACCCTCGAGTGGGCCTAGGACGTCATCCTTGAATACTTACTATTTTTAGCAGGTTGGGCCCAAAATAACACCTGGGCTGCCCAACCTTCCTCATTTGGTCTAGAAGGATTATGAATGTTTCTTTACATTGTATTGGGCTCTTATATCTAATTAGATGACCCGATAAAGTATTTGGAAACATGTCCTTATAATATGGGCCTTAATCATTCATTACATAAAGCCTTAATCATTTTACATGTAGTTGATAATAGGGAATTCAAATGTTTGAATTGTACTTTTTCTTTTAAAATCGAAAATTTTTCAGGTACGTCCGGGTGCGGTGTCACAATATATCTATTTCTCATAACTCAATTCATTGCCCTTATTTATATCAATATATTGAACGTTCATCTTAAATCGTCAATCTTTTAAATTGAACCTTGCATGTAGTTGTAATTTTTATTGTTGCAAATTGCCATAATTTAATTTCAGCATTAAATTTGCTTTACACTTCACCCAAAGTTTAGAACACAATCACCTTTTTATATTGAAAAAGCTTTCAATGATTAGAGATAACCCGTGACTAAGATTAAATTAAGAAACTCCTCCGCCATTTCTCAGGGACACGATACTTAGGGAAAAACTGAAAGGTTAAACTCCGTTTTAGTACAACATCACCAAAGCGGTTATCAATCAACCTGGACTACACTAGGCTCTGTCCTGAATGTTGAAGCGCAACAATTTTATTCACACTCGAGTCTCGATGGATTTGACATATTTGGAGTTCCATCTTAAAGGGCATTTCATGTATTTTTGCAGCGAAAATCGTGTAACTCTCCCTTATTTAATACAATACCGCAGCATAAAACTCTCTAATAAATTGGTTATTTGAGATATATTGGTTATCTTCACTTATTGTTTGTTCAAAAGATCAAGGTCTTAGTTATATACCAGTGACGTACATGTCAAAGGGACCCCCCCTTCCCCATCTATAAGATATGGGTTTCCAACATATGTGCTTTCCACGTACTGACGTACATGTCTGGATCATCTTTGTACGTAACCCCCCTCTCACTAAAACATGTTCAGGAATGAAAGATTGCAAAAATTGAAGCCCGCCGAATTGCGATTCTAGATCTTGAGTAAATGTTTCTCGAAATGCTTTCACTATTTCAATGGTGGTTTCAATCATTGCAATTTCTAATTTGGCGACATTTATAGCACCAAAGTGACATGAGAATGGATGTTGAGTAAGAGTGAGATACGAAAGATACATAAAAGAGAAGGGTGAGGCCGTGAGGGGGGGGGGGGGGTGAGAGTCTAGAGTAGTCAAGAGAGATAGATAAAGTAGAGGACATGTTAGATAGTACTCTGTAATAGTGTAATTAATACCATTAATTAGGTTTCCATATTTATTAGGTTTCCTATAATAATGAGGACATATTTTATTATATATATGACATTTAGGTCTACCACTTTGGTAAACCATTCCATTATTCTCCCATGGTATCAAGAGCTTTAGGGTTTTAGCCAGTTTAAAACAACATTCCGATCAATGGCCTCTCAATCTTCGTCCTCCGCTGCCACTGACGCTAACGTCACCACCGCCACCAATCCGACGACGGAGGTCGACCAGCCAGTTTTGAGCGCAATACAGACGCGCCCCATCTCGCCCGGGCCGCCGCAGATGTCCGTCGTTACCACCAACGTGCCGCTTCGCCGCTGAGCTCCGTCTGGGTGCCACTGTTGTTTACATGGACCCCGATGCCACCGTCGCTCAATCTGCCGCCGCCGTTCGTGGCCGACTCTCACTCTGTACAAGGATAAGTTGTTTGAAATTTTAAAATTGAAATTTCATTTGAAATTATTTGCCAAAAAAGGAATTGGTATTGGGTATGTTTGGGAAATGGCTGTTAGCTGTTGTTGTTAGCTGGTTGTGTCAGCTGTTTCTTAACAGCTGGTTGTGTTAGCTTTTTTGACCGGCTGGTTATGTTAGCTGATTATAGATAACTGTTTGGTAAAATTGGTTGTTTCAAAATGGCTGATAGAGTGTAAATTGAACCAGCCGAATGAAGAAGCTGCTCCCCTTAGCTTCTTCAACAATCCATTTTTTCAGCTTTTCAAACTCAACAAGCTAATTTTAAAAGCCATTTACCAAACATCATTATTAGCTTCTTTGACCAATCAAACAGCTGAAATGGGTCAAACAAGCTAAAAGCCGGCTGATAAGCCATTTGCCAAACATACCCATTATCAATTTGAGATAATCTAAAAAGGAAATATACGACTATCAAATTCAGACGGAGGTTACACTTTTTGTGTTAGCAAAATTCTTTTTGCTACTCGTTTATTAATGCATTTTAACGGTCGTAACATAGTGGTTCTCCCTTCATTGCTTGTATCACTTTACATTTTATTTAACTTTTTTGGGTAAGGTTCATGTTCCCCTTTCGCTTTTACTCGCACTTGCTATTTTATACTCTAAGATATGTGTTCCTTGGCACTTACCCCAGCGATAGGCGGTTCTGTCCCTGGCTTCAAAAACAAACACAAAACAAATAAAATAGGACTAAAGTTACTATGAGTGTTACATTATTGTCACTATAATGTAAAATTGAACATAATTATAGTACTAAAAGTTACTAATGTACGTAGTCATTACATACAAGTGATCATATTGTTGTTCATCATCTTTATTTTAGTATAGTATGTCATTATTTCGAAATATATATATTAAAACTTGATATCAATATAATTGGGTGAAGAAATATCCTGCAATCTTACTGTGGCATAAGTTTATTCTAATTTATTGTAATAAGATCTAACATATTTGGTGAAATTTGTTGTCAATAAGCACAAACATGAATTGAACCTAATTTATCATTTTCTCTTTTCTTATGATTTTTTGAGGATATATTACAAATACTTCAATCAGATGATAAGAGAAAGCAAATGGTACGACAAGAGAGAGTAGTTTTGATGACATACAAGAGAACTTTCATATGTTACAATTTAGAGCAAATGATAAACTGATTGTAGCCCAGAATGTTCATCTCCCAAACATCTCTCAAAACCTCTTTAAATAAAGGGTGATGTATCCACATATTAAAGAACTTGAAGGGTTCCTCCCTCATTCCTTCATTTTATAGGAAATAGATAATCACCAAACAAGGGTCCGAGATGTCATCAAAGTCCAATTTTTTTTACAGTACACGTGTGTCATTTATTCCATGTAAAGTGAACTCCAATCAAGAGACATCTTCCAAAATTAAAATACTTCTGCACTCCAGAACGTTCTTAAGTAGATAATTTATTGGTTTCCTGCTACCCATCTTTCATTAGGATAACGTAAACAATTAAATCAACCATGGTGGCCTATGGAAGGTGGGTCAATTGATCCAAAACAATTATATGATCCCATAATTGTCTCATCTTCCCCACAATGTAGAGTGCACAAGTCATCGTGACAAAAAAATCTTGTGTGATTTCTTATATTGAAATTTATAGTGAATAAATTGGGCCCTACTTCTAGAATCTCACACTCCATCCTTAGTTGGGTCACACATCACGCTAATCCCCTCCCCTTGAATTTGGTCAAAGTTATTTTCACATTTCCAACCTCTTAGATATGTATCCACAAACCTTTTAAATTTCTTCACTGGCCTCCTCTAGTTTTGTCTCACGTAAACATCAAACAATAATATCATACTTCTTTATATTCTATAGGCTAAAGAATCAAATAGGTACATGAACTAACTTAAAGTGTTCAATTAGCCCCTTATATAGGAGATTTTGCCCGGCCGCCGCCAATTGGGGCGGTTCCCGGTTGAATTTTTTGATGAAATTTTTTGAGCATCTTCTTCTTTAAGTCTAGTTTACCCATACCAAATTTCAGCTAAAAATTAAATCGGGAAGGCAGTAAAATGATTTTCCAAAATGTACTGCGTTGTTTAACTGTGCAGTTATCTTCAAAAAATCATTTGACTGCCTTCCCGGTTGAATTTGTAGCTTAAATTTGGTGTGGGTAAACTAAACTTAATGAAGAAGATGCTCAAAAAATTTCATCAAAAAATTCCACCAAGAACCGCCCTAATTGGCGACGGCCGGGCAGAACCTCCTATATAAGGGGCTAATTGAACACTTTAAATTAGTTCATGTATCTATTTGACCATTTAGCCTATTCTCTGTAATGTTTTTATGTTTGGATGATCTATTGAGACCTCTAATATTGCATGATATAATCTTCATTTAGTATGGACAAATGAAGTAGTGCCCCAACTATTATCTCCACTTCCTTTTATGATCAACTAGTGACGAAAGGCAATATAGAAAGTATAAAAAAATATTACAGTGACGAAATCTAGTACTATCTCTGTCCCATAATGATTTTCTCATATCAATTTGGTACAACTATGAATAAAGTGATTGAAAAGTAAAATTTGTGATTGGAATTTGAATACAATGAAGTGAAATGATAAGAACCACAAATTTCTTACTTAGAAAAAAGAAACATGACATCTATTTTGGGACAACCCAAAAAGAAAAGTAAGACAATCAAAATGGAACGGAGGGGTACCTTGCACACTCATATTCTCAAAGAAATTGGATAGAACTTAACATTTGTAACATAAACTACATAGATCACCAATTTATTCAAGTCCATCAGTGCCTTTACACGATTGAAGAGTTCAATATTTAATACTTCGTACGTACTATAAATTAATGCAATTTTTTATTTGAAGAATGCAAATTTTCATTTAATCAAATTACAATTGGAAAATACTCTGTATTTAAAAAGCACTACATTTCAGCCCAATGCCCAGCCCGTCCAATGAGACTGTCATGTTTTTATTTCTAAAATATGACTAATTATTGTCTTTTTTTTTACAGTATCACACTTTAAACATTTTTGCTCCTATTTTTCAAACTAATTACACCATATAGGTATTTTTCAATTTTGACAGTAATTACTCTATTTTTGAGAATAAAAACATGACAGTTCTAGTTTAGAATTTTCATAAACTTTTATTCCTATTTCGGGAATTTTTTAACAAATAACCTATCCAGCCAACTGTTTTCCTTGATCTGCAAACCTAACTCATTCCCTAAATTGTACAAACACTCGCATCACATGAGGTTTTATCCAGAGTCCAGATGCATCGATTCATCGTCCGCCCCCGGTCTCAGGCATTTTCCCCATTGTCGAGTTGTCTCTACCTTCTTCTTGTATGCTTGTTTTTTTAAAAAATAGTCTTAGATCTTGATCAATAAATGTCGCTGATAGGCTATCTAACCTGTCTTTTGTAGTAAATTTTATTTTATTTTCTTATCGATGCATCACTTGACGATTTAGTGAAAAAAATTGGATGAAATTTTAATCCCCCGACTCAAACTCGATCTCCACTTCAACTCGGACAATAGTTTTTAGTTTTTAGATGATCAGATACACTTGAGTCAAACTTTGAGTTTCCAAAGGGAAATGTTTTGATTTTGATGGGATGTGTTATATATGTGTACTTATCATTATTCATTTTTACTCCGTATTTTTTTCAAAAGTATTGTCTTGACTCTTGAAGAATTTTATGTGAGCAACAAAGGAAAATTTATGAGAGTTTCTCATAATAGATCGAATCTCACGCAACACCATATTAAAATAGTTTCCCATGTAAACACAATTTCTAAAGGTGATGATATGAGTATAGCTAGGAGAAGGTATGTCGATGACAAAAAATGTGTTCAGTGCTCCAAATCTGTTCATGGCTTATATAGAAGCCTCAATTGAGAGACTAATAATTACTGCTGCGCCATGGGGAAGTGAAACGTCCCATTCTTAATTTCTCTCCATAATTAATATGGAGTAATTTATTTTTACGAAGTATTCATGTGGCTGTTGGTATACTTTAATTGGAATATTCAAAATCATGCTACACAATTTCCCGATGCACTCAGCCGTAATATATTACACATGAGTGACTGCCTGAATACCTTTGTGGGAATGAATTGCAATACACGGTTTCTCAAGGCACATTTTGGGCGGGAACTTGCTCAACAAGTTTCCTTTTGTTATTATATATAGATAGATATTTCTCCCTTTATTGCTTGTCAGTTGTTTACTTACCCAGTTGGGCTTCAAGATGGTAGTATGAGTCACCCCTTGATTGATTTTTGTTTCTTTTTACGGTATCTCACTACGAAGCCCAACCTGTAGGTCTTCATTTCCTCTCTGTTGTTCATGGATTTCTTTTTTGTCTCCTATCTTTGTTTGCCTTTACAGTGTAGTAATTTTATCGCTTATTTCAAACTTTTTTCTTGCATTTCACCTTTGTTTCCTTCGTCCCTTAGCACTGGCGCTAGCCTCCTCAGCTTTCTGCTAGTGCCCAATTTTGGTATCACACATCCCTTTTCTTTTACTATGTTGGTCTCGTAACACTAATATCTAAGTTACTTCGAACCTCATTCTTCTCCTTCTATCTCCTCATAGCTTCGATTCATTATTTTTCTTTTCAAGGTCATGTAGAAGAACTTTACAAACATAAGGTTGGCGATCAAATTTTCTGCAATAGAAATAAAAATTTGAGAGTCTCATATATCACATATTGAGTGAAAAATGATCTACCAGATTTAAGTTTCAACTCCTCACTCAGAGACGGAGGATTGAATATATCAACCTCAATCAAGGCCCTAGCAGAGTCTAAATTTTCCCTCATTTTAAGAGTCCATAGGTAGCCTAGAGAATTTAATCCAAATTGGCACCTTCATATGGTACATTTAATAACACATTGGTTTTATTCTCCTTTGTCTTGAATTGGAAGACAATCCATCCCTTTGAGTGTGAAAGCATTTTACATTTAACACCCCGCCACATCATCAAGTTCTGAACAACTCTCATACCAACAAACCCGCCAGTACAAAATCCCATTAAACAGCTAGCCCATACTAAATCATGTTCACATGTTCTCCCACACTCAAATCAATAAAGTCACTTTCAGCTGGAATAAATTTAAGTTGCATGTCCATGGATGGAGCCCTATTATCTCAAAAAACGTCCGCCTAAGAAGGTTTATAATTCTTCCCTTTCTGTGGTTCATCATTTAAATCAAACAATTTGCGTGCCTGAACTGTTTTAGTTCCACTTTTGTCATTGGGTGTACTCTTTCCTTCCCCATCACGTGGATTGGCTACTTGTACTTCGCTCTGCTATATTTTTCCCACAATACTAGTATCATTTTCATCTATCACCTCCACTCCCCCATTCTCTGATGTCCCGCGTTACAAGTCGAACACTCACCTCCAGTTATCTCAATTGTTGGTGGTTTAGTAACGAGTTTTGAGCCTTTCCTATCTTTCTCTGGTGGTTGGGAGGGAAGGTAAGCTTCATGAAGGCCAACTAAGGAAACAGGCTAAGATTTAAGTTTCGGAATGGTTGGAGGCAAGAAGTAATGGATGATGGATAAAAAAGCTTCCGTAGAGAGAGAATCTCAAACCGACCTCTTTTCATGTAATATGAGTATGTAGTACCCCCTCCTCCGTTCCACAAAACATGGTCATATTATTTTTTTTGGTCAATAATGGTCTAGTTTGATCAATGATGTCTTTTAATACGAAATTATTTAAAATGTTAAAAATGTAAGAGCATATTCTTTGTTATAAATAATTTCATGAAAAGTATAATCTTATAAATTTGACACAAATATAATAACTAAAATCATTGTTCAAAGTTTATTATCATTGAGCAAGAATAGTCAATTCGGACAATTTTTATGGGATGGCGGGAGTATTATTTTTCAATGGGGAAATTTCCGAAATAGGAGTAAAAGTGTTTGAGAATTTAAAAATATGTTTGCTATGTTTAATTCCTGAGATATGAGTAACATTGCAGTATTTACTGCCATCTTGGAGCCATTACTGCAAAAATAGTTAGATTATTATGCATTAACATGTCAATATTTTTCTATCATGATAGTGACGACTACTATTTCGAGAATAAAAACATTATACTCATAATTTTATATTTCACTCTTACTTAGAGCAATTTTGCCTATTTAATTGTATTGGTTGAGCATTAAAATTTTATTGGTCCTAAACATATCTTTGGACTCGGGGAATTAATAAATTGGAGAAGCCCACCTCTCAAACTCATATGATTCTAGAATACAATTCATCTTCCACAACTATCGAAAGATATATATGTGTGTAAAATTAAGATATTTTTAAGGATTACTTTAGAATAATTAGGAGCTAGATCACATTTATCATGACACCATATTAGGTACTTTGTTAGTACGGAGTATTATTTAACAACTTGTCTTGCTATAAATATGTGAATTATTTTCTCATTTGGTATGCATCGAAGTTTCAAATATCCTTTATACCTCTCTTTCCTAGAAATTTATCTTCCAATTCTTTTCATACTACTACCCAAAATGGGTCTCCCCCACTTAAATAAAACTATTTGTTCATTTATATCTTAATAATATAACAATATCCTAACATAATGATCCCACAACAAGGTCATGGCTACTTCACGTGTTGTGATCTCTTTCCTAAGATTTACCAATGATAAACATACGCAGTGAAATTAAACACCCAAATCAAGGCATTATTGTGGTCATATTGGTCTCTCTCAACCAAAAAAGAGTTCGACATGAAGGCCAAACCATCTTTGAATCATCAAACAATATGCTAGCGATGTTATATTTGAAACATTGGTCAAGCTACATGAGCTACGTATGCAACGAGATTATTGAGAAAGTATTTAAATGAGATGATAATGCAATAATGTATATCTCTAAACTCTTAAAATTGGATTTGAGAATTTTTTATGTTGAAAGAGTCAATAATTTTGTGATTATATCTCAAAAGTTGAGATGGTGGTTCATAAACAAAAAATATGAGATGAAATCATCAGTAATATCCAAATAATTGAAAAAATAAAACCACTAGATTCAAATTCTAACCATGTGCTAGTAGCCATTGAAGAATATAATGATAAAGAGAAAACTGCCACTGCCAATCTCATTGGGTAACTTTGAGCACCTAAAGATATGAAAAAATGAAATAATAAATCACTAAATCATGTTCTACAAGCTGAGCAAACTCAACTTCAAGTAGGAAGGACAAGAATTATGTTATGAAAGAAATGATGATGGAAGAGAATTCATGGTTTCCACAGTTATGAAGATAAAAGAAAATGATGATTGATGGTAGTGAGAGGAGTAACTCAAAGAAATATGTATGCAAAATCTAAAAAAAAAACTTATAATTATCATAATTTTAGGCATTGTGCTTGCAAGTGATCATATATGTGGAAAAGAAATACTGTTGTGGAGCTTGATCAATCGATAAGTTAAAATGTTATAACGATTCTAAAATTATGATAATTTTAGAAACTAATATGATAAGTTAAAATGTTATAAAGTAAATTTCTCTTCCACATTAGTAAATGGAAGAAACTAATTCATATCATGACTGTTATACGTCCAAAATGAAAAGCAGTATTTTGATTTTGAGAAAATCTTGTAGAGGTAAAATATTTAATTGAAAGATTGTTGTCTTTCAATATGAAACAATAGTATTTTTTTTACTAAAGTGCCCATTTCATGAACTAAAATATATGACAAACATTTAAAATTATGTAGCAAATTGCCTTAAGGAATGCTACAAACTGCATTATGACTCTGATATTTGAGTTAAAAGCATATAAATTGTAGTAGCTTAGATATGTTATCAAGGGAAATGAGGGTATAATGGCATCTTAACATGCAATCAATACCTAGATGACTAAATCAATACTTGAAGGATGTTAACTTAGAAATCAACTTAGTGGCCTATTTCCAAAGGAGTTGAGATCAATAGCAGAAAAGTCATTACAACTCAATGGATATACATATTTTTCATTTAAGCCAAACTCCTTGGGTAAAAATAAATACTTCTTTCTCCACATATATACCACCTTACGAAACCACGAGTGTCTTTATCAAATTAAAAGTTAGAGGTACTTGGCCATACATGATTGGTTACATCTAATGAACTTTAATAGTATTGTGAATTGTGATAATATGAACTTTAGTGATTTTAAGCAATACCCATATCCTCAACAAAGCAAGAGATATAAATGAAGAATAAGACAACCCTCGATATGAGTCGAGGCTTGCTCTAACATGGAGCAAGAAAGACAGGGTTTACTATTAATCAACTCACCGACAAAATTTTTTCAAGGTGGTGAAAGAACAAGAAAAACAGTTAAGGAATTTTGGAAGTCATTTGTACACATTACTAGTGTAATTTTTGCGTTAATTTGCAAAGATAATATCTTTATTTATTGTTAGCCTACTGATAAGTTCATATTTCAATACACTTTAATGTGTGGAAGAAAGTTATTTGTACACATTACTAGTGTAATTTCTTGCATTATTTGACAAAAATTTGATTCATCATATTTTACACCGACATATGTGGTATTGGATGTTGGGTTTTAATCGGTCTTCACGCATGCATGGCTAGGAATTAATTCTTTAATTTTATTTTAAGTTTTATTTAATTTATTAGTTAAATAGGCATTAGTGGAGTAGTGACAATTTCATGTTAGGAAGTGGAGTAGCGACTTAGCAGGAAAGTAGGTTAGTTAACTGCTCATTACCTCCTTTTTATATTTGCATGTGTGCTCATTAATATTATGTAGAGTTGTCGTTTCCATTACAACTTACTAAGCATAGCATTATAATACTACGTACTCGATTTTCCCTTTTGCACTAATACATACTACTCGTTTGATTCCAGTAGGATTATTCCTTCTACTTTTATTTTTGTTTAGTTTAATCCTAGATATTTTGAAAACATTTGGTATCAGAGCCCAAAGATCCGTTTGAATAAGTTTTTGAGCCGTTCTTGATCATTGGTTGAAGTATCTCAACGGCAGCCCCGATTTTCACTTGATTGAACTTGTTCCGGCATTGTTGAGAGAATAACCAGGTGCGGGATAAGCGGACAGAAAGACTTCATAGCAAGTTGCTGTGATTCGGTTCGCTTTGCAGGTGACGGAAAATGGTAATGGTGTTTGTGACCGTGTTTTCTTGATCGGTAGAAAATTCTCTAAGAACAAGCTTGATCAACAAAATTTGGGGTTGTCCAAACGAAGAATAGAATGGCGTTGGTACCAAGAGAAGGAGGTTCGATGACGTTTCAAGTTCCGGCCTTGACCCGAACGAATTATCCGGTGTGGGCTGTCAAGGTGAGGACGATCATGGATGCATATGGCTTATGGGAGACGGTCGAACCAAGGGCGCTAGGTGAACAAATGGATCCAAGGAAGTCAAAACAAGCTCTTGCTTTCTTGTTTCAAGCGATACCCGAAGACATGGTGTTGCAAATGGCGAGTTACACCGACCCAAAGCAAGTTTGGGATGGCCTAAAGACGCGGTTTTTGGGAGTGGAGCGGGTGAGAACGGCTCGTCTTGCAACTCTAAAGAGGAAGCTCAAAGGATTGCATATGAAGGAAGGTGAGACCGTTGATGACTTTGCCGAAAAACTAATCGGTTTAGATTCAACGGCAAGGACCCTCGGATACGAGATTGAGGAATCAAATTTGGTGAAAAAGCTACTTGATTCTATGCCCAAGTCTTATCTCCAACTCGTCGCTTCAATTGAGCAATGCTTTGAGTTAGATGTGATGTTGTTTGAAGAGGCCGTTGGAAGATTGAGGGCCTACGAGGAACGCACAAAAGGATTTGAGAAGATGGAAGACAATCAAGGTGGTTTGTTGTTGGCAAGTGAAGGAAAGTTTCACGGTTGTAAGCATTGTGGTAACGGAGGTTCAAGTCGGGGTGACTTTGGACGTGGTCGGGGAAGAGGTCGTGGGTCCGGGAGGAGTCAAGACGGGAATGAACGTGTCCGGGACAAAAGCCACGTTACATGTTACAAATGTGGGGAACTTGGTCACTATATCAACGAGTGTCCTAAGTGGGGAAACCAAGAAGCATATTTGATGGAAAAGGAACCGGCACTACTGTGAACAAATAGTATGGACTGACCGATTAAGGGGGTGATTGTTGGGTTTTAATCGGTCTTCACGCATGCATGGCTAGGAATTAATTCTTTAATTTTATTTTAAAATTTATTTAATTTATTAGTTAAATAGGCATTAGTGGAGTAGTGACAATTTCATGTTAGGAAGTGGAGTAGTGACTTAGCAGGAAAGTAGGTTAGTTAACTGCCCATTACCTCCTATTTATATTTGCATGTGTGCTCATTACTATTATGTAGAGTTGTGTCCATTACAACTTACGAAGCATAGCATTATAATACTACGTACTCGATTTTCCCTTTTGCACTAATACATACTGCTCGTTTGATTCTAGTAGGATTATTCCTTCTACTTTTATTTTTGTTTAGTTTAATCCTAGATATTTTGATAACATTGGAAGGAATTTGTTAGGTTTTAGAGGAAAAGCATCTCAACATGAAATCTGAAGATGAAGGAGAGTTAGAACACAAAAAATGGCTATTTGGACCACCATCTAACTCACAACCTTAAATGTGGAAGATGTTTTGTCAATTGTTTGGGCATATCTCTCCTTACAAGAATCCAAATAAAATCATTCAAGTTTCATGTGAGTGATAACTTAATGGGCTAGAAATCTTGTGAAGGTATCATGACAAAAATATGGGAGGATCGAGATGAAAGTAGATGACAAATTAAAGTTAGATAATCGTTGTTCAGATTTCAGGATGAACACCTTTCATGATTTCAACAATATCTTTTGTTTGGATTATCCAAATGCAGTTGTTTAAGTTTTGGTAGACATAAGACTTCATTAACTACAACTTTAGTAAAGGAGTCATATCTAAATCCAAATATTTCCTAGGAAAAATTCACATAAATAATCTCAACTATTCACGGTCTTCCATTATTAATCCCAAAAATTAGTTATTCAAATATAATCTAAACTATAAGAGGTATCTTCTCAAAACACACCGATGACCTGCATAAACCTATTTAGCAGGTTACCTGAACATGTGTCCTCTTTCTATTGGATTTCAATTTTATAATTATTTTTCCTTTTCATTTTCTTTCCTTATTTCTCTTTCTTTCGTTTCTTTCCATCTTCCACGTCGGTTTATTTCTGGTCCCTCCCTATTCATCTTTAGAAGCAAATGGGACCCCATCCTTGTTCATCCTCAGAAGGTGTTTGTTAGATGAAGGTCTGCTACTTCATCTCCAAGTTCAACACCAATTCTGACCACAAAAACAGAATGACGAGAGTATAACCATAAAAAACGTCCAATGACTATACTACAACTTGCTGAGAGAGAGCTTTAGAACGACACAGAAAACAGAAAATCGATCAATATAAATCGAAAAAAAACTGTAACTAATGTTATCCTCATTTGTTCGTTTAAGCTTAGTGAATTAGTTCATCTCCAGAGTCCAAACCCGTCAGGCGTCAATTGCAACTAGAGGGGAAAAGAAAAAGAAAACCAAAAAGAAGAATTGAAGAATGAGAGGATGAACTAAGGGAGGCAAAGTGATAAAGATATACTCCGCATATCACAGAAGCAAAGTAAAGAAAATAGGGAGGATGACCGGCGCCGTGCGTTTTTTGCCGGCGGGGTGATGGTCGGAGAAGACAACTGAATTAGTGGTCCATCTTTTGCCATGCTTTCTCTTCGGTGACAGCCACATGTAGTAGATTCAGAAAATAATGAAAAGTTATTTCATCCAAAAAAAAAAGAAAATAATGAAAAGAAAGCAGAGGAAAAACGCTCAGAAACTGTTTGTGAAGATGAAGAAGTGTGAAGGAGCCGGTGCCGGTCAAAAGAAAATATCTATTCAGCTTTTTACTTTTCTATTTTATTGTTTTAACCTATTGAGTAAGTTCTAGGTCACCTGGACTAACGGGGAAGATGCCATATAATTTTGGGATTATTTTAGGATAACTCAAATTTGGGATTAATAATAGAAGAATAATAATACTTGGGATTATTAATGTGGATTTTTCCTATTTCCTATTTAAAGAGGGCTCATATACCTATTTTTTTTTAATTAAGAGAGTTTAGAGACAAGACATGAACGAGTTTTTCATTGTTTTTAGATCTGGAACAATTGAATTCTAAGATTTGTATGTAATTTCTTTCCATCAATTAATGATAAGTAAATTTATTCTTCTTCATTCTATTGTCCATTCAATTATAAATAGGGCGTAATTTTATTTAGTGATGTCGGTTTGTGAAGGGGAGGCTCATATGATCTAAGGTTTCGTTCTTGACAGGTTAAACACATTATTCTAGTTTAATTTGTGATTGATTAATTTATAATTTATTAGTTATCATTTATAACTTGTAATGACCACTAGGATCATAATTTCATATGCAATAATTTGAGAGATCTAAATTCCTTTGGGACACATTCACATACACCTTATCACGCACTAAGAGATTAGCACAGTTAGAGAGCCGTAAGCATTCACGTTTAGCAATAATTTAGAGACATGTTGCATGAGAGTTCAACTGTGCTCTCTAAATCGTTGTACTCTACGTCATGAGAACGGTAAGAATTTAAGACTGACCTGGCCATCTGATCCCAAAAATGTTAGGCCTTGGCCATGACCTCTTTCCTATCGCCCTGATCTTTGTCCCGGTCTTGGACCTTATTCTTTAGTCCCTGTCCCAATACAAAAATTGGCCAATCTTGGTCTTGTCCTCGGTCTAGACCTTGTGCACCCCTAATTGTGAATCATGAAGGTGAGTACTATTTAGCATACAAATTTAAAATAAACAGAGTGATATCTCAAAAATCATTCACCAACAAATCTATAGATGAGTAAAGTTACTGGATTAAAAGTTGATACAACCAAAAGTTGCAAGTTTAAAGAGTCCATTTGGTGACTTTGTTTTTCGGCTTATCACCAAACACATAATTTTTGATTTCACATCTGAATTGTTTAAAAATAAGAAAATATAATGTTGAAATTACTTTTCTAGATATATTGTACTGTATTAATTAAGGGAGAGTTACATGATTTTCTTGTACAAAATACATGAAATGCCCTTTAAGATGCAACTCCAAATATGTCAAATCCATCGAGACTCGAGTGTGAATAAAATTGTTGCGCTTCAACATTCAGGGCAGAGCCTAGTGTAGTCCAGGTTGATTGATATCCGCTTTTGCGATGTTGTAGTAAAACGGAGTTTAACCTTTCGGTTTTTCCCTAAGTATCATGTCTCTGAGAAATGATGGATGGGTTTCTTAATTTAATCTTCGTCACGGATTATCTCTAATCATTGAAAGCTTTTTCAATATAAAAAGGTGATTGTGTTCTAAACTTTGGGTGAAGTGTAAAGCAAATTTAATGCTGAAATTAAATTATGGCAATTTGCAACAATAAAAATTACAACTATAGGCAAGGTTCAATTTAAAAGATTGATGATTTAAAATCAACGTTCAATATATTGATATAAATAAGGGCAATGAATTGAGTAATGAGAAATGGATATATTCTTGGACCTAGTCGTTAGGGGTATTGAAAACTAAAATTGGACTAATAATCTCTTTCTTCGTAGACTAGAATATAAACTATTTTCATTAATTTATCCTTTATCTAGGTTTCATTGATGTGTTTAAAAATTGTTGGCTTCAATGAATAAAAATAGCAAAATTCATTAACTAATTTATCTTTCATTAAAATATCCTATTTCTAGGCCTGATTAGTGTTGTTGAATATGATTGGGTTAAATTATTTTCTAATCTCATAGACAAGTTAGAAATAATTTTTCAAAAATTTAATTAATACAACAACAGGGGTTCAGAGATCTCGGCACACGGCTTGGGTTCCCACAGTGGTGAGACATCTTTGTACAAGGTTTTTATTAATTTATCTAAACTACAATTATACCCATAATTTATTTAACAGAATTTGCCCTAAATAGGAGTAAAAACGTTTTGAAATTCCAAAATAGGAGTATCATGTTTTTTATTCTCTGAATAAGAGTAATCTGCCAAGTTTGGAAAAATATCATTTTAAAGCCTTGTAATACCAAACTTGACAAAAATTTACTCATATTCATGAAATAAAAACATGATTCTCCTATTTTTGAATTTCAAAATTTACCCATACTCCGTATTTTGGAATTCTCCCTTTATTTAACCTTTGGATGGTAGTGAGTAGGGGTGAGCATAATGGTTTGGTTTAACCGAACCGAACCGTACCAAACCGAACTAAACCGGACCGTATGCAATTTGGTTTGAGTTTGGTACTATTTCTTTCAAATCGTATTAAACCGAACCGAACCGAACCGAAACCGATAAAAACCGAACAAACCGAACCGAACTAAAGAAACTCAAAAAACTTTCATATATTATTAAAATTGGTAGTTTGATTTAGTTTGATTTAGGTTTACTTAAGCAAACTGTTTGGTAAACATACATTTGCTCAAACCGAATGTTTTGGTACTTTGGTTTGGTTTGGTTTAAAATGGAAAACTGTAAACCGAACCGAACAACACACACACACTTTGTATTTACCTTCATGACTATTCATTTTTAAGATATAAATAAATAATTTAGACATGAAAATACATATATTTAAGCATATACTCATATCATTTTGACTTTTACATATTTCATACATTCATTGTAACACCGACTCTTTATTATGTTTGACAATAACACTAGCAAATTGCATTTAAATTTTCACATGATTCATTTGAGTAAAATTGTGAATATTACAACATTTGTACCACCGACTCTTTTAGGTTTTATGAATATTTTACGTGATATTATAAATGCTAATCAACTATCTTATTTTTTTGTAAGAAGTGAATTTTTTGTAGTGATAAAAAAGATGTTAGAAGTTTCAATTTATACTATTTTATTATTTACTTTTCTATCTTTTATTTTATTTTACATTTTATTTAAATAATCAATAAATTAAAAAAAGATGAGATGGACTACTACTTTAATTTTCTAATTCGAAATATCGAACTTGATCAAATAAAATAATAAACATAAGCAAACGTATCAAATCAAACTAAATTAAACATAATATTTTTTACTTTGGTAAACCGAACTGAACCGGAACCGAATCGAAACCGAACCGAAACACAAATGGTTTTAGTTTGGTACAAATTCTCCCAACCCGAATAAATCGAAACCAAAGAAAACCGAACCGTAAACCGAATTGCCCACCCTTAGTAGTGAGGGAGTAAGAACATACTTTGTACTTTTAATAGGAGAAAACTGTCAAATAGGTCCTCGAACTTTCATAAAAAGGTCAATTAAGTCCTTCTATAAGAGTTTCTGTCCGGCCGTCGCGATTTGAGGAAGTTCCCGCTGGAATTATTTGATGAATTTTTTTGAGCATCTTATTCACCAAGTCTAGTTTACTCATATCAAATTTCAGCTAAAAATTCAATCGGGAACACATTCAAATTAATTATTGAAGATAACTGCACATATTTGCGTTCTCGAATCAATTTGAATGCGCTTTCGATTAAATTTTTAGTTGAAATTTGGTATGAGTAAACTAGACTTGGGTGAATAAGATGCTCAAAAAATTTCATCCAATAATTTCACCGGGAACTGCCTCAAATCGCGACGGTCGAACAGAACCTTCTATAGACAGACTAAATTGTCCTATGAAAGTTGGAAAATGTATTTGACAGTTTTATAGTATTCGCCTATTCGGTCCTTTCCTTTTTCTTCCTCCTTCACTCCACCGGCTTCCCTACATTATTATATACTCCGTATTAAGGGAATAGCTGTGTTGTTCTCAGAAACTGCCCCTCTTCGATGGCAACTCTCCGGTGACCTGGGTTGCTCGCCCGTTAATCACATTTCTGGTTTTCTCTCGATGGGGAAACTGATGGCGGCCATTTTACATTCTGGGTTTGCTCTGTTTCTTGCTTTCCTGGCGTCTGAACTGAGTATCTGCCGAGTCAACGCGGAGCCGGTTCAGGACAAAAACGCGCTCCTTGATTTCTTGTCGAAGACCAAGCACAGCAATCGCCTGCAATGGAATACCTCCGCCACGGTCTGCTCGTGGGTCGGCGTGGAATGTGATGCAACCCGGTCGTTTGTTTTCGCTCTCCGCTTTCCGGCCGTCGGGTTAGTGGGGAATATTCCGGCGGATACTTTGGGGAAGTTGACCCAGCTCCGGGTTCTGAGCCTCCGGTCCAATCGGCTCACTGGTCCGATCCCTGATGACTTTTCGAATCTCGAACATCTTCGGAACCTTTACCTCCAGAATAACCTGTTCTCCGGCGAGTTCCCGGCGAGTCTGGCGAATTTGACTCGGTTGATCCGGCTGGACCTCTCTTCCAACAATTTCTCCGGCGAAATTCCGGCCGCGGTCAACAATTTCTCCAATTTGAGCCGGCTCTATTTACAGGACAATGGCTTCACTGGGAAAATCCCGAGCTTAAGCCTTTCTTCTTTATCCGATTTCAACGTGTCAAACAATCGCCTCAATGGGCCGATTCCGAGCACAGTATCGAAATACCCGGCGTCTGCTTTCGCCGGAAATAGCGATCTCTGCGGCGACCCATTGCCGCCGTGCGGCCAAAACTCCCCTTCCCCTGCCCCTGCTGCTTCCCCTGCCTCTTCCCACAAGAAACTCTCCGCCGCCGCCATTGCTGGAATCGTAATAGGCTCGGTTCTCGGAGCTCTTCTCCTTTTACTCATTCTCTTCCTTTGCTTAAGAAGGGGAAGGGGAAGGGGAAGGACACCGAGGGAAGCGAAGCCGTCTACGGTTGCGAATGCGGGCCCGACAAGGGCGGTGGCGGAACCGGCGGGCACGTCGTCGTCGAAGGACGACATCACCGGAGGGTCAGCCGCAGGGGAGGGGAGTAAGCTGGTGTTCCTCAGCGGCGGGTACACATTTAATCTGGAGAGCTTGTTGAGGGCGTCGGCGGAGGTGCTGGGGAAAGGGAGCGCGGGGACGAGTTACAAGGCGGTGATGGAGGAGGGGACGACGGTGGTGGTGAAGCGGCTGAAGGACGTGACGGCGGAGAGGACGGAGTTTGAGAAGCAAATGCAGGTTGTGGGGAAGCTGGGGAATGAGAATGTGCTTCCAATAAGAGCTTATTACTATTCCAGAGATGAGAAATTGTTGGTCTCTGATTACATGCCTGCTGGTAGCTTATCAGCTCTTCTTCATGGTATGTTACTCCATCTTAAAAGCAGTAATTTCTATTTTGCACATTTTTTGAATTTAAATGTCAATGAGTTACTATCTTCAATCCTCTCTGAGAAATGATGAAATTTCAATTTGATGAAATTACACAAAATGCTTAAATTATACTCCGTAAAATGAAAGATTTAAAATCTATTGAATATTGAAAAGATTATATTTAGAATACATTTCACTAATAAAATACAGAAAATCATAGAATAAAAAGTTAAAATAGTGTTTGACTAATTCAGTAAAAAAAGTAGCTCACTTATTTATATTGATTATAATTTCGTTAAATAACAAATCTTGTACTTCTTTTGTTCCATATTAAGATTTTTATCTAACTCTTTTGAACGTCTCATTTTCATTTTAGAAAATACGAAGTAAAAACAATTTGGTGATCCATATTAAAATCAATGCAACCATAAGAACATAGCTATCACCAAATATCTTATTATGTTATTTACACATTCAAGCCTAATCTTAAATAATACTCAATTTAACTTCTACCTAAAGAAATTGTCATTTTAGATGATAACCTTTAAAAGGGAGGAATTAGGGTAAAAAAATTGATTTGTAGGACTAATGTATTGAAAAAGATATAATAACTCATTTTAAGCGAGGTTTAGGAGGCTTGAGACAAACGTTATCTCAAAATGTGACATCATAGTATTGCTCATATTTTGGCCAAACTAAATGGACTTCCCTCCTACTTTTATAGGTTTATTACTTTATTTGGTTGGGTTTTTGCGACTTATTTAGTTGATGATGGTGCTTTGGCAATCTTTGCACTCCAAATCATATCACATGTAGTAGTTTTTATTGGTGTAAAGAATCATACATCCCATTAAGAAAAGGGTTAGTTCACTTAATTACTTATATTCGAGGCATGCTATAAAAATACTCGTATTGGATTTTTTTTTATAAGAACGGGCAGGTTATCCGTAGATCATATCAGCTTTATTTGATCGGGCAGCTGGCATTTGTTTCTTGTATGTGATTGATATCACTTTTCACTTTAAAAAAAAATCACTTTTTCAATTGATTTTAAGGTCACATATTTCTTTTATGTGAACACTGAATTTGATCAATATTATACGGTCATATCTCTTAAAACTTTATCATTTATAATATTTCAAGTGTGAAAATTATAAATTTTATATTTTTATGGAAATATTTAAACAAAGTATATATATATTATTTTATATTATACGGAGTAGATAATTTCCTATAAAATATATAATTGGTCAAAATTTAACATTAATGATCAAATAATTCAAAATTGACAAAGTTTTAAGGAGAAAAGGAGTAATTAGAATCCACATCATAAATAAGCTAAATATGATTAATTGTGAAAAAATTATTAAGAAAATAACAAATATATACGAAAATATCTAAAATAGTCTCCTTCATCAATTTCGGCTCATTCAATTAGAAAAGCAACTTCATTGAATATGATCATCTTTAGTTATTTTGATTTTCGCACAATTCAGCGCGTGAAATTAAAATTCATGCATATCACAAAAAATAAAGCATAAGGCTTATAAATAAAAAAGGGGTTATAAAACTGATATATCTACCACAATTGTAGTTATAATGCATGCTTATGTTGGGGATTTTTTTTTGTTGACAAAGAATAAAATAGCCCAATGAACGCGAACAAAGAAACAAACAAGGTTTATGCAACACACAAATTAAAGTCCTTAAAAACAATTTGTTGCCTCCCACAGTGTTAAGAGCGTTGCAACGTTAGTTTCGAAGAACGTGACGAACAACGCTATTATTCTATTAAGCACTCAATAGGTTGTTCCAACTAACCGGAACAAATTAAAGGCCGGTAGAATAAGAGAAGTTTTCCGGAAGCTTGCCAGAGTTTGTTCTTTGGATAGTTTAGTGAAACAATATAGTGTGTATAGCTCAGAGGTGCTCTGTGTGTGCTTTCCAAAGGACCTCTCGGGCTTATATAGAAGAGTAGGAGCCTTAATCTTTTTTTAGTAGGAGCCTTAATATTAAATAATCAATAACCATACTTGTTCAACGTTCATTTGTCATTAAGTTCAGAAAAGAAAAAAACGTATCCTATTTGTGTAAGATAACTTTTCCAACGACATTTGTGTCCGTAGGACGCCCGTGCATGCAACTCGTTTTTTTCGTTTTGGGATTTGATTTGCACCCTCTGTGCGTGGAAAGAGTCTTTCCACTATATAATCTTAACACCTTCAAAGAAGGTCTCATATACAATGTGATGCAAATCCTTTAGGTTTTCCGGTGCGGGACAATTCCCATTTGAATCCCATTACCTTCTCAATTTCTTCATTTCAATGAGTGGATTTCAAGAATCAATATTTCATTCACCTGTTATCCTTTTTTAGTGTACCATATATTGAATCGGAGACTTTACCAAGGAAAACCCGAAATCACTTTGACTGAACCAAATCGGAAGTGAACCCCACTCAAACTTGGATTCATTTTAATTTGAGTGTCAAATGATACTAGATAATATCAAACCAAATCAAACTTGGTTAGATTTAATCGAGCCAAACATAAAAAGTACTTCCTCTATTTAACAAAACTTGACAAGGTTTGACTTGCACATAAGGTTTAACTACATTTATACTCCGTATTACTTTAAAGAAAATGATAATTTTTTTGGGATGATTAAATAAGAAAAATTGACAAAGACTTATAGAACCAAAATAGTAGTAAAAAAATGAATTGACATCATGTCACACTTAAGAAGACTATTCAAGTAAATCACACTTAAGCAGATACCAAAGTCATCAAATAATGGATTTGGGGCAAAAGTTTGGCTACCAAAGTAGGTATGATGGTGTTCCGCTATGTTTAGCCATTCGATCAAAAAAATTGCTCCCTAGATGCTTGAGTTCAATGCCCTTTGCCTAAGTCAGTTCATGGGATAAAAAAATGGCTTTTTCATTTCACCATCAGAAACACTAAAGCATCACAACACTTATCTGAGTTTCATAAAAGTAAGGAGTGATTATTTTCTACCCTACCAAACGTCGTGCCAGGTCAAAAGCGTTAGATTGTATGGTCCACAATTGT
The DNA here is from genome assembly GCA_945859915.1 of Cuscuta epithymum. NCBI lineage: Eukaryota > Viridiplantae > Streptophyta > Magnoliopsida > Solanales > Convolvulaceae > Cuscuta > Cuscuta epithymum. Next base: position 949,135 of record CAMAPF010000046.1, read on the forward strand.
GGTTTGGTTACTTTGTGTGATGCACTTTTTTTTTTGACAATGTGTGTCATGCACTCTTGAATATATGTTGAAAATGTTGAATAAAAGTATATATCGGAGGGGTAGATCAGGAAGCGGGTATCACAACGGAGAGGTTCCATGTTCAATCCCAAATGAATGACTTGGAATGTGATCCCACATTCTCAATCTCTTTCCATTAGAGGTGTGATTAAAGCTCAAGTTACATATTGTTCGGTAGGTTTGGGAGGTCGAATGGATGAGGTGTCATCCTTTTTTTAAATGAAAGTATATTTTTAATTAAGCAGAAGAAGTAAAGTATAATGAAACATAGATTTAGATGTACATAGTTCACTTGTAGGACTGTCGAAATTTCAAATTTCCTACAAAGTACTTTTTTTGACAAAAGATTTAAATTTCCTAAGAAGCTATTCTAATTAGACATACAAATGGGTACCAATTTTATTAAGTTTACACATGCTACAAATGCAATTTGAAGAATTATTAATTGCTAAAAAGGAAAAAATTACAAATGATTTTCAACAATCAACATTTAGAAAATATATTTTTGGCCAACTTTATTCTTGGTTTATTAAATTAAATATGATACAGATTACTCCGTATCATATTTTTTATACCACAAACGCGTTTGAACTTTGAAGGTTGGAACAAACTCCTTTTTGGAAGTACTCCGTATTTCTTTTGGTAAATGGAGCACGCAATAGTAGGGATGGTATCACAATTTCTTTTATTAAAGCACACCACAATGATTACTAGGGTCACGATTTTCTTCTTTCCTAATGATGAAACAAATGAAAGATATATTAGGGAGACAGATGAGACATGCTTTTCTATTCTAAAGTTTTGCCATTTGTTAAGCAAGCTCCCTCTGGCCCTATCTATGCCAATTTAATATATAAAAAATACCCGCACGAATATTAATTAAGAAATGTGTGAGTTTCATCCAATGTGGTGACTCCTTGTGCGTATCAAATCCTGAACCATCTCACTCATAAATTATTTTAGATCATATCGTTACTCCTCCACCATTCTATCGGGTCGGGGTGCGGGGTGTTTGGGGTAATAATAAAAAAGCTCTAAGTTTCTATTTCTAAGTGGCTTAAGATTCTTTATGATAGTTTAAGTATTTTTCAAGAGTGACAATAATTATTTTTATTTATAGAAAAGTTATAATACTCCCTACTTTGGAGTTTCACATTCTTTTTTCAATAAAAGTAAAACAATTTCTATATATTTTTACTCCAGGATGTATTAGTGTGATACTATTTGATACTCCATAATTATTAGTGATAATGTTTTCTTTATTAAATAAAGAAATAAGACTTGGTAAAGATCCTTCAATTCGAAACTTATGAATTTTAAATGGGGGCGGAGGAATGGGTCTTTTTCAATATTGTTTTGACGTTTTCCGAATTTCATTCAATATCTAAAGAAAACTTTAATATCCCTACAAGGAAGTTTTAATGTGAAATCTGGACATTGGTTATGCCATCAATTATCTTTTGCTTTATTGCTGTTTTCCAATCGAACTGCTAGGCCTTTTGACTTTGATTGCCAGCAATCTGACTGCTTGTAGATCTATCTTTATTGCCCTTCTTTATTTTCCTTCTACAAAAGCTTGTTAGGTGTGCTTAATTTGTTCTTAATTGGGACAAAGTAAGGGTATTGTTTTTTAACGATAAAACTAGTTCCAGTAGTACGAAAGACACAAAATTTAAAGCCAACTAAAATGCTCCAATAATGTACTTTACATTCTTGATCTCGTTTGGTGACCTTGTTTTTCGGTTTATAGTCATCTTTTTCATCAAACATGAAACTTTTGATCTTACGCGCTAAAGTGTGTAAAAATAAGAATACGCAAGGTTGAAGTTACTTTTCTGGCTATATTGACTGAAGTTACTGTAGAGGATCATTTTAGTTGTACTTTTCATATAATTTTTTCTTTAATTTATTAATAAAATATATTTTAAAAACGAAGTATTTTTTTCATAAATCAGCTGAATCAGTCAATCCAGCCATTTTAGCCAGAACTTCATAAATTTCAGTAGAATCAACCAATACAGCCGATTTGGTATTACCAAACGGGTTCTTTATAAGTTGGGTTTGGTTGAAACTTATCAAAATCTTTCAAGTTCCATTCACAACTTTCTTGATAGGATTATTGCAGTTAATTTTCGCGTTTTATATGTATCTTGTGATTCCTAAATAGAATCTATGAAGCATTCATTGTGTTGAGGTTTTAAGGTTGAAACAACATATTTCACGTCTGTTTATAGTTGACTGTGTGATATGATAAATGGTTCTTCACCTTAAGTGTGTTAGTATGCATAAATAAAATGTGAAGTGTTTAAATGTGCATAGGTAGTAGAGGGTCAGGACGTACACCCCTTGTTTGGGAAAGCAGAATTGGAATAGCACTTAGTGCCGCTAAGGGCCTTGCATACTTACACAGGTCAAGTGTAGTTCACGGCAACATCAAGGCATCCAATGTACTTCTCAAGCAAGACAACAATCATGATGCCCGCTTGTCGGACTATGGATTGAACACACTCTTCACTTCGATCCTTCCCAATCGGGCCACAGGATATCTTGCCCCCGAGGTGGTTGACCTCCGAAAAGTCACATTAAAATCCGACGTATACAGCTTTGGAGTATTGGTCTTAGAGCTTCTTACTGGCAAGTCTCCAAACCAAGCTTCCCTAGGTGAAGATGGTGTGGATTTGCCTAGATGGGTCCAAAGTGTCGTTAGAGAAGAATGGACCGCTGAGGTATTTGATGTTGAGTTGATGAGGCATCACAATGTGGAAGAAGAGATGGTACAACTACTTCAAATAGCAATGTCGTGTGTAGAAACGGTGCCTAATTCAAGACCAACCATGCGTGACGTAGTCGAGTTGATTGAGAGAGTGGGACACAATTCATCTGATAATCCATCGAGAGGCTCCGATGGTCAGACACCTCAGTATTCAAGCTCATCGCCAACAGGCACGGCGCCATAGGGGGAAAATAAGTGTATTGGAACTCTATCTTTACTCTTATTTTTTAATTTTTCAATTTTTTTTAAATGAAACTTGTGCAATATATTCTACACTATAGATAAAAAGATTTTCATTTGAATGTTGTTTTGTAGGATATATGAAATGATTGGTGAGATGACAATATGTTGCATTGTGTTTTTGACATGTGATTCTTTTTCTTCAAATGTTTATGGGTGAGATATATGGTTCTTGGCTGCTTGTATTTGGCCTTCTCTTTGATTGTGTATGCTACCTAGGTGTAAGGGTGACTTCTCCAACGGGGAGCTAAAATGATACGCCCTAATTCCTAATGAATGAAGTGTTCTTCGCATTATATAAGTTTGACTTTACATTTCGATTTGTTTTACAATGGTGTTATTTAGATTTATGTGGACATATTAACCTTTTCTTTTACTCGGTAAAACTGTCAATTAAGTAACCCCTCTCATTTAGAAATCACCAATTCAACCATTTGACAAACAAAACATACTAAGTACTTGTATTCAATTGACATTATTTACGGGGTCACATTCACACTCGTGCTATCGGCCGGAGTACCGGTAATAATTTGTAGGTCTCGGCAACGTGGATTTTGTTTTCATTTTTTAATTTTCGTCTAAACCATTTCACTCTGTGAGTGTTACACAGTGGCGGACCCAGAAAATCAGAGCCACGGGGTCCCTACTCTAATGTAACTCTAATCAATAAAAATAATTAATAAAAAAGAAGTAAAATATTAAAGTAGCATAATGTTCCATAATTAATGTACATTTTTTGAAGTACATAATGAAAGATATTACATGTGGCTAACTATTTTTTATTAAAAATATTACACCTTTTTATGTGTGCTCTGTTTTGTAAAAAAATATATCAAAGTAAATAATTTGTTTGATCTTTCATGTGACACCGATATTCTATATTTGGAATTTTGAAAAATATTCTTTTAAAAGTTCAAGATAATTTAATCTTGTCTTATTTTTACAAATGTAATACTACGTATAAACTTTATTTTTCTTGAATAAAGGCGCACATTTGGTTAAATGTTTATTTAGACTTAATGTCTGAATGTTTTACACATATTTTAATTGGCCGCACCAAATATTTTCAGCCCTTTCTATAAATTTATTCAATAGCAAAGTAATTTAATCTTACTTTAAATAAAAAGATATGTTAAGTTTGTGTATTGTTACAATTATACTATGGGTAGTAGGTTTCCATTCATATAATGACAAGAGGGTCTAAAATCTCTTGTTGCAAAAAGTAGACACCGTGGGGAATCGTTCCCTACACCTCCGCAAGAGGTAGTGCCTCTAGCTCAAACTTGCTCCCAGTCCACTACTTCAACCTTTGTGTAGTAATTCAGTGTTTTCTTGTATATATACAATAAGTAGTTTATTTTATATAACAAATATATAAATATATATAGGTATTGTTTTGGAGGTCCACGGGGTCCCGGGACCCCGTGGGACCCTAAGTGGGTCCGCCACTGGTGTTACAGATATACGTTATCGATTTAAAACCAGAGAAAGATGCAAATATACCCTTAAAGTATATGTGCGATATACCCCTAAAGTTTAAAAGGTGTGATAATGTCCCTAATGTTCCTATAGGGGGGAAATTAACCCTTATTGAATTTAAATAATAATAATAAAAAACAAAAATAAATTATAAGAAATTGTATTGAATTTGAGAATGGAAACATTATAATTTTAAAAAACATCTATTTTGTGTCTAATGCTCCCTCTTATTATATATTTATATCAAAAAATAATATTATTAGCCTAAAAACTGTTTCAAAACTTTACTACACATTTATGAGATATATGATTCTTGGCTTCTTGTATTTGCCCTTCTCTTTGATTGTGTAAGCTACCAAAGTGTAAGACTGTAAGGGTGACTTCTACAACGGGGAGCTAAAATGATACACCCAAATTCGTAATTAATGAAGTGTCCGCATTATATAAATTTCACTTAACATTTTGAATTTTTGAACTGTTTTACTATGATGTTCTTTTGGTTTTTGTGGACGTGACCAACTCAAGTTTTCTAATTTGTTCATTTATGGTTGGACATGGATAAGTCCGTATTTAGACACGCATTTGATGCGTGTTGGGATCGGATTTTGATGGTTTTCGTAGCTTTAAGATGTTACAAGTCTCAATTTTAGCTCAAGTTATGTTTATCAAGCGTTGGTTCGAGTTTTGTGTTGTTTGGAGTCAAATTCAGGAATTTAGAGTCCGGCACCGGCGCTTGAGAAACAATCGGGAAGAGTTGGAGAGCATTCGAGAGAGATTTGAGAGTTTTGGAGGCAACCGGGAGGTTCACGACGAAGATTTGATAAAGAAACGGCCTTTGGATCGATCAAAGAAGCATCCAGGAGCGAACGGGGAAGAAAATAGCAAGAAAACGGTTCTAGAGCAGTCTGGGCACCCCGCGGGTCGGTTCTGCATGCCCCACAGGTGATTCTGAGAGCAAAAAGTTAAGGGGTCTGAACCGCACACCGCGCGGTCCAGAAATAGCTCCTAGGAGTACCCGCACGGTTGTATAGTGCGGTTGCTCGCACACCGTGCGGACGGAGTAAAAGTCGGAGACGGAAAAACGCGCGCGTACCCACACGGTGACCCGCACGGCATGCGGTCAACCGCGCGGCCTGATTTTCGGTCTGTTTTCAATTTTTTTTTATAAATAGACCCCTATTTTGCCTGTTTTTGACTCATGAGCTTAGAGAGATAAACCCTATTTCGACTTTTTAGAGCTTTAAAAGCCTTTTTCTTCAAGATTAAAGGATTCTTTGTAAGTTCTATCTTTTTAATTAATGACAATTATTTCTATTCATCCCAATTTTGTTGATTCTTCAATTATGAATTGTGAGTAGTTTAATTAGGGATTTGGGGTGGATGAAGGGGTTAATCATGATGTATGACTAGATTCTTGATGGCTTAATTTCATGAATTCTGTTTAATTTGTATTTGAATAATTTAACTGATATCTCTTGTAACCTAGACTGCAGCTAGAATTACAATTGCATGTAGAATAAGTTAAGAGAGATCTAGTTTATTCTATGACACATTCACACACACTTAATCGTTTGCTAAGAGATTATTAGCGATTAAGGGGCCGTAAGCTCGCTCGTTTTGACAATAATTTAGGATCCTGTCGCATGAGAGATCAGCCTGGTCCCCTAAATTATTGTACTCTACGCCGCGAGAGCGGTAAGAACTTAGTAATGAATAGCTAGGCTCAATTAAATTGAATTCATGTAATTAGACCTGATATGCCAGAAATCAAGTTACCCCGGAATCGATCCCTGTTCCCTTTGTCGTTAATTGAGAAGAAACCAATCTTTTAATTTAATCGTTCATTCGCATTAGTTTTATTTCAATTTAAACCAACCGATCTCACATATCACATTTATTTTATTTATGTCTTTTAATCGCTGAATTTAATTAATTCTTATTTCCCTTTTGTCCATCCCTATGGAGACGATACTCGTACTTACAACCACTTTTCTACAACCTTGTTAAGTGTGAGAAAACTCACATCAGACATATTAACGTTTTTACATGGTAAAACTGTCAAATAACTCCACTCATTATATCCACTCCCACAATTAAGCCCTTGAATTTAGAAATCACCAATTCAACCCTTGATAAACAAAACATATTCAATTAACATTATTTACAGGGCACACCTAGGAGTGAACCCGCCTGTAGTCTCGCACATGGACCTAGACCGGGACCAGTAATCCGATTTCGGTGTAGAACCAGCTATCTAGCGGGACTGGTCTCGAATTTGATAAATGGGGACAGAACTGTGCGGTCCCAACCATTGTTTGGTCCCAATGATCAAAATTCAATTGTTTAAAGATAAATTGTAATTATGTGAAGCTTAATTGTTCATTAACTAAAGTTGAGATGCGCATTAGATGAAATTGAAATATGCATAATAAAAGGTACGATGCGATGCCTTTTTGTACCTTTTATTCTGTATATTTCAATTTCACCTCATGCAGATTTGAGTTTAACCTTTTATTCTGCACATTTCATTTTCATCTAATACACATTCAGTTTCATCAAATGCACAATTCAGGTTCACATAATACAATCTAACCGTCCAGATTCATTCTTATTTCTATCATGTGAATCCTTTCTCACCGGAACCGCACCCTACTTATATTGTTATACACACACACATAGGGATTGATTCCACTACAAAGAGGGTGCCAGGTGCAAAATAAGAAATCATCTGAAATCTGAATCGTGCAAAACAAAAAACGGAAGGCTTGGATTATGTAGTCCACGATGCTTAAAGTAGGGATGTAAATATCGAATACATTTTAACTGGATGGAAACACGCTTGCTAATTTAATTAAGAGCTTTATCGTCAATGAAGTTGGCCGACTAACCGAAGATTTCGTTGCACGATGTCCATCATACCGAGAACTCAGCCGTTTCCATTTATGATTATTTCAGTTTTTGCATGCGGACGAGTAACTACTCGAATCATGGCTTTCCATTTTTGAATACACTTTCACTTTTTCAATGAAGAGTAGTAGTTAAGCGTACATGAGTGCGACAGTCAGAGAAGACGGACGAAGAGCGTAGTAAGAAGTGGAAGGCATGGCAGACAAACCAATTGCGGAAAAGGTTAGAGCAACAGGTAAGCAAAAATCTTAGTACGAAGGAATGGTATAAATGTCTGAAATTTCAATTAAAATGTAAAAAAGTGAAAGTGAAATACGATTGTGAGGTATGCTGTTATTTGAGTTTGTGGGTTAGTGTATATATATATATATATATATATATATATATATATATATATTTTTGTCAAGAGTGTGTATATATATATATATATATTTTGAATATTCATTTGTGTGCTAATTAATGCATTTTGTGTCATATTTCATTGACAAGGAAAAAGTGCATGTACTGTAATAAGATTTCACAATGGTTATGTTGGGTGAATTGGATGATAGTAGAAGTGAGATGTGAAAAAAAATGTGAGAATAGTTGGGAAGAATATGTAATGGAGCTCGTAGAAGGTTGACTGTGTTTATTCAAAAATGAATTGGATACAGCCCTAATTCAATGCCAGGGTGCACAATGTGTGTGGGGAAAGAGTATAAGTGATAAGTGAATTTAAAAAAGTGAGAAGAAATAAGATGAAACTGTAATGAAGTTCTGAGAAGCATATTGAGTGTATTAGTTAGAGTGTCATCGAAAGTAACAAACGTGATTGTTATGAATTTAAAGTGGCAGGTAGGGAGTGTGCATTATCTTTAATTAATGTTTGTTTGATCTAATTAGTAAAAAAAGTGAGAAGAACATGGATGAAAATGTAATGGAATTGCAAGAAGCTTGACTGTATACTTTAAGCTGTGATAGAAATTAACAAAAGTGAGTTTGGTGATTGCAAAGATGCATCTAGGAAGCATATAAGAATGCATGAGTACTGATGTACTTTTCTGTGACAGAAAATGTGGCATCTTGAGTGTGGGGATAAAGAAAAAGTGAGATAAGAATTTAAAAAATTGAGAAGGAATGACATGAAAATGTATATATTGGAGTAAATAGAACCTTGAGTGTATTAGTTAGGGTGTAGTAAAAATTAACAAAAGTGATTATTATGAATGTAAAGTAACAGTTAGAAAGTGGGTATTATCTTTAATTAAATGGTGTGGTAGAAACAAACAAAGGTGAGTGTTGTCAATGCAAAGTAGCTTGTAGGCATCTTGGGAAGCATATTTGGATGCATGAGTGTTGTTGGACTTTTTATTTCTGAAAGTAATGTTGCATATTGATTGTGGGGATAAAGAAAAAGTGAAATGTGAATTTAAATAAGTGAGAAGACATGAGATGAAAATGTAATGTTGTGCCGAGAACCTTGAGTGTATTAGTTATGGTGTAATAAAAATTTTAAAAACTGATTATTATGAATGTAAAGTAGCAGGTAGGGAGTGAGCATTATCTCTAGTTAATGTTTGTATGAGCTCATTAGGTAAATAATGTGTATTTGTAGGGAATGATTCGGAAAAAGATGCGCTTGAAAGTGAAGATAGGAGAAGGAAAGGTGTAGCAAAAAAGGCTGGGAGTGTGAAGAAAGGGAAGCTTGAAATTGCAGCATGCACACGCAGTGGAAGGAATACAGAAGTTGCAAGTTCAAGCATGACGCCAAAGCAATGCAATTTCAATCAAGTACAACTACATCATGATAGCAGTGATGAGGATTTTGTGGTAACACCAAGGCAGCCAGTGAAATAGAGTGAGGGAGCAAAGGCAATTGCAAATGGAAAGAGAAAAGGAAAGATAAGAACATTAAAAGAACCATATAGAGCAATAAAAACAAGGTCCACGTAATAGCTTTTGGTGAAGGCATTAGGTCAGTTGAATAATGTTCAAATAGGACAGGTGAATGACATGGGATTTGGTGGGCTGATGAGTCTTAAAATTCAAAAAATTCCATCAAAATTGGCATTTCGGGTCTTGAAAAATTTTAATGCAGCGGATAGTACTATTTATTTGAGAAAAAAGAATAAGTTGCATGTGAACGAAGAAGACGTGACACATGTCATGGGTTTCCCACGTGGACAACAGTTGATTGTCAAGAAAAAGAAATCAGAAGACTGTCAATTGATTTTGGAGTGGAAAGCGTTGTTTGAAGGCACGACTGACCGAATTAAACCTACTCAAGTGTGTGACAAAATGTTGAAATGCACAAGTGGAAGACCCTGGTTCAAAAGACACTTCATTGTTTTGATGGTTTCTCTTCTATTGGACAACACAACAAATGGATATGCAAATACACTAATCTTGAGCAATCTAGTCAACGTGGACAGAATCAGAGAGATGAATTGGTGCGACTACGTAATGACTACGTTGATTGAGAAGAAACGTGTATGGGAGAAGAATGATATCAAAAGCTTTACCGGGCCTTTGTTGTTCCTTATGGTATGGAATATACATAAAGATAATGGTAAAACAAATTTATAGTATCCATTAATAGTAATGTGTGTATATTTAAATATTGTTGCAAGTTTTGTACGTAGACAGGGTAGTTGTGTACCAAAGAAAGGTCGAAAGAAGCATTCCAGCATGGAGCAGATGGACAACAACATTACTAAGAGCAAGAGAGACAGAAGAGATATAGGCGGGTGGATTTGGTTTGGGCTATGTACATGGGCCATATGAACCACCACACAGTTTGGAAGGAAGTGGAAACAAAGGTGAAGACCGGTGCACAGAGAAGGAGAAAGAAATAATTACTTCTGAAAGAGAGCAACCAAGAGGCGAGGGAAAAAATGAGGTAAAAGCAAACTTATTCTGTAGACATAGTAATACAAAAACAGATATAATTTAAAAAGGGTTAAATACATGTGAAACATTGGAATGATATATAGTGCATCAGATAAATGTATTACAGAGTTCTGAAGGGTTAATAATTTGCAGGTAGTACTTCACATATGTTTTAGAGTATTTTACGTGCATAGATAATGTATTGTTTGTGCAGAATTTCATGGTGCAACAACTTTCTGGCAACAACATCAATAGAGATTATCAACATGGTGCAACAAGCACCGGAAGCTGTGATGGGCAATGAAAGCTTCAAAAAGATGCAAGAAGCAGCTAGAAGTATTTTAGGACTGACATGTGAGCTTAATCCCGATAGAATGAAAAGTGATGCAGGAAGCTAGAGAGAAATGCCTTGGGACGATGGTTTCTGGTCCAACAAAAACAATATATTGGCACTGATAAAGGCTGAAAATGCATTGGTCAAAAGAGTAGAGTACAAAAAGAAAATAAGTGAGATTCCTAGTTTTAGTCTAGGGATGACATAAGAAACAGAGAACACAGGAATTGAGAGTAAGCGAGGGAGGGAAGAGGAAATGTGTGAAGAAGCGCAAGTTGATCGACAACTGCAGCAGAATGAGGTAAGGATAACAATATTTTCCCAAAACAAATGGAATGTGTGAGAAAAAAATAAAAGCTAATAGTATGTAACAAAAGACTTTGCAGGAGACTATGGTAGTGTATGATGATGTTCAAGGAAGTGAAGATCAGTCTGAAAACGCACAGGTATGTAGCATGTTTTAGTTAAGGCATTTATTTAGCATAATTGAAGTGTAAATGTAATACTAATGTTAAATAATTTCAGGAAGTGTTATTGATCAAAGAAATAGTGGAAGCAGAAGCAGAAAAAAAGCCAAAGAGAACGACCCGAACCACACAAATATTGAAGTCACCCTTCATGAACAGAGTTATTGATGCTGACAATTCAGGAGCAGTTGAAAGGGCAGCATGACGATGGGCACTATTGAATGACAATGCATATAAGTATGTGCAAAAAATCGAGGGAAGAAATGAAAAAAATATTCCATTTGTTATTTATACTAATTTCTTTGCTCCAGGCTTGAACTAATGTTCAAATACGATACGGTGGAGCTTAAACATAATGAATTGTATAGTCAAAGTGAAGATTAAAACATCGCAAGAAGCGTGACCGATGTTTGGGCCAATACTGAACAAAATGGAAAAGTATAGGAGTTCAGATTCTCCAAGATGGGTTTTCACAAAAACCTTCCCATGTGTAAGTTTCATTTGTGTTATATATGAAAAAAATTATGGTATAATGTGATTGTGTTTGTAACTAAATAGGTTGCGCAGCTATATACGTTAGAGAAAACGTTGAGTGATGAAGAAGCATATGGGTTATTTGGAAATCATTTGGAAGAAGGATTAGAGGAAGTGAAAGAGAATACACCAGTGAAAGATGTTGATGTGGTAAGATGGGAATGAAATTCTTAGTAATGGAGCTTTCGATTGAGTCAATAATTTGTATTATTTGTGTGTGTTATGCAGTTTATTATTCCAGTGATGCAAGTCAGGCATTGGTATGTTATTAGTTTCAACGTGAAGACTAAGAGGATTCACGTTCTAGCCTATCAGGCCAGATATGTATGGCGACAGCTTGGAAAGATTGGTAAGTATAAATGGTTATATGTATTACTGATATGTGTGTTGAATCCAATTGATCATGTAATATCATATTGTTGATTTGACATATTAATGTGCATCAATGGTACTTCGTTCACAAACTGAAATTGTTAGGCCTTGAAAAAAAGGTAGAGATGATTCCAAAGCTAAAATTAAGAAGATTAGAAATGATATGGCAAGAAAAGAAAGGTTTGCATGATTCTCGAGTTTTTGCTATGAGGTACATGGAGACTTGTAAGGGAGAAGGCATGATAGGATGGGAGAGTGGGTTGAAAAAAACCCGACAAAAAGCAGATTGGTGCTCTGAGAGTGAAATCTGTAGCTGCAATTGTGCTAGCAGAAATCAACGAGCGTAAGTTGGAGAATCTGAAAGAGGAGCGAGAGTATGTAAAGGGAAAATCAAATGGAAGAAAAAGTTAACAATTTGTGTTTTGAATGTTACGTGTTCGGCTTTGGAATATGTTTGGATTTGTGATAACATTTGTTAATGTGTAGGAAGATGTTAAATTTGGTTGGTGAATTAATGGTATTTTGGTTTTTATATATTGGGTTTTAAATGCAAGTATTTCATAATTATTTATAATAGAAAGCAAATAACGTGATGAAGGTTTATAAGTTCATAAAGAAGTGTCGTTAAAAAAAGGTCATAAAGAAGTGAACCAAGTGATCGAGTGGGTGAAATAAAAATATTCTATTATATAATCTCGAGGTTATATGAATCGTAAGCACAATACAAGATATTAACAAATGTGCAGGTGTGTTCATTACATAGTGGATACTGGATGGATAATAGTGCTACCAGGAAGTGATACACTTTAGTGATTTTTTTAGTGATATGCTTCTAGTAATTAGTAAATTTTTGATGAAGTGAAGGAGAGGTGGACATGATGCCAACTTATAGTGTCATGCTTGTGGAGCCTAAAATAGGATTAGGTCATAACACAAAAACAAAAATTGGTTATATAATACAAAACAAGTTAATAACAGGAATAAGTGTAGCAAAGTTTAAGTGGAAGCCTGAGTGCTTAAAAGATTTTCCATGTTTGTGTACGATTGCATATTTGATAAGGTCTTGTGATGCACTATTGTGATATACATGTACACTTTCTACACTTTATAAAGGGAAAAACATGTACACGCATGCACAGCCATCTCCCATCCACTCTCCAACCTCCCAACAGGCTGGAGTTTCACAAACTCAAGGGGAATTCATACCAACCTCACAGGTTCCTTCTGGATCAGTTGAGCGACTTAGTGGTCAACAGCCCCAGACCACTACCCCCATTTGTTCAAACACATCGAGTCTAGGTGTCACCTTACCTACATTTTCAAATTTTTCTATGACACCTACACTATTCACCGCACATACAGGTGCACACACCCTGAACGCAACAACCGGAGTGCAAACGATGATGGTTGGAAGCCCTGCTAAGCAAACAATGGCTCCATCATTGAACGCAGGCCACACAACAGCAATCTTCACTGATGCTGTGACAACAGTTACAACCCCTGTAACTGGAACACCAATCCCTGAAGACTTACTCGTACACCTGAATAGCTTTCTAGAGTCTACCATTAAACCATGGGTGCGCGAAGCAATAACCGCTCGAGCACAAGACTGTGGAAGCACCCAAGTTGTCTAGGATGTACCCACCAAACCTCAAACCACACAGCTCCCAACTATTTCCATACCAATTTCCCAACCATTAACCATAGTAAGCCAACAACCATCCACGTCAAGGGGAACCCATGATATAAAATTAGTGTCCTCCCCTAAAACGACCACACCCAATCTGAGAATCGTACCCTTCGATGACCTCGTCTCAGAGGTCTTCGACCGTATCTTAGAGATGGATGAAGGCAACTGTACCCCATTCCAAAAAGCCTTTCTCCTTGCTCTAGATATCCAGAAATCATGTCGTGACAGTCTCCGCGACAGCAAACGTTCACATGAGGATCCCGATGATTCAGATTCTCATGAGGGGGAGAACAAGCGCCAGCGGATACTTGAGCATGTTGCTTCTACAAGCCAAAATCTGCAGCCAAACCAACCCTCCTCCTCTACGAATCAACAACCTACTACTTCAGCCAGACAAAACAAATCCTTAGCCATATCTTCTAGCATGGTCGAGCTAAACACAACATTCCGAGGCGCATCTCCTACAGATGTTGACCAAGGACAAAATGGAAGTCCTGATGTTGTTACTTCGAGTACATCATTTGTATCAGGCCATCAGCTAGAACCTAGTTCGAAACTGATGACAACGGGCAATTCTTGTGATCCCGGTGTTACTTGCAACAGGTTATCGCCGCCACAACAGCAGCAAGCTTCCTCTAGCCCCTCTGATGAACAGATGCACGATGAACTTGAAGAAATACTTGTGCACAACAGATGGTCTCAGCTATGGACAGATATAGATGAAATACAGCGAAGAGCCTATCTCAGAGAGCTCCTAGCTAAATGTGCTGCTGATGTCATACTGCTTGATGACGATGAACTCAAGGAAGAAGAGAACTATCAGAAACCTCCCAAGGAGCTGGAATCTATCATCAGACAAACAGTGACACTAATGCCCAGAAGTGAAAAGCCATGGGAGAATATAAACACCAACGCTCCTTTCCAAGAGGAAATCAGAAAGCATATATGGCGAAGAGAAGACAAAGTCAAGAAACTGGACGAATTGAAAATCCGCGGCCTCAATCATCTACGAGGAAAGAACAAAGGCGGACAATTGTTCCTGCTTAGTCATCACTACATGGGGAATTAGAGAGAAGTATGGCAACATGAACTTCAGACTGCAACGGACCCAGTGTGGAGTATCCTGAATGTAGCTGAAGTAAATCATCAAGATATCACACTCTCTGTTTACCGCCTACAGCGCTCTGACGGGACTGAATTTACCTGCAGGGAAAACAATCTGTACATGCTAAAGATGGATGACATCTATCAAATGTATCTAGCATTCCAAGAACTTTCTGGCACTCGCGACAGAACTACACAAGACGGCTTCGATGCACTCAAGCGCTTTATGATCAGACAAATTAAATTCTTTGCCTCCCACGATCTTCAGATGGCCCTAGAAACCAATCTACCAAAGACAAATCTCTCAAGACCAAAGCTATACAAACCAGAGCTCGAAGACTTTCCAGCATTTTACATTTTCGATAGCCCGGTCGCAATCATCTACTGGAATCACAATGGTGAGAGGCGTGTGTTGGTGATTGACGATATCAATAAGTACTGTGATGGGACACTGAAGATTGTGAAACAAAAATTGCAACCGATCAAAAAAGAATTTTGGTCGGCTTAAACTTGCAAGTGTACAAGTGCCGATGTAGTAATAAAATCCGGTAAAAATACCGAGTCGAACACGAGGAAACGTTGTTTATATGATTCAAAAATTGAGAATATAATTTGTAAAAAACTTGGTAAAAGAGTAAAGATTTTTGGTTTTTCAAGTGATAATAAAAGCAACCAAGGGTTCGGGATTACTCCTAAACGACTCCTAGCGATTAATGTATATTCTTTCACCAATTCTTATGAGTGGAATGTCACTAAAGTATTCTAACTCCTGTTACGGCAGCGAGATTGTGATTAATTCTACGTGTGAATCCCGTCACGGTTCACATTCATCTAAAATTAACCCCATTGAAGATTAAGACATTATTACAACCACCATATTCAATTGAGGTATATTTCTATCCACAATTAGAATATGTCTAACCTTTAAGTGCACGGTTTATAACTCAACGTTAATTGCTCAAATAAACCCAACGATATAATCATACGTTGTACACCGTAGTCATACACATTAAAATATAAAGGAAAGATCATAATAATTTGGTTGAGAACATACATCAAACACCTAGAGTGCGTAAAGTTTCATCCCTAACCTTGGCTATGGAAAATTAGCTAGAGCAACTCATAATGAAATTACAAGTATTGAATTGATGAAATACAATGAAATACATAAGAAAGAAATACCACAACTCCAAGCTATGGTGGACAATGGAATCCCCAATGGTAGAACTTCTCCCAAGACCAAGGGGTTGATCTTGGAGTGCTAAAATGGAAGTAAAGTGTATGGAATATGGAATAAATACTTGAGAGGGCTTCCATATGCTTAAATATTGGGTCTTCAACGGCCATTTTTAGACAAGGAAGCAAGCTCCTTAATTGGATTTGGAGCTTCTCTCGAATGATTGTGATGACTGTTGCTTGTTTTAATCAATTCCAGACGAAAGGCGGGCGACTTTCGCAAAAGCCGGGCGGCTTTTGCGCGTTTAAAATGCTGCTCCTCCGCTCCAGGGGTCGAAAACCGGCCGCCATTTACAAAAGCCGGGCGGCTTTTGTAATTAAATTCTGAAAAATTCCTTCGGCGACCAAAAGTCGGCCGGTGTTCACGAAAGCCGGGCGGCTTTCGTCCTTTCTTGCTCCGGATCAGATTTTTCAGCTTTGGATGCGAAAATAAGCTTGGGGACCAATGGCCGGCCGCCTTTGGCATAAACCGGGCGGCTTTCGTCTGTCTTGGGCCTTTTTGTGGTCTTTATTTGTTCCTCGGGATGCGTTTGGTTGACCTTTTTCCGTCGGTTTCTTCGTGTGTATTCTACCATCCTTGCATTTGATCCATTTGTTGATTTAAAGAACTTCTAGCAAAACGAGGCATATGTGTGAAGATTTTATTCTTTTTAAACATAAAAGCGTTTTAAGATGAATATATAAAATACGTTAATAAAACGCTTATCAAATACCCCCACACTTGAGCTTTGCTTGTCCTCAAGCAAATTTCAAAACTTTCTATGAAAATATTAAGGCAAAACCTTAAGAAAAGTTTCTTTTGAAAAAGGGTTTGAAGGACAAGGGTTTTGCTAAAATATTTTTCAAAAAATATGGACCAAAAATGAACAATTTTTTCCAAATAAAAACCTTGCACATTTTTTTCAAGTATAAAGTCACCCCCCCACACTTATTCCACATTGTCCCAATGTGAAGCACAAGAGTAATTAAATGCAAAGCAAGAAAATAAGCAATCAAACAACACATAATAGGCACAGAAGTAGCACAAGGAGTTTAAAGAAAA
This sequence comes from Cuscuta epithymum, assembly GCA_945859915.1. Classification (NCBI taxonomy): domain Eukaryota; kingdom Viridiplantae; phylum Streptophyta; class Magnoliopsida; order Solanales; family Convolvulaceae; genus Cuscuta; species Cuscuta epithymum. Next base: position 966,241 of record CAMAPF010000046.1, read on the forward strand.
ACAAAGAAAAGGTGGTTCAAGTTTAGTATTTTTAGTACACTTCCCTTTTCATAACCTACTCATCTCCTTCATTTCCATCTCCTTGGGGAGGGAAATAAAAGTGCGGGTCATAAGGTGGCGGTGGTGGAATGCTGAAGTGCCGCCCTAACTCTTGGCAATAGTAGTTCATGTTCCAAAGATGACTCCCCATGCCTTCAATAGCCCGCCTTTGGTCCCGCAAATCCCGTCGATGAACCGCAAGCTCCGTATGAATTTGACCGAATTGTTCGGTCAAATAGTCCATGTCGTAATGAGTTCCGGCGTGAGCCGCCTCCTCATGGTGCTCCTCATGGACTCCCTCGGGCTCTCCACCTTGGGCTTCTCCTCCTTCCATCATCTCTTCTTCATTTTCTTCGGGCACGACTCTATGGAATCTCTCCACGCACCTCCATGGTCCTCCGCGCGGCGGTTGGAAATAGCGAAGGTGTATCATGACACCATCATCAAGCACGGCGTGTGTCTCCCGTTCTTCTTCCCCTCTAAAGCTAACACCAAAATGCTCAAAAATGTTAGATAGTAAAATAGGGAAAATGAAGGCCTTATCTTGGTTGTTGCTCAAAGCCGCGCTCCACAATTGTTTGATGATGATGCTTGATAGAGGAATCCCCTCACAACGTCCAAGCCCGGCAAGCATCCTATACGCGAAGTAGAGGTCGGCGCTTCGAATTTTGTTGTAGCCACTTGCTCTCGGCATGACGTTGAATGAGTAGAGGTACATCAAAAGCCGGGCCCGGATGTGTGGTTGACCAAGGTTCTTGGTCATAAGCTCGTGTCCTTGCAAGCCGAAATATTGCATCGCATCTAAGGGGTTGTAGCTAACGTCGCTATTCATTGCTCCGGCTTGGGAAGGGGCGAAGGGAATGTCGTGGTTGGTGATGTGAAACTGAGATCTCAATAGGTCATTTGTGATAGTGAGTTTTACCCCTTTGACCCGGCTCTCAATCATCTTTTGGGGGTTATTTCCCTCAATATTTGCGAAAAATTCCTTGACGAGCTCCGGGTAGAAGGTGCCTTCAAGATGTAGCACCGGCTCCCAATCGATATTAGCGAAGGCCTCGGTGAGCCGGTACTTGTGGTCAATAGGTTGTGACACCGTCTTCTCAACAACGAAATCGTTGTCCCTAGATTCCAAGTACCGTTCATAGCACTTGGTGTTGACAAACCAGCTAGAAGGCAAGATGGTGGAGGAGGCCGCGGGTGCCTTGTTGTTCCTTGCCCGCTTGGGATTGCTCGGGCCAGCCTCGGTGCTAACGGACTTCCCTTTTGGAGCCATTTGAACCTACAAACTCAAACAATTCTAGTCAATTTTCTTAAAAATTTGACAAAGTTTCCCCTAAAAATTGACTTTAATCACAATTCATCATGACAAAGGACAATATAATCACAACTTTACTCAACAACAACTAATCACAAGAATTCAATTGAAAATCCCCAAATTTGAACAAGAATTTCGAACCCTAAACCCCAATTTTGACCAAATAGCAAAAATTTCAAAATTGTTGAAAATAACTACTTGAAAAGAGGTTGAAATGGTTCATACAAGCAATATAGGCAACAAGAACAACATATCATGCAATGAATTAGGCCTAAAAGCTATCAATTTGCATAAACCCTAAAATTCGAAATTTGGGAAGAACAACCAATTCTATCGATTAAATGAAGAAAAAGCTATGAAATTGAGTTTAAGAAGTGAAGGAGATGGAGAAATACCTGTTTTGAGCTTGAAAGAGGAGAAGAAACGTGAAGAAAGGGGGTTGTCGTTCGAGCTCTCTCGTTCGCCGGGCGTCTTTTGGGAGTTGTGTGCGTGTGTTTGTGTTTAAACAGAACAGGTAATAAAACATTCGTCCCCGAAAGCCGGGCGACATATGAGAAAGCCGGGCGGCTTTCGGTCAAACAGATTGTTCCCAGAACCCGTAAGCCGGGCGGCTTACGCGAACGTCGGGCGACTTTCGATTTAAAAAATCTGGAATTACCTTCGGCGCCCAAAAGCCGGGCGACAATCCCGAAAACCGGGCGGGTTTCGTGTGCGAGAAAAATACCTGGGAAGCAGACCTGAAAGTCGGGCGGGTTTCGGGAAAACCGGGCGGTTTTCGATCTGAATAAATGGAATTAACCTACGGCGACCAAATGCCGGGCGGCTTTCGCGAAAGCCGGGCGGGTTTCGATGCCTTTGCTAATTCCGCCCACTTTGTTCAAAATTAGCCTTGAAACTTCACATTTCTTTGCTTTGCTTCTCCCCCTACACTTGAATTGCATCGTCCACAAGCAATAAGAGTATAAAAGCATAATGAAAGACAAACATGTAAATAAAAAGGATATGAAATTGGGTTGCCTCCCAACAAGCGCCTTCTTTAACGTCATTGGCCGGACGTTCTTCGTGATCATTTCTTGAATGGATAGGAAGTTGTATAGTACTCTTTGTGCAGCTTCAAATGATGGCTATTGACGGCAAAAGGGTTATTCTCCCCTTGTTGGATCACCATCTCTCCAAATGGTTGAACCTCGATGATGGTGAATGGTTCCGACCAATGAGGTTCCAAGTTTTCGGGCAATAATCGGGACTGTGAGTCATAAAGAAGAACTTTATGCCCAACTTGAAGTTCTATTTCACCTTTCTTCTTGTCATGCCGTGTCTCAAATTTCTCCTTGTAGATAGGAGGGTCTTCATGTGATTCATGCTTCGGAGTACTTTGCGGGGTAGTATCAAATGTGGAGTTGACACTAAAACATGTGGAGTTGATAGGTGGATTCTTCAATGATTCCCAAACGTGAAACTCTTGTTCTTCTTCTCCAATACGGAATTTTACTATTCCGTTCTTAACATCAATAAGAGCACCCGCCGTGGCTAAAAAGGACCTTCCAAGAATAACCGGAATCTCCATTTCATCCATTTCTAGAATAAGAAAGTCAACGGGGAGATAGAATTTGCCAACCTTTACAAGAACATCTTCCACCACTCCGATAGGATAACGGATTGTTCTATCCGCCAATTGAAGAGCTATTGTTGTAGGTGTAGGCTCCCCCACACTTAGCTTCTTGAATAGAGAGAGTGGCATTAGGTTGATGCTAGCTCCAAGATCACAAAGGGATCTTACTTCTCCTAGACTCCCAATAGAACAAGGAATGGTGAAACTCCCGGGATCCTTCATCTTCGGCGGTAGCTTATTTTGGAGAATGGCACTACATTCCTCCGTGAGCGGTATGGTTGCAAAATCAGCCAACTTCTTCTTGTTGTTGAGTATATTTTTCAGGAATTTTGCATATGAGGGTATCTCCGCTATAGCCTCGATGAAAGGGATGTTGATGCTCAACTTGGTGAAGATGTCTAGGAACTTCTTGAATTGCTTTTTGTCATCTTTCTTCTTCAACTTTTGAGGGTAAGGGATAGGGGGAACATATGTTGCCATGGGTGGTGGTGATGAGACATGCTCCTCTAGCCCTTCCTCTCCTTGCTTCTCCATTGGTGCATCTTGAGTAACCGGCCCCTTCGTTTCCTTACCACTTCTCAAAGTGATAGCCATAGCCGTTTCTCTTGGGTTGACTTCCGTTGTTGTGGGAAATCTTCCATGTTCTCTAGTGGTTCTCTCTTGTGCAAGTTGGCCAATTTGGACCTCTAAGTTGTGAATAGAGGACTTGGTATATTGCTCAAGACTGTCCATGCGTTGATTGAGCTTCCTATTTTGATCCTCGAAACGTGAATCAAGTTTTGTGAATTGTGTGTGAAGATTCTTGATAGATGACTCCACTCTACAATGGTTCTCCTCACTTTGGGCTTGCATAACGGCTACATTCTTTGTGAGAAGCTTCATCATCTCCTCCATGGTAGGTTCTTTGGATTGGCCAAATGTAGGAACTCCGGGTTGATGGCTTGAAGGATTACCTTGCGGTCTATAATTGTTTCCTTGATTATACCTTTGTTGATTGTTGGAGAAGTTATTTCCTCCTTGGTTTCCTCGTTGCCCATAAGAGTTCATGTAACTAACATCCTCAAGATGTTGAGATGAGTTACCTTCCACATTGGAGACACTCTCCACATTTGCCACTTGTTGAGCCCCTCCAATAACGGCTTGTAAAGCCGTGTGAATTGATGCTTGTAGATTTTGTTGCATTTTGGTTTGAAACTCTTCAAACCTTTTGTCTAGTTCATGCGTTATAGAAATCTCATTCACCCCCGCCACCTTGATGTCTCCTCCTTGAAGTTGAGGATTTGAAGCAATAGATTCAAGAATCCTCAAAGCTTCCGTCTCCATTTTGTTTCCAATGTACCCCTCCGCTCGGTTGTCTACAATAGCTTGACAAGATGGGTTCAAGCCATTGTAAAAAGTGTCTATTTGAAGGTCAAGAGGGATGCGGTGATGAGGGCATTCCTTCAACAAAGACTTGAAACGCCTCCATGCGTCTTGAAAAAGTTCTCCAACTTGTTGTTTGAAGTTGAAGATTCGTTGTCGTAGCTCTTGCGTCATTGTGGGAGTGTAGTACTTGGAGATGAAAACATTGTATATTTCATCCCAAGTAGCATAGGATGCCGGTGTTTGCTCTAGAAACCACCCTCTAGCCGCTCCCTTCAAGGTGTAAGGGAAGCACTTGAGCCTTAGATCACCTTCACTTAGCCCATTCCTAGGCACACCTTGAATGAACCCATAAAATTCGGTAATGAAATTTAATGGATTCTCTCCCGGTTGTCCATAGAAGTGCGGCATAGCATTAAAGTAGCTATTCCGCAATTCATAGTCCCGTGCCGCCTCGCTAAGAACGATGCAAGAAGGAGTGGTGGCAATAACGGGCCTCTTCCGTTCATTGAGTGTGGGAAGCATTGTTGGTACTCTTGCTTCCTTCTTCCGATTCCTTCTACAAGCTCTCTCAATCTCAAGATTGATAGGTTCAAGGTTTGTAGAGCCTTGACTTCTCAATAGCATGCACTAAGAGCTTGTCTACACAACAAAATTTAAAACAAAACCAAGTGAAACGTAAAGGGAAAATTCAGGAATTTTTGTTGAATCAAATAAACAAGACCGTTTCCCCGGCAACGGCGCCAAAAACTTGGTCGGCTTAAACTTGCAAGTGTACAAGTGCCGATGTAGTAATAAAATCCGGTAAAAATACCGAGTCGAACACGAGGAAACGTTGTTTATATGATTCAAAAATTGAGAATATAATTTGTAAAAGACTTGGTAAAAGAGTAAAGATTTTTGGTTTTTCAAGTGATAATAAAAGCAACCAAGGGTTCGGGATTACTCCTAAACGACTCCTAGCGATTAATGTATATTCTTTCACCAATTCTTATGAGTGGAATGTCGCTAAAGTATTCTAACTCCTGTTACGGCAGCGAGATTGTGATTAATTCTACGTGTGAATCCCGTCACGGTTCACATTCATCTAAAATTAACCCCATTGAAGATTAGGACATTATTACAACCACCATATTCAATTGAGGTATATTTCTATCCACAATTAGAATATGTCTAACCTTTAAGTGCACGGTTTATAACTCAACGTTAATTGCTCAAATAAACCCAACGATATAATCATACGTTGTACACCGTAGTCATACACATTAAAATATAAAGGAAAGATCATAATAATTTGGTTGAGAACATACATCAAACACCTAGAGTGCGTAAAGTTTCATCCCTAACCTTGGCTATGGAAAATTAGCTAGAGCAACTCATAATGAAATTACAAGTATTGAATTGATGAAATACAATGAAATACATAAGAAAGAAATACCACAACTCCAAGCTATGGTGGACAATGGAATCCCCAATGGTAGAACTTCTCCCAAGACCAAGGGGTTGATCTTGGAGTGCTAAAATGGAAGTAAAGTGTATGGAATATGGAATAAATACTTGAGAGGGCTTCCATATGCTTAAATATTGGGTCTTCAACGGCCATTTTTAGACAAGGAAGCAAGCTCCTTAATTGGATTTGGAGCTTCTCTCGAATGATTGTGATGACCGTTGCTTGTTTTAATCAATTCCAGACGAAAGGCGGGCGACTTTCGCAAAAGCCGGGCAGCTTTTGCGCGTTTAAAATGCTGCTCCTCCGCTCCAGGGGTCGAAAACCGGCCGCCATTTACAAAAGCCGGGCGGCTTTTGTAATTAAATTCTGAAAAATTCCTTCGGCGTCCAAAAGTCGGCCGGTGTTCACGAAAGCCGGGCGGCTTTCGTCCTTTCTTGCTCCGGATCAGATTTTTCAGCTTTGGATGCGAAAATAAGCTTGGGGACCAATGGCCGGCCGCCTTTGGCATAAACCGGGCGACTTTCGTCTGTCTTGGGCCTTTTTGTGGTCTTTATTTGTTCCTCGGGATGCGTTTGGTTGACCTTTTTCCGTCGGTTTCTTCGTGTGTATTCTACCATCCTTGCATTTGATCCATTTGTTGATTTAAAGAACTTCTAGCAAAACGAGGCATATGTGTGAAGATTTTATTCTTTTTAAACATAAAAGCGTTTTAAGATGAATATATAAAATACGTTAATAAAACGCTTATCAAATTTGAAGAAAGACAACAGAAGTATGCAGATGCAACGGATGCCGAACTAACAGATCGAGTCAAACAGAACCGACAAAATTTTAAAAGCTATCTAGAAACAACTTGACAGGAGAAGGTCACTCAGAAATTACGAGCATGCACTGAATCTTCGCAAACACTATTACAGATCTCAGAAATAAAGAGATCCCAAGCAAGACTGCTCTTGATCACAAAGGGGGAGATTGTTAAGCACATTTTAATTGTGAATCAAGTTTGTCTAAATATCTTGTTATTTATTAGAATAGGTATACCATTTATGGTATTAAATAATTATGTAATAATTAGGTTGTAAGGGAATAAGGCCCAAAAAGGCCTTAGGCCCAAACTCCTAGGTATCCTAATTAAGGTAACTTGTACACCACATATAAATATGTGCGTTCTGTACAGAGCCTAAGGTTGAACATTCTATTCTCTCAGCATTACTCTGCAAAACTTTTCGATAAATAGAAGGAAAGGTTTCTCTGTTCTCGATATTGCTTAAAGGTTTGTTTGCAACAGTTTCTGCTTTTAAAAAAGTGATTTTTTTAATGAAATGAGGAGAAGTGATTTAATAAAAGTTAATAGTGTTTGAGAAAAAAGTGATTTTGAAAAGTAAAAGTGGGTAGTGTTTGGTAAAATAAGTGCTTTTTGTGTAATAGAAAAAGTAAAAGCACTTTTGACGCGGAAGCCGAGAAAAATAAAAGTTGTAGTGTTTGGGAAAATAAGTGCTTTTTTAAAGCCAAAAGCTGAGAAGTTCTTTTTTAAAAGCAGTTACAAACAGACCCTAAATCATTCTGTGATATTTTTCTTCTCTGTTTATTAATGAATACCATCTAGCTATAGATACAGTGTCAAAGAGACCAACGGGTTCAGCTCCTCCCCATTTTTTCTTCTCCATTTTCCATCCATTTCTTTTTTTTCTTCCTATCTCTTTCTACATTTTCCTCTATCTTACTCATCCATATACCCCACCTAAAATCACCTCCTCTCTATCTCTCTCCCACTAGAATTCTCCAGTTACTGGAGAGGATCCAAATTCGGGACCAACACCCCTTAACTAAAACTTTCAATGCTTGACTCCTTGACATTCTATACATACAAAAAGCTATAAACAAATTCCTTCCACGTCCCATAATATATAGAAAACTCAAAACAGAGGAAAAACAGAGAAAGTTATAAGTTAACTTTCAGAAGCAGGAATATAACCTCACCATACAACTGTAACACCAAAAACGGATTAACCAAATTAACCTTTTTTTGTTACTCTGAAATATAACTTGAGCAGAGAGCTGAAGTTTGAGAATTTCCTATCCATTTGGGTTTCTATGATCACCAGTACATCTCAGCATGAAAAACGAAAATTGTTTTGTTTGTTAGACTCAAATAGAATGTCTTTTCCACTCTTGGCTTGAAATAAGTTCTAAATTGCCATTCATTTGAGTTTATATGTTTATGTGTAATGTCAATTATCATAATTAAGTTATCTTCTAAACATTTCATGGTAGTTAGTTTTTCAGAAGATCCCGAATTTTTTATACAAAGGAAGCAAGAGGATTGTTTTAGTAAGAAACTTTCGATGAATAAAAGCCTCCATAGAAAAGCAATGGCTGATTTGATTTTTAATGCTATTTTAGAAAACAATTGTGAGAGTAAATAAATGAAACTACGAATAGAGGGTATAAATGTCATCCTGCTGCCAAGTTCAACTCACCTTCTTCCACATAAATAATCAGACTTGGTTGAAAAATAATTGAGAACACAGCTAGATTCTTAATGAAAACCCATTTAGATTTAAGCCAAATAAATAACCAAAGTACACCCATATTGCTTATTCATATTATAAGCTTGAAAAATATATAATACAATTGCAGATGCATAACAGTGTGTATGTAACCTGTTTTTTACCAAGAGGTTTAACAAAATGATTTTCCATTTAGGAAAATTAACATAAATTAGCTAGCAAGCTCTACCAAATAACTCTTGGAAAACATGTGTTACATTAAGTGCATTAGCTGTCGTTTTTTCACTAAAACTTAGAAGTATATGGTATAGCAAAAAAAATACTTGGTAAACATATATGAACATAAACAATTATATTGTGAAATAATTCTTTTGGATACCAATGTCAAAAAGGTACATATATAAAAAGCTTACCGATAAACAAATAGATTGTAACTAATTTATATCCCTGAATGCAAAAATAACCTGCAACAAACTGTTTTGTCATCAGAGATAGAACTGTTGCCTGTTTTAACAATATGCTCCTGAGAAAAAATTACATTTAAAAAAATGATCGAAAGTAACTAACCATAGCGTAACACAATAAAAGATAGACCAATGATGATAAAGCTTCCAATTGAAGATACGGTAGTAATGTGACTTGTGTCCCTTTCTTCGTGGTTATTTTTATTTCAGTATTCTATAAGCCAGCTGTAAATCCTGTAATGGTTCTAAACAATGGTTCTGAACTCTAAAGTACACTCTTTTCACACATGAGAAGGAAAGAATTTGCTCAAGCGCAAGTGAAGTATCTTCTAGTTCAGGATAATTAAGATGCACTATTTATTCTTGTTATCTCATATGGATATTCTTCTTGGACTTTACTGTCTTGTGGCATCAACAGGTCCACAACACTAATAAAATAGGTTACCAGGAGTATTCATTCTAGACTGCCTATTTACTTGAATCAGTCCAAACAAAATTTATTTAAAAAAACTTAAAAATTAAGTTTTTTTTAGTATAAATCAAAACTGGATGTCTGAAATAATATGTCCAAAACATAATATATTCGGAAAACCTCAAGTTACATCGCACATGGTCAAACCTGTAATCCAGTTTAGCACATGCTCTCCATCTGAAATTGAGAGGAGCGTGAGACACATCTTCAGGCGTGTGAGTTGGTATTGGTCCACCTCTGTTGTACTTGGCTCGCCTCATTAATATGTTGGTCTCCTAATTAATGAGTCTGGCCCAACTCCTTTGCCTACCCGACCAAGCCCATTCGTCTCCCCTTGTCTTTATCCAGCCCATGACTCATTGTGGCCCTTCTCTTATATTGTCCCGTTCCTTCTGGAATCTCCTATTTGTGCGACCCTTCCCTCTCTCTTAGCGATGAGAAGCCTAGACTGTTACCCTAGTTCTAGAGTGAGAGAGTGCCGGTTGAACTGTAGGCTTAGCTCCGGCTATCCTCCGGTGAGACCCTTGGGGTTCCCTTCTGTGGGCTTCACTCTGAGCTGGTTTTTGGGGGTTCTTCTCCGGTGGGTTCTCTGGGGTCTGGTCTGGGGGGGTTTGGGCTCCAAACTGAGTGTTTGAGACTGTTGCCCTTTCGGTTTTCCCTTGTTGACTCCTTGGTGGTGAATGGTGAGCTAGCTCTTGGGGCTATGGTGATTGAGGTCTGAGCCGGTCCAGTAACTCTACAAGGCGGCTGGGGTGAATCTCGCTGAAACAATTAAAAGCATTAACTGAGCTCCTCATGGAAATTATTACAAACACATAGCTATCAAATATATCAACATTGAGTTTGAAGATGAGATTAACCTATACCTAAGGATGTTTTTAGTAATACTGAGTACATGCTAAAAAACTATGGTCCGGGGAAGTATACTCTATCCGTCTTCTTCTTCTTCCTTTTGCAAGCCGCAAAACCAGAGCCAAGAGACACAATGGTAGTCATTGCAAGTTGAGGAGATACTACTGTCCTCATAAGAAATAAGCTATGTGATAATTGCTATGATAATTAAATATTAGTATACCAAAAAAGTGAATATGAACTTGACATAAACCAAAATTTTCAAAATGTGATAACTAAATTAGTTGAATTCTTTGCACAAAATAGAGATGCTCAAATGTGATCACTAAGTTAGTTGAACTCTTTGCCTATTTGACATGGCTCAACCAAAAAGTTCAGGATATAGGAATATTAATTTCACATTATCCATAAATTGGAATGTGATCCAAGGAAGTCTGGATTTGAAAAAGGAACCTAATCAAAATAAACTCATCATTTTGACTAATAGAATTGGTCCCTGGAGTAGTCATTTCAGATTGCATATATATTCTTAAATCCATGCAAACAAAATCTATTTGAAATAAATTTAAGAATTACTCTGTGTGACTAAAAATCAAAACTGACTTGTATCTCATCTCTGAGGTCCAAGAAATTCTTTTTAAACTTTTTGTAGTGCTTAAATTAATAGGTACGGGTACTGAAAGTGCAATAGAAATAATTCATGTTCCTGATGGAATTATTGGAATATAAAAAAAAAATAAACATAACATCATCATAGCATCAACATCACTTTCAAGTTTAGGATTAGCTTGGTCAACTGGGATTGATTTCAAATCACCACCCGGTTCAGTCAAAGCTAAAACTAACAAATCCAAGGTCTTAAGTTATATGATGTGAAAACTTCAGCTTTTTGGGTGAAGAATTTGTTCACTGATCTAGTCTTTGTAACACAGATTACCAAGTACAAGTTATACAGATCAATGCAACGTTTTAAATTCAGAAAATTATCTTGCTGCTCATGGATGTACTTCTCATTCTATACAAAGATTATAATGAAAGATAAATACATAACTTAAAGAACATATACTTCAGACATATTGATCATAATACTTTCGGAACAATTTTCTAGGAGGAAATTTGATCACCCAGGCAGGCATTCTATTGGGCCTATTTTGAGTGGGATTTTGATGTAGATGTTACAACACTTATCACCTATAATTTTGGAAAAGTCTCGTGTTTCATCTACTTTTTCTAAATGTATTTCACTTAGAAGTATTTCGCATGACAATTTATTTCTGATTTAGAAACTTCGCCTTTTCAATATTAACTTATTTGTTTAAAACCTTTCAAAAAAAACTTATTTGCTTAAAAATAACCAAAATCCTAATCAAAACCTATAAGAATGTTTTTATTTGCGAGATCAAATTTTACAGTAGGCTCAATTCAAATGTATTTTAATGTGGACCAACTACCCTACCACGTTAAAAGATGTTATTATGTTGATTTATTTGGTTTTCCTTATTTTAGATTCTAGAATTTATCTAGTTTGGTACTTATTTGGTTTAGTTCTTTATTTGAGCCAGGTCTAGCCGCCCCAATCTGTTGTATGTTCATTTATTTTTCCTACTGAAAGGTTTTGGTCTGGTCCTCCTCTAATTTGTGTACTTTCATTTTTCTTAAATAAAATCTGGTAAAAATGTTCCCCGACATTTGCCCTACTGATTTAACTGATTTGCCTGCCGGGTTGGAAAAAAGTTTTTACTTGGACTTATTTCAGTCCCAGACTAGACCAAACTTGCACAGTTTTAAAATAGAAAGTGACTATAAATTTACCAGACCAGGAGTTCTGACTAGATCAGATAAGACCACACAAGATCAGATCAGACCAAGTCAGACCAAATCGGGCCAGAAAATTTCAAACCCAACAAAAAATCCTAATTCCAATTAAATTCTACGGGTAAATCGCATACAATAAAACTTTCCCGTCATTGCTCCTCCCTCTCTCTTCTCTTCTTTTCTTCTTTTTTTCATCTCCTCAGACATTATCTTGCTTCGACTTTCTTCAAACCCTTATTGAGCTCCACCTCTTCCTCCTCCTCTACCAATTCAAAACTTTACGCACATCTCACTTTAAACTCTTGATATACAAAAGATTATACTATGATGTTTGAAAACTAAATTATAGTATGATTATTAACAGCTTAATTATAAAATCAATTTTTAGATGATGAAATGTGCTTTACACAATATAAGCATTAATTGATAATTTTTTTTTTGCAGTCATTGTACAGTAATATTTCACCTCGATTCGCTTCGTTTTCTTATCCCGGAACGAAGAGGGGTGAATGCCTTGTCCGCTTGTACTTTGTTCAACATTTTGGGTCATCTCTGGCCATCTAAGAAATTAAAGGGCACAAGCAAAAATAGGAGACAAACAATGGGGGGCTATACCTGACCCATTGAAAAAAAACAGCACGAACAATAAAAAATTAACCCCAAATTCTAAGAGTAGGAAGTCCAAAAAGATCCGTAAAATATGCATTTCTTACACAGGCAGGTAACGAAGTAGGCTGGGAATAATTAATCTGTTGGGCTTGTGCTTGGGCCGCTAAATGGCGTGCGACCCAATTAGCTTCTCGCCAAACTCTGGAAAAGAAAATCCTCTTCCCCTCCGACATCAGCAACATTTCCTGAATTTCACTCTGCCATCTACTCTTTCCTCCATCCCTGATTATCTTCAAAGCCTCCTCCGAATCCATTTCCACCTGTATGTCTGAAAAACCTTCCCTGATAGCCCAAGATAAGGCTCGACATATTGTGAGTAGCTCCGCCTCCATAGGAGAAGACGCTTGGACTGGGAAGGAGGTAGCACAGACCAAGAGTCCTTTGTTGCGCAGAACCGCACCCCCCGCGGCTGATAAAGATGAGTATCTAGCATCCGTGTTCAATTTATATTTCTGATTTGGCTTATTCCATTTGACTGCCAGGATTAGCGGTTTTTGTAATCGGAAAGAGCTAGGAATTAGCTTTTCCTCATATAAAAACCTATCCACCTTTTGAATTTTTTTAGTCGAGAAGCTGTTTACCCACAAGCATGTATATCCTTTAATCTGTGTAATAAGATTATCTGGAGAATGGAAAGAATCCCCCTGACCCCAAATTAAACTGGAATAACCCTTCCAAATATGCCAACACACAATACCAGGTAAACAATGTCTGAAGATATCTTCCAAAGTTTTACTACCCGCCTTGAGCCACCATGAAACAAGAACCTGCCTTATAGATACAGTCTGATATAGGGTAGGAACACCCAAAATGCCTCTGAAATAATTCCAAACTGGTTTAACTTTTTCACAATTAAAAAAAATGCGATCCACTTCATCAGCATGCGCCCTACAAAGAGGGCAAATAGAAGGGTTTAAGGTCATAGCAAATCTCTGTAAATTATCAGTGATAGGAAGAATTCCTTTAAGTAGCTTCCACTGAAAAATTCTGATCTGTAAAGGAAGTCTAGTTTGCCAAATATGCTGAAAAGTAAAGGATACAGCTCTTTCCTCCCTTACTGATTCATAGGCAGACTTGAAAGAGAACCTACCATCAGCAACAGGTTCCCAAATGAGATTACCAGCATTACCCACACTGCATAATGACTTGGCTAACTCATTAATACTACAAATTCTTCTCCATATGTGGGAGTCAGTTATTTTGGGCACCATATTCTCACCTCTGGGATATCTAGCCTTAATAAAGCTTACCCAAATAGAATCTTCAGTTTTCCATTTCCACCACAGTTTTAATGAAAAAGCCTTCTCTATATCCGAGAGATTTCTTATACCTAAACCCCCTTCTTCAGTAGGAGCATTAATTGATAAATTTAAGGTGAATTTATAGATAAATTTACGGTGAAGATCAAAATGCTCAACCATGTATAAGGTACTGGCAGAACATTCCATTTGAACTATAGAAATGGATTGAAGCTTTCAGAAGAAGAACTTATTACATATGTAGAAATGTCAAACGAAAATGTGTTTGGGAGTTTTTTGCAGATGAAGAATATATCACGTAGCTACTCTCAATAAATTAAATGTCTCCTATTTATATAGAGTAATAGTTATATGTAGTTTAGTTTATATAGGATGTCAAAGAAGTCATTGTTGCCGTTGGTCTTCAGATTTTAACAACGTTCATTCAATGCTACAACATTGTCGCCACGAGAGACGATTCAGACGAATCGGCCCAGTCTAGGGTTTTGGGCCTATAGGGATAGAGAGAGTTTTATATTTTTGATGGTGTTTAGGGGTAGGGGTCGGGTTAGGTGGGACATATATGGTTCGGGGTAGTAGTTGGGAAGGGTGTAGGATAGTTCCAACGAAGGAAATGAGATAGTGATGGGTTGGGGTAATGGTGGCCAGAAATATGTTATAGGTGGGGTTTCACTTGCTGAAAAATATAGGTCACTATTGGAGAATAGTGGTGTAACTTTCATTAGGGAGGTGTGGTCACTGGCGCGAGCGTGTCATTGGGCGACATATCACTGGGGTAGGGTTACTTGTTTTCAATTGGTTGGAGTTGGAGTTATTATTGGGACACTAAAGTCACCGTGCAATGACACTTAATCACTGAAGGGGTTGGAGCCACTATGGTGATTGGTCATTGGGTCACTAGAGTTATTGTGGCGTCACGTGTGAAGATCATAAAACCGGTTATTGACCTGCTAAAATGCACAATTGAGCATTTTTAAGAAGTTCAATGTTTTAAATGGTTGTTTTCAAAGAGGACTTATTTGACTTTTTTGACATATATGATGTTTTTACATGGACTGAAATTTGATGGTCTGGTCTGATTTGAACTAGTAAATGTCTTATCTCTGCGTATTTTACAACTATGAAAATCTGGTCTGCTCTTAATATGTCTAGTCTGTTTAAATGCGGTCTGTTCTGCTATTAATTTTACAAGTTTTCAAGTTCAATTTTTTTTAGTATGCTTTTCCCCCTTTGATTACTTTCATTATTTTGAATTTTATTTTATAGTTAAGGCTTTATTATTTTAATCTTTTTTACATTTTAATGATCTTTTTTTTTTGCTTTTTTCATTTAAAACAAGAATTGAGTAATTTTTGGAGTTTACTTCAGCTTTAAAGGAATATCACATTTTAGATCCATCAAATAGCACCCACATTGAAATGTTGTCCCCGTGTTTTTAAGTTTGTAAATGTTATCTCTCAATGATTTCAATTGTTCTTAATGTTATCCTTTGAGGGATGACACTTAGTCACTTACAATGTGGATGAGAACCACATTTATAGTAATTCTAACAATTGATGGGTGACAATCTATGTTGTACGGATACGAATACTATACGCTGATACGCCGATACGCGAATACGGGTACGGTGATACGACAGTATCAAAAAATGTAGGATACGGGTACGGGGTATATTTATAAATAAAAATAATACAGGGTGTAATTTGCAAATATATATAATTCAGAGGTTCATAAATAAAATAATAATAGTACCAAAAATTGACGATTATAATAAAATTTCAAATATTAGGCTAAAAATCTAAAGTACTGATATTTCAATGTAAATTCAAATAATACTTTTGGTTCTTTATTTGCATTTACATCTAAGTCTTTTAACAAGACTAGTTTCAATTAAAGCTCATTAAACAACAAAATGACAAATTATAGTATTTCAATTTTTTTCAAATTCCCGAAATCATCTTTATCAATGTTCCACATTTTGTGGTCGCTTGGGCAGCTACTACAAATCAAATCAAATCAAATCAAGTTAATGGGTCCCAAATTTTAAAGAAAGCAAGGAAAGACAACAAATCAAATCAAGTTAATGGGTCCCAAATTTTAATATTAATCTCTCTATTTTTATCTATAATCTGATTTTTATAAAAAATATATTGAAATTCATAATTTTTTATTATCTTTCATTTGAGACCAATATTACATATATAAAAATAAAAATACATTTGGATGAGGTTTTAAAGTTCAACTTTTAAGGTGATCCAAAAACTATAATTAAGGGTCTGTTTGACAACACTGAAATTGGCTTAATCGATTAAAATTGATAAAGTTTTGGATCAAAAGACTGAATATGCATAATTATGAAATAATTATATTTCAAATACATTTTATTAATAAAAATCGAAAAAAATTATATGGAAATTAGCTAAAATGTTCACTAACAGTAACCTTTCCCAGAAAAATAACACAAACCTTACTTATTTTGATTATTTTAATTATTATACAATCTACAATAACTTCATCCAATTTCATATTGCGCCGGCAGTAGATGAATTGTATATTAATCAAAATAAATAAGGTTGAAGTTACTTTTCTAATTGAATTGGCTGAAGTTACTGTAGATAAACATTTTAGCTATTCTCATAGAACTTTTGCTTTGAATATAGTGTTTTCATACTAATCAAATTCAATAAATTCAGTCAGAAAAGTAAACACAATCTTACATATTCAGATTAATATACAATTCATTTACCACAGACACAACATGAAATTGACTAAAATTATTGTAGATCGTATGATATTGGACTGATTCCTTTGGACTATGATATCCGGTCTGGACTGAATAGTATTAGGTCCGGTCTTTGGTCCTTTTAAAATGATGATTTCGGTTTCGGTCCTAACTGGTTCCGGTCTGGTCCGATTTTGGACCGGTGCACAAATCGGGTTAAAATCCTCCCAAAAATTCAAGAAATATATCTCAATCAAAAGAAATGAGACAACATCTGTCTAAAAAATCTAGAGGAAAAAAATGAAATTTAAAAATCTGGAAATTTCCAGACATGGGCTTTCCAGCCAAATCCGAGCGGTCAACCGGAGGGGTGACAACATCACAAGTCGTTACTCAAAGCTTCTGGCCAGAGCGGAGTCGCCCCTTGCTTCTCTACCTATTCGACTATTCGTCGACGCGACCTACGGGATTTACCGATTGGAACTCTGTCGTTTCCACCATTAATGGCGCCCTGAAGCAGCTTGTTGGGAAACCTGTCAAACACGGAGCAGAGACACATCAACCAGCGACCGGTGGAGAAATACGAACTCTGGTGCCGGCCTTGCCACCTACTATACGGCGCTGCCCACTGCACTCCTACTCGCTCCACCTCAGCGTCAGTTGTCGTCGCAGCTTCACGACCAGGAAGGAGATGATGACTCAAGCCAAGCTGAGTCTGTAATGCATCGGGGCAGAACTGAATTGGAGGTGGCCACATCCGCATTAGTAAATGCAAGGCACGTGACAGCATAGGTGGGAGACAGAAATTTGAGAAAGAGTAAACACAACAAAGCACCCAATACAAGGCTGAAGGATTACACCTGGCAGAAGACTCCATATAATAGCTAGTCGGTTAGAGGAGAGAGGGTGTGGATAGATTCAATGAAAATTCTTCTCTCTCTCTCTCTTCTGGTTTCATTTCTATTTGCCATTTACTTCCAAAATAAGCAGTCCACTGCTAACAAATTGTTAGAAATTTTGCTACTTTTTTATGCTTGTAATAATGGATTGATGATGATCGGTATTGCTTGATTAGTGATTTATTATTGTGCTCTATTTGTGTGCTTGCTTTGGAGTTCTGTTTGTACATTTTACATTGTTGCTTTCATTCACTCATGGCGGCAGAAGGTACTCGCCTGAAGGAGCTTGATTCTCGCCTGAAGGAACTGTCAAGAGAGATCGGACGGCTGAGAGATCTTCCGAGTGAGGTCCGTCAACTCTCAGAATCGATTTCAGCAACTGATCGAGATCTGCACAAACTTTTGGAGGCCCTGGAGATCCAGCGGAAGGAAGATGAATGTTTTCATACACTGGAATCTATTTTCGATTCATTGGCGAAAAACTCTTCAGATCTTAATCTGGGGTCATCTTTTGGAGGTTCGCGAATTCCTTTTCAGGTTCGGAATGTGAAATTAAATTTTCCTCGTTTTAATGGCTCAAAAGTGTTGCAATGGATTTTTAAAAGCATAACAGTTTTTCTCTTATTATAATATTCCTGATGCTCAACGTTTAACTATTGTTGCGGTTCATATGGAAAAGGATGTAGTGTCGTGGTTCCAAATGATGACTAGGTCTAATTCCTTCCATTCATGGATTGAGTTCACTAGAGCACTGGAACTGGAATTTGGTCCTTCTCCGTACGAATGTCCTCGTTCAAATCTTTTTAAATTGATTCAGGACAATTCGGTCCATGATTATTATTTGAAGTTTACTGCACTAGCTAATCGGGTACAGGGAGTGACTACTGAAGCTTTATATATTAGACTGCTTTGTGGGTGGTTTAAAGGAGGATATTCACAGGGAAGTCATTGCTCAAGCACCAACAACCTTGCTTAGATGTGTTTCCTTGGCTAAATTGTTTGAAGAAAAATATGCCTCCAAGCTCAAACCTTACCAATCCCATTATTCTCCCAAAACACCAAACAATTACAATAATCAGCCTTCTTAATAACTTAAATCCACATCATTACCACCACTACTTCCAAACCCACCAAACCACAGTAATTCGTTCAATGTCCACCCCCAGTCAAGTAATGTTAAAAAGATGTCTGCCACAGAAATGCAACTTTGAAGAGAAAAGGGATTATGTTTTACATGTGATGAGACATTTACCCCGACACACCGTTGTCCTAATAAACAATACTTACTTTTATAGGTGGATGATGATCAAAATGTTATGGAAAACACTCTGGATGGTTCTGATTACATGTCTGGTAAGGAACTGGGTATTACGGTTGAACCTCACCTCTCTTCTAATGCTCTAAAAGGATCAACGAGACGGGACTGGGCACCATGCGTTTTCAAGGAACAATTAATGGATTACCAATCCAAATTTTATTAGACAATGGCAGTTCAGATAATTTCCTACAACCTAGCTCGGATAGCTAAATCCTTGAAGTTACCCATTGAACCTACTGAAAATTTCAAGGTCAAGGTGGGCAATGTATCGGCTTGGACAGTAGAAGGATGCATCAAAGAGTTATCAATTAAGGTTCAAGGACATTCTCTGGCATTACCGGTGTATCTATTATCTCTTTCCGGTGCAGATTTAGTTTTGGGAGCAACATGGCTTTCCACATTGGGTGCCCATATTTCTGATTACAACAACCTATCACTCAAGTTTATGTTGAACAAACAGTTTGTTACATTACATGGTGAGCACCACACATTGCCTAAGAAGATCCAACTTACATAGTTGAAAAGATTACCGAAAACCCATGCCATCGATGAAGTTCATTTCTTATATTTTCAAGCTAATACAAATCCTGAGAATCCAGGGCTGGATATTCCTTTGACCATGCAACCGGAACTGGCATCCTTGCTACAAAAATATCAACAGGTGTTTGATGTTCCAACAGGGTTGCCTCCTCCCAGATATCATACTCATTCTATTCCCTTGGTTCATGGTGCTAACCCCGTTAAAGTTAAACCGTATAGATACCCTTTTAGTCAAAAGCAGCAAATTGAGAAAATGGTTCACGAAATGCTGCAAGAAGGCATCATTGCACCTAGCACTAGTCCTTTTTCTTCTCCTATGAGATTAGTGAAGAAAAAGGATGACACATGGAGGTTTTGTGCAGATTATAGAGCCATGAATGCGAGCACAGTAAAGGATAACTTCCCTATACCCACAGTTGATGAATTAATTGATGAATTGTTTGGGGCTAAATACTTTTCTAAGCTTGATTTGCGGTCAGGTTATCATCAAATCTTGATCAAGGAGGAGGATAGATATAAAAACAACTTTTAGAATTCATCAAGGTTTATATATATGAGTGGTTGGTTATGCCGTTTGGACTCACAAACGCTCCTGCTACTTTCCAAAGCCTTATGAATGATGTATTTCGCAGCTTATTATGAAAATATGTTTTGGTATTTTTTGACGATATTTTTGTCTACAGCCCATCTTGGGAATCTCACTTGCAGCACTTAGAAATGGTTCTGAAATTACTACATGACCACCAACTTTATGCCAAGTTCTCTAAGCGCTGTTTTGATCAGGAAAAAGTGGAGTATTTAGGCCATACGGTTTCTGCTCAAGGGATGGCAAAGGAGACTAGTAAAATACAAGCTGTACTGGATTGGCCCATTCCTTGCAATCTGAAACAGCTACGGGGATTTTTGGGACTGACGGGCTATTATCGCAGATTTATTAGGGATATGCCTCTTTAGCTAGCCCCTTAACAGAATTGCTTAAAAAGTATAGTTTTGTGTTGAACGAGACTGCTACAGTGGCACTTAATCTTCTCAAAGAAGCCATTACAAGTGCTCCAGTATTGAGACTACCTGACTTCTCACTACCATTCACATTAGAAACAAATGCGTCAGGGACTGGGATAGGGGCGGTCTTGAGTTAGCAACAGCACCCCATTGCATATTTCTAAAAAAAATGTCTACAAGAATGCAGTAGCAATCCGCTTATGCCAGGGAATTTTATGCTATTACTGATGTTATTGCCAAGTTTTGGCATTACCTATTGGACCATAAGTTTGTTATTCGTTCGGATAAAAAAAGCTTACGGAGTTTAACTGATCAAACCTTACAAACTTCCAAGCAACAGAAATGGTTGCATAAATTACTAGAATATGATTTTACTATCCACTATAGAATAATGAGGAGAATTAGCTGGATTATTAGAATACTCTCTGATAATTCGTTGTAACTTAGAATCTTCTTGTTGAGCCTGCTGCAATGAGGATAGGATCACTGGGATAGGCTTAGATAGAGCCACATAACATGACCTAAATAAAGAATTCGCAGCCACGTTATCCCATTTTCTCTTCAAAGTTGCATTTCTGTGGCAGACATCTTTTATCTGCCACGTTAAAAAGATGTCTGCCACGTTCAATGAAAATTCTTCTCTCTCTCTTCTGGTTTCATTTCTATCTGCCATTTACTTCCAAAATAAGCAGTCTACTGCTAACAAACTGTTAGAAATTCTTCTACTATTTTATGCTTGTAATAATGGATTGATGATGATCGGTATTGCTTGATTACCGATTTATTATTGTGCTCTGTTTGTGTGCTTGCTTTGGAGTTCTGTTTGTACACTTTACAGAGTCCCTCGCCGACAACAACCTTAGGGCTTGGGGGTGTGGAATTGCCCGGCCACAACCTATCTTCTCTCTGGTTCCATCCAAAGAGACATCTGTAAGACATCGATTAAGGCACCAGTAGGTCAAATTGGGCAGTGTTTTTGGGCCATGGAGAGTGCAAAAATAGTGGTCCATCCCACCGTTGGTCCAATCCAATTTTCAGCGGGCCAGATTCAACATATTTTCTGCCCTGTCAAAAGCTAAGTGCTTCAAACTCCCTCCATAAAATTAATACTTCCTCCGTTCTTTTTTAGTTGCAACATTCCACTTTTCACGCTTGCCAATGCACAACTTTGACCGTCATTATATTTAATTCTCTATTAGTAAAAAAAATTTAAAAATCAGATTATGATACTTTGTAATGAGACGAATTTAACAATATTTTTTTAAAATAATAATTCACATACATTAATAAATAAAACGTAGTCAAAGTAGAGCACATGAATAGTGCGTAAATTCTAATGTTACAACTATTATGATACGGAGGATGGTACATGGAAATATTTGATTAAAAAATTCATAAATTGAAGGGAAAATTGTCAAATAGGCCCTCGTAATATGTCAAAAAAGTCAATTAAACCATCCAATTTAAATAACACCCAACTAAACCCATGAACTTCAAAAAAATGTTCAATTATGTACTTTGACCTATAAATGTCCGCTTAGCCGGTATAAAACCTATGTGGATTTTCCCATTTTTATCTTTTCCTTCTCCCTCCTCTAATTTCTTCCGGCCAACCCATTAGATTTTTCTTTCTCCCCACTAGGGGTGTAAATGAGCCGAGCTGAGCCCGAGCATGGGTAGGCTTGAGCTTGAGCTTGATAAGAATTCACGAGCTCGAGCTCGAGCTTGGACGAGTTAAATAATTCGGGCTTGAACTCGAGACGACCTCAATTCGATCTCGGTTCGAGCTCGGGTCAAGTTTCACAAATTAATTTTTATAGGCTTGAACTCGAATAGGCTAGAGCCACGCTCTTTCGAGCAATTTTGTCACTTAATTGGCATTCACATTTTCCGAAAGGGCTGATACACTTTAGTTCTTTGGGGGGTTGGATTATCCGTTCGAATCATCGCTCGCGGATTCAATCTTTCTTTCGGAGGCTGGGTTGAGGCCTAACTTGGGAACTTGATGCCACTCTTTTCGAGTAGTGAGTCCAACTCACTTACTCACTGAGCCGCGATTCGACACCAAGGCCAGATGCTCTATTCTACACTTGTTGCTTTTATGTGTAGATACAACTGAACGAAAACGAGCCTGGTGAGTCTGAGCCCGGCGAGAAGAACAGTTCTAGTCATCCTCTTCGCAGATGGTGACCATTGCAAAAAAGGTTGAAGATTTTACCCCTTGCTTCATCTCAGGGGCATCATGTGTACTCTTTTTCTCTTCATTAAGATTTTTTCTCATTGATTTTTTTTTTTTGCAATGAAGGATTTTAATGAGGCACCTCTCCAATATGGACAAGGGCGGAGATCTTTCAGTCTCGTAGAAGGGCAACTGACTTGGACTACTCCCTCTTAGCCAAGTCTACTACTCGACTAAGGGAGTGGGGGACTCGTGATGGAGTTATGGGACTAGGCCCAACGCCTAATCGGCCCAAGCCTGCTACTCCGGCCAGGAGCCTGCCAGTCCGATTGACCTGCCAGTCAGGAAGCTAAGAGTAACGGTCAAGCGATTATTGTCTTGTTTAGTTATGTATTTAATTCTATATTAATGTTGTAATTAATTAGTCATTATAATTGATAGCGGTTGCAACTTATAACAACAAGCAATTGTAATTCAAATGAACGACATGCACTTTCTGGCTATCAAACTCTTGAGCAACTTTCCTTATTCGTCTTGCTTTCTTGATTCATGCTGAGTGTTCTTTCGTAGTTTTCCTAAAAATCTACGAGCGTTCTATTTTTGACTTACAGAAATATTTATGTATAGTTAAGAGTTAAGGTATCAATGCGCAACAATAACAATAGTTACGGTACCATTTATACATTTGACCCGCCGACCATTTTTCCTATATATATATACTTGGCCTGATGGGTTACTGTCGCATGATATGTTATATGTGTAGAGTTAATTTCATTTCAATTAAATGTCTCACATTGAAACGCAAATTTTATTTTGTGACAAAGCAGTGTGATGTAGGGGTGTTTGGAACTGATTTTGCTCCTGCTTCTTTTTTAAAGCAAGAAGTAGAATCAGAATCAATTTTCAAAAGTGGCTTCCCCTAGCTTCTAAAAAACTGATTCTAGGAGTAAATTAGAGCACCAGAATCACTTCTGCATTTCCACTCAAACACTCCAACTTCTGTTTCTGCTCCCTGAAGAAGCAGAAGGTCTTTCAAGAATCAAATCCAAACTCCCTGTAATCTACATTTGTTGGTAGATATTTTGGTTGCTTTCACACTGGATTCTATTGATCATCTTACCCCTTGTCCTTAATTTTGTCCTTCAAAATGTTCTTCGATTATATAATCTAAATATATACCACCTCCGTCCTAAATTAAAATTAACTTCCCATTTCGGATTACGATTCTTGACTGGCGATAAAGCAATTTGATTCCTATTCACGCTCAGATTACTTTTAGTAAATAAAATTTACATTTTCAGAAACTATATTAAAACCACAAAGCCTGATAAAAAATTGTAAATTTGATTAAAAAAATTGATATTTAAAGCTAAAGATTAAGAGTAATTTAAGTTGATCATGTGAATAGTGAATGAGAAGTTAATTTTGGGATGGAGGGAATAATACGTATGAGTTATTTGTGAGGCGTTGTGTGTTGTTAATCTATTATATAAATTATATATTTAGTTACTTGCTTTTATATCAGGATGTTTTTATTTGTGTTTTAAATTTTTTTATTTGGTCTGGTCTGATCTGGTATGGCCGGGTTTGTTAAAGTCTGATATGGTATGGTCTCTTTGTTTAAGTCTCATTTGCTCTAGTCTATTTAAGTCTGATCTAGTTTGGTCTAATTTATTCTAGTCTGATCTGAACTAGTCTGATACGGTAGATGTTTGTTCTGTGTATTTTACAACTGTCAAAATTTGGTCTGATCTAGTCTGATTTAGTGTAGTTTGATATTCTTCGAGCTGGGCTGGCGTGATCTGATCTGAGTTGAAATTAGTCCAATTAAAAACATCTTTATTCCTTTTTATTTTTTGAAAGAATCTTTATTCCTTTTAACAAAAGAAAATACTACAAAATGTTCTATGCATAGGGTTAAGGATATTCAGGGATTAGCAATATATTGGAATAAAAATACACACGTATTATGAGAAAAATCCTGACACGCAATGGACGCATAACATGACCAGGGTGAGCGAGAATAAAAAAAGCAATGACAAAAGGGAGAATAAAAGAAAAGAAAATAGAAGCAAATAAAAGAAAAAGTACAGCTAGGGAATCTGCGGTAAAGGTTTGGCTTGGAGTCTTATAGCAGAAGCTTGATCCATGCTCCACAAAAAAGCCAACAAATATGCCTTACTCCCTCCATATTTCATCCAAACACATTTTATAAGGTTTGAAGTGTTCTAAAAAGGTCTTAAAGTGAGATATGTTGCTAAGTAGTAACATTCATATATGACTTGTGTAAGGTGTTAGAGATCATATAACCGAATTTTTTTGAATCCTTTTGTATATGGGCCGCGAGTTTTGTACTGGTTGGGCCGCACGTCCTATTAGTATTGGGATTAGGTTTTACTCTCTATAAATACAAATTCTCTCCTTGTAATCATCATCAGAAAATAATAGTAACATCCTGGTTTGGTAGCGCTCCCAGACGTAGTCCTTTGTGGCGAACTGGGTTACCAAATTTCGTGTGTTCTTTCCTATTGTTCTTCCTATTGCGTTAGTTTAATTCCTAACAACTTAATTACTACTCCCTCTGTTTCGCAAAATACTTTCTAGTTTGACTTAGATTGAAATTTAAGAAAGTAATAAAAAATGCAAATGTATTGTTGCGATTGAGCAAGGAAAAAGAAAATGAATGATAACCACACAAATGTTCCAAAAGGGGAATTAGGAAGATTTTTTTGTAACATCTCAAAAAGGTAAGTGAGAAGAATTTTCCAAAGATGAAGGGAGTATTTGATAATGTTATTTTTGATGTGTTTATACTTCGTATTTCTGTATGGTATGAGACCTTGTTACTCTTTTAGTTTGTATTGTGTGCATGCTAAGATTTATAGACTATTTTTTTATTTGGCTGTTCCAACAATATTCTTATTATTTTCCTTTGAAAGTAATAATTTGTGAGTTTTTTCCCGATCGAATCACTTTAATTTCCTTCGCTAGGTTTGTTCAAATGTGAAAAATATTCAGAAGGAATGAGAGGCGAGACAAAAACACACGTATTACCATTAGGAATTAATTAATAATAAACCGATGAGTGAGGAGTAATAAACTACCAGTGATGGTTACTCCTAATTTAAACTTTTACAACACAATGCTCTTGTTTTAGAATTAAAATTATATTTTACACTTGATTAGAGCAATTTCTTCGTATTAAAAGGGAATGAAGAGTAGCTAAAAAGCATGCCCAAACTGTTATTCCATAGCATAGAAAGCCAAATTCCATGACCTCTCTTGATTCAATCTATCAAGGTTGGATCCAGAAATTTAGTTGGACTGAGTTAATTAAAGAGTAATTGAGCATAAAGATTCACAGAATTGAATAGGCTAAATATGAAAAATGAAAATAAAAATACACTAAAATTTGGACAAAAATAAGTTTCATTGTGCTTCAACCCACCATAATTAACCCTAATATACGTAAATTCATCCTACTCAACCATCCCTGTTCGTTATTCAAAATGAAGTAAATAAAAAGAAACAAAGAAGGGTCAAGTACATGTTCGAATCTTATCTCATTTCACTAATGTTTGGGTTAACATAGAACATATACTATAGTAGGTTATGAAAGTTCAGGGGAAAAAATTGTGGAATTCATTCCGTTTTATATCTATCCCATTGTAGCCTTAACATATTTATTCAGTGGTTGATTTGCTATCATTTAATGAATAATTTGGTTATTTGTTTTCTAAAAAATACAAACAAAAAAAGATTGAAATAAACTTTCTCGAGGATCAAGAGTCAAAACTCGAGTCCAACAGTAACAACAATAAATCTTTTAAAAAAAAAGGCTATGGGAAAGAAAAACTGTATTTAAGAATCTTCCTATCCGCTGCCTTCGGTAAAGCAAGTAACTGAAGAAGATTCTCAGGCCATTTCTCTCAAAAGCGTAGGGCTGTCCTTTAATAAGGTTAATATATATTCTCTCTTTTGCGGAGACGTATAATTTCCCTTTATTAAGCTTTCTAGGCACGTCCACTGTTTTTCCATTAATTTAGAGTTTTAGGACTTAGATCAGATATTCCTTCCTTAGAAGCAAAAACATATTCCTCTAAAAAGAATTAAATCGAATGTCTCACATACACCAATATAGACGATGCGTATTACTCCGTATAAATATTCTTCCCTTTCTTCTTTCTTTAATTTCTCTCTTAAAAAATCAATCCATTAATAATGCAAAGATATTCTGTTTCGTATCAAACACAAGGTTTAGTGCACCAAAACCTCATGTGATATATAAATTCAGCACATTAGCCCTCTATAATTTAAAAAATACGTTAAACCCCCTTGTGTTATGTTTATTCATGCGCAGAACCCCTTTCGAGAATAAATTTAACAATTTGCAAATCACTTATCTTCATATTATGAATAAATATGCAAGTAAATTTGTCAAGATCACTAAATTATACAAAAATACTAATTATTTTCGATTTAATTGGCAATTAAATTTGTTATTGGAGGGGGTTTTGCACATAAATGCTTTTTTTTTACCCCGAAATGTCAACCACCAAAATCAGTGGGATAAATGCCGGAGACATTTACAATTTTTATTATTATTTAAGTCTAAAAAACTTATAAATTACAACAAAACGAAGGAATATTAAATAAATCTAAGTAATAGGCACTTCTAACAATAGGAGGAAGCGAAAGAAGTGTAGAAAAAGTAGTCAATTGGGCCACTTGAGAACTTGCTAAATAGTGAGCGGGCCAATTGCCTTCCCTCAAAACATGCCCAAATGTAATGTTGGCCCGTTTGGCAATGTCCAAAATTTGGTCGATAACCCCTGTCCAAATACTCCTCCGCTTTCCTAAAATATACTCAATCGCCTCAGAAGCATCAATTTCAACCTGAAATCCAACATATGAGGCTAATACGGCGAATTTATAAATCATATGGGGGTTTGGTGCATTAAACCCGTCAAACACATATAATTATCCAGGGTGATATGATTCTACGGAGTACTTAATTATTGGAAAATTATATGTGTACACAAATTGTACACATCTCTTAATTGTTGTACACAGTCAACTTATTTAAAAAAATCGATAGTTGTCTACAAATGCTTGTGACAATTTGTGTACAACTTTTTGTGCACAACCAGAATTACCCGTGTTTGACATGCTTACATACAAATTAATTGATTTGAAACTACCAAATGATAGATCTAGGATCGCATAAATTTAACCCTTAGTTTTAGGATGTAGTAATTTAATAACTCATATATATTATCGACTCCTTTGACAATATCTAAGTGTATTGAACCAAAATTTGAATTTCATTATTCAAAAAGTTGAACAATGTTTCCTATTACATAATAACTTATTATGTAATACAAAATGGAGACAGTTAAAAAATGAACATATGTAGTTACAACATACACCAATTATCAATAACTATATATGAATTCTAATTAACCTTTATATAGTCTTATGTATTTGATGTCTATTTAACCTATTCCAAATTATACTTCAATCAACCATTTCTATCATAAAACTCACAAAGGATACCCCATTCCTGAGGATCCATACATACACCAGTTATCAATTATGAATTCTAACCTTAAAATAATTGTTTGGATTTGATGCATGTCTATTTAACCTATTCGGCTATTCCAATGTATACACTTCAACCATTTATATCATAGAATTCACAAAGCATACCTCATTAGTCAAGACTACTAGGTATGTAAATTGAACATTTAATCACAAGGAGGTGATTACACTCAAATCCTTTTCTATATATTTTAATACCAAATAATGTTCTTTGGTGGGTAAATGGGATGGCAGATTCTGGATACATCTTTTTCACTGTTTTTTCCCCGATTCTCCTCAACTTTTGTGCCATTATCTAACTATAGATAGTATAGGTTCGTTCTAATTAGCTGTCAAAAATATGCTTCCCTTTAACATGAAGCTAGCTAGAATTGACTTTTTTTAGCAAATGGATGAAGCATCCAATATTAGATACCACTCTTTATTTTGGATTATTAAACCAATTATGACGGACGTTTTAAGCAATATTGGAGTGTTTGGTTAAAAGTACATATTTACCTCCCACAAATTGCTCATAAAATTAATTGTTTAAATGTTGGGGGAGATCAGCTTTTGAAAAATTGTATCTGATATTACTTCTGCATTTAAAATAGGAAACAAAAGCAAAAGCAGAACCAATTTCAAACACTTTAAAAAAAAGTCAAAAGTTCAGTTTGAATATAAGCAAGTTAGAAATTTAGCTCCTTGAATTCAAATGGATGGAGCATATATAGTTATACTAGCTTACTTGAACAGACCCAAGGGATGTAATACTTTGGATGCATATTGTACCAGAAAGTGTGTCGTACGTGGTATTATGTGCGTGACATGTGTGGCATCTCAATTAGAATCTAACCAATTCTAAAATAATAACTCCATTATATACTTGTGTGAGTTATAAATTTTATATTTTTATGAATTTATTTTAGTAAAGAACAATTCTATATCGTTTTTATATTATATACTACGCACGATAGTATTATTTACTTATAAATATATATTTGGTCAAATTTTAACATGGGGACCAAAAAGTTAAAAAAAAAAACTTTAAGGGGCGGAATTATTGTTGTTGTTGTTATTGATTATTACAAGTATAATTATTGGATTTTGAATAATACATATTTAGTAGTTTTCATTCCCTTTTCATATTCGATCAGCTTTGTAGACTCATATATATCAAACCTCTCTATCCATTACTAAACAACACAAATTTTACACTAGCTCCTTCAAAGTATGTCGAAATAAAATTCGCCCAGTAGAAAACAGAAAATATGAGAAAAAATGTCAAACATAAGTATAGGGTCCCCAACTTTAGAGCATCATATATATGTCATCGATTTAGAGTGGGGTAGGAAGAGGTAAAATATGAAGTTAATATATATAACGGGTTAAGATCAAATGTTGCGCGCCTTAGCTTAGGGCAAGGATCTTTTAGATAAGTAATGTAAGTATATTATTAATCAATATGTAACTGGACTACACAAAAAGTGGATGTTTATTAATAAGATATTTAGATAGATTCAAGTGACTAATAAAACGATTAACAAATTGTGAAAGGGAAGAGACGAATCATTTTAGGGGGAAAGAAGCTAAGGAAATAGTCTGGCGCCTATTGAATGTTAAGGGCGGAGAAGAATCTCCTAACGTAAGTGGATACGTATAATAAAGGGATAAGGCTCAAATTGGATACTGTTGTTTCATCAGAATCTCATATTGGACACTAAGGTTTCAAATGGACCAAATTAGACATTATGGTTTCATATGTATCTCATATTGGACACTAAAGTTTCAAAATTCAATATAAGTGAGTGTCCAATTTGATCTTTATCCAATATAAGTGAGTGTCCAAAAACTATAAATTATGAAACTTAGTGTCCAATATGAGATATATATGAAACCATAGTGTCTAATTTGGTCCATTTGAAACCTTAGTGTCCAATATGAGATTCTGATAAAACCATAATGTCCAATTTGAGCCTTATCCCTATAATAAAAACATATCCAAAAGTCCCTAAGTCCCATTTGATTTCGGATAATTAAAGAATATCGGAAAGCCCCAAAGCACCCGATTAAAATTACTCTTTTATGTAATCTGACACAAGTTAACTAAGCATTCCAGCCCTAAGCACATAAGGGTTATTATGTTTAGTGGGAGATTTCGAGCTCGAAACCCGCTAAACATATAAAGATTCGAAACTCAATGGGCTGATTTTCAGCCCTGATTACTCCAGGTCCCCCCCAACCCCCCTCCACCAGACCCTGGAGTAAAAAAAGATCGAAAAAAAACGTAATCTGACACAACACTACAAAAATAAGGTCCAATACCAACGAACTTTCCAACCGATTTTATTGAAATAGCCGTTGGAAATGATATTTCCAACAAATAAGCGACAGAATTTGGTCATTGGAATACGCTGGTTGGAAATGTTTCCAACAACCATTTCCAACTGATTTTAAATCTTTCCGCCAGAGTTCCAACGGATATATCTGTTGGAATATTCCAACGGATAAAGTGGTTGGAAAAGGGCAACCGAAAAATCCAGCCTCATTTTATAGGCCAACAGATTTCCAACCAATTAATCTGTTGGAAATTTAATACAGAAAAAATATATTTATAAGCTTCCAACGGATAACACTAGTTGGAAATGCATTCCTGTTTTTTTGCAATTCAATCTCAGTTAGATGTGGGTTTTGTACTGTAGCATCCAGAAAGTGTCACCAAAATAGTGAAATACTGTCAATGCACAAGTAAATTTGAAAACGATCCATGAAATACCACTTCAAGAGTGTACAAAAACAGAGTTAATACAAAGCAAAAGCATGACAAATAAACGACAAATAAACGTAAAGATTGTTCATTACATAACTAAATAAAACTTGAACCGCAAATACTTCTTCATTCTCCACCACCTTGATTGCCTCCCTCATTTCCAGCAAGGAAATTGTTGAGGAAAGTGTCATCTAGAGAAGTGCTATTACGATTTTGTAGAGGAATGAATTGACATGGCACTTGAGAAGGCATGGATGGTTGAAGCGACACAGGTTGTTGTCCCGACACGTAACCATTCGTGTACATTGTTGGATAATAAGGAACGGGTTGTGAGTGCAGATTGTGTGTCATCCTTGATGGAACCGTAGGAAACATAGATGAGTGAAGGTCAGACATGAAACCTTGTGTAATATTTGGAGCCGAATGAGTGGTAGACCCATTAGTAGGACCTATGCCCCGCGTCGCCAGTATCTGGTCCATTTTATCCAGCACCGTCGTTTTAAAAGCTTCGAAATCCGCAGCTTTCACATATTGCGTCTGTTGAGATGAAGTGGGAGGAAATGAACCATTGCGCAAAGCTGCCACAGTAAAAGGATCCACCCCAAATATTTTTCCTTTTTTGGGAGATACAACTTCAAAAAAAATAGCATTTTCATCCACTTTGCCCCCTTCAGAGTCTTGAGTTTGACGATCTATCTCTGCCGCAACTTTTTCCTATTAAAATATATGCCGATATTCAATTACATGAAGTAAAAATAATATAAATATTTAATGTAACTACAAAATAATGTAACAAGTTAAATTTCATTTAATATCTCACTAGTAAATAATTGAGAAACTAAAGAAATCTTAAAATTTGGCTACAATTAAACAAAATAATGCATTCAAACTGATTATGAAATAAAATTCTGCTATGACAAATATGGCCAACGCAGTTACATCTGTTACAATACAGAATATACGTGCCACTTTTGGTTCAAATCATTTAGATAAAAGAAACTTGCACTCTAAGTTAAAAACAGAACATATGAAATACTTAAACCAAAATACATAGGTATATTGCTTGTTAATAAAGTCCAGGTGAGGTAAATAAATGTTAGTCAACCAATGACCAACTTTCATGAGTAATGCAATCTTACAAATGCAGTATATTCTTAAAACAAGAATTCATACATGTAGAGAAATATATGGTTCATTAGTTTCAAAATCATGTTCACTGCATTATATACTTGAGAATAGAATTTTGAGAATAAAGGCACAGACTCAAATTTTGAATTTGACAATTAAAATATCTCAGTATTTCATTTAGATAAAGAAAAGTAACACTTAACATTTAAATGAAACGTAAAGCAATTGAAATGTCTTGGCAGAAAACAAACAGTGAGCTGAATGCCGATTTTTAATCAAATGAATAGAACAAATAGGCATTCAAACAAACATGCAGTAGTGTCTAGCATTCTTTTTGTATCAGTAAATTTAAACAAACATGCAGTAGTGTCTAGAATTCTGGAATAAAACTCTACTAATACAAACAAATTAATGCATTGAAACTGGTAATGAAATAAAATTCTTCAATTATGTATTAAACTAAGTAAAAGTAATTTCAATACCCATGTATTCAAACTGAAAATCTGCTAAAAAATAACAAATAGAACTATACCGCAATCTCTTGAGCTCGGGGACCACTCCATTCTTTAGTTTCTTTTTTTTGGAACCCATCTTTGACAATCTCAGTAGCAAAGGGCGTCCTCCCCAATTTTTGAGCCTGTATAATAATAATATATAATCAATAACTCAATTCAGTAATTAATTTAAAATAAATAGTAAATACTCATTTACAAGTACAAACTTACTAATCGTTCCGCTCTCACTTTTTGTGAAACAGACCCCCCGCAATATGGAGAGCTTCTACAACCAGCCGAAGAGCTATTTTTTTTATTTGTTTCTGACTTCTTCTTAAACTTTAGAGACGCCCATTGCCCTAGCATGTCCCGCCAATGTACCGGCGATATCCATTTAACCGTTTTGTTCTTATCACGGGCTTCATTAAAGACACCCGTCAGCCACACTGAACATCTAGAGTTAAAAGCTCGCTGGATTTCAGATTCTTCAGCCGGAGGATATGTGTGGTTCCGCTGCATATTTTTATCACGGGCTTCATTAAAAACACATATTTATCATTAACTAAAGTAAAATATCAATTGCAAATGACAAATACACATATATCAATACTCAGATTTACCTTAAATTCCCTAAACCATTGTTCACGAATAGGCTTAGGCACATCTCCATAACAAATCCATGGTCCAGTATAAGATCCTTCTAATATCTTTTTAACCTCGTTCAAAACTTTTTGCCTACAATCATTTAACGTTACAATAATACACTGAATAATATTTTATGAACAGGATATCCAAAAGTATTACTTATGTAATATCAAACCATTACTTAGGAAAGTCTTCAACTGATATCGGTGTGCGCACTATATTTGCCGATCCTTCACCACCGTAAGAACCAAATGCAGAGGCAGCCGACTCATGGTGGCCTTCCGGAGTGTATGGTCGGCTTTCGTTCATAGGCTGGTCAGCTTCAATCTCATCATCCTCATCAGACTCATATTCTTCAATAATTGGGGAACCATAATTTTGTACCAGCGGAACTTGTCCCCCTCCTCCTCCCCTACCCCCTTTTCCTCCCCTACCACCCCTACTGAAGCTTGACCGTCCCGACATGTTAAACTACATAAAAGGATGATAAATATGGCGTATAACTAAAATTGATTTCAATACTTCATAATCGATTAGTTCCAATTAAAGCCATTAAAGCGAAAACAACTTATTTCAAGCCACTTTATGATACACATGTCAATATCCAACAATAAACAGAATTTAAATCCATTTCATTATATGTGTGTTCAACACATATTTACTACGGTATAATATACTTTATATATTACATGTACTTATATGTGTGTTCAACACTTATGTGATTACAAATGTGAACATTAATAAACAAGACCTAATAATAGATACAATAAAGTGAAACATCATTGAATGATATCGTGAGAAGACTAGCTCCTGACCAAATAAAATTATGGATGCACATTTAAAACAAAACATTATATGCTGAAAGTTAAATAAATTTAGGAAGCATATGGCCTTGAAATAAATAAATAAATAAAATCAGATTTAACTTTAAATATGAAACATTCAACTGAGAGCGGCTACGTACCTGCAACGTGATCGACCGAGATGCTACACTGCCGAGTTTGGAACGAAACACGGCGGGTGAAGGAAGACAGACAGGCGGTGGAGATTAGGAAGAATCAACGGTATAAAACATTATAAGTTGAAAGATTGAGAAGAGAAGATAAAAGATAGGCGTACCTGGAGGTTTGGGACCCTTGCTATGGCTCCTTCCCCTTCTCTGCGTATCTGGGTTATCCGCGTGCGGCAGCTTCTTTAGGGTTCACAGTATATGGTTTACGCTTTGTGTATCTCAATGGATAAAAAAGCCCACTTTTTGACCTCCCTTTTGATCCATTCTCTATTTTTGTATTCTAATAATTGCTTTTGGTATTCTTTGTTTCTCTTAGAAAGGCCTTTTGATGTTACTCCGTATTATTATTCTCTCGTTTTTTGGAAGGTCTCAATTAGGATGTTTTTACTTGGACTGTAATTTGTTGGTCTGGCCTGGTCTGATCTGGTCTGGTCTGAACTGGTCTGGTCTGGTAAGGTCTGGTTTCTTTGTATTTTTATAACTATCCAAGTCTGGTCTGGTCTGGTCTAGTCTGAACTGGTCTGGTCTGGTCTGGACTGGTCTGGTCTTTTCTGGTCTGGGGCAAATTACAGTCCAAGTAAAAACATCCTTAAAGTTCAATTTCTATTATAAAAAATAACTAACACTTTTATATGATAATTTCATATTTTAATCTAGTCTGATCTGGATTAAATTTTGTCATTTGATTTAAAATTGAGATATAAAAGTTGGAGGGATCAAACATATTACATAAAACATAACTGATATTAAGATTAATGCTTACTTTTAAAAAATAAAATTTCATATTTTATTTTAGTTTGGTTTGTTCGATTCGGTTCGGTTTTGAAGGGTAAAAACCAAAACCGAACCAAACTACTATGGTTCGGTTCGGTTTTTTACATTCGGTTTTCGGTTTTCGATTTTTCGGACCCAGCCCTAAAAACAATCCAAAAAAACATCCTTATATGATTTTGAACTAATAATTTCCTTTATGTTATTGTAACACTAGTATTACACTCGTGTGTTGCACATGATGTATTTTATACTCCGTAAATTTTGTAAATGTAAATATATGTGTATATTTATGAATCTATATATGTAACTAAAATATAACGTGTAAAAAATAATTTGCAAATACATTTCGATATAGAGAAGTTCACAAATGTTCCACAACGATAAGATTCGTCATCATGAATTACAAATTTATTCTTCGATCTTCAAATCAAATTAAAGAAAAATATCATCTAACCCTCTTCCTCTGAGTTGTTATTGTCTTCTTCATTTCTAACTTCATCATCTGGATCACTTTGGTTATTGGTATCTATTTCATCCTCGTCCCCATATACTTCACCAAATTCCGTAACATTCTGAGTATTGTCATTAGTTGGAACAGCTTCAAGAACTTCAACTAAAGGAATGTTTATCTCTATTCCAGGATCCTGTAACTCTAGAAAGCCCTCCATAATTTCAACTGTAGGAGGTGGTTCGGTTTCTTCAGCTTGGTATGGTTCATCATCTACAATCTTCCATTCTCCTTGAATAGCATTCCTTGCTCTAACTTTGCACGCACATTTCCAACCACGTAAAGATGCGGTACGGCCCATTGGGTATTCAAGAAAGAACACTTGAGTTGCCTGTTGTGCTAAGATAAATGGCTCAAAAACTCGATAAACACAATCAAGCTTCACATCAACAATATTATATTTCTCATGTGCTCGCATACCACGCACAGGATCAACCCATGTGCAATTGAACAGCACAACTTGTAGTTTTAGCGGACCAAGTAGTTCAACCTCAAGTACCTCTTCTAAAGTTCCGATCCAATCTGTGCTTGAGTTATTGTAATTTGAAGAGCGGACACATACTCCACTATTATATGTTTTCTTCCCAATTCCATAAGATCGGGTATGGAATGTATAGCCACCCACTATGTATGCAGGACGTGATTGAGCCCGAGCATTTAACCCGAATGCCAGTGCTTTTATTAAAGGGTCCGAAACTCCATTATATGGATTCATCACCTACAAGTGTACAACACAATTAAGTGAAAATAACGAATAACAATAATGTGATCCACATTGTGTGTGTGCAAACTTACGTAAGCACTAAACCATTCAGCGAAGTTGTTGGCGATAATGTGATCCACGTTCGTGTGGCCTTGTGATTCAATGAAGTTTGCATAAATCCTGTCATACCAATCATATGTCAATATGACTTACACAAATAATGCATATTACTAAAAAAAGTGAAGAATGTGAATATAAAATACATACTCATAATATGGTCTCACTTCTGCACAGTTTAGTAAGATATATGTATATGCAACTTTTAATTCTTCACCAACAATGTAACGTAAGGTAGACTTCCCATGTGCGCGACCGGGATGATTGAAAATTGAGAAACTCATTGAAGTTGTTGAAGATGAAGCACCAACATCGTTTCGAGAAGGCCTAATACGTTTAGAACGTATTGATGATTCAAAGTAGTAAGATGCGAAAGTTGAAAGCTCCTCATCGATGTACGCACTACAAATGGATGCTTCAATGTGCGCTTTATTAGTGATTTTCTTTTTTAGGCGCCCAAGAAACCTACAATTGTTTAAGCAATCAGGATGTCATAGTACACATATAATATGTGTAGCGGTTTGTAAAAATAAAAAATTACCTCTCAAACATATACATCCATCTATATTGCACTGATCCACACACTCTTGCTTCATAAGGTAAGTGAACGATTAAATGTACGGAAGCAGTGAAAAAACCCGGTGGAAATATTTTCTCCATGTTGCATAGCAGAAGAATAACAGACTTCTCTAACTGTCTAAGCAATTCTACATCTACCACGCGTGTGCACAACGTTTGAAACACTTGGCTTAGCTCAGCAATTAACTGCCACACATTTTTTGGGACCATTTCACGAAACGCTATTGTGATAAGTCTTTGCATAAAAACATGACAATCGTGACTTTTCATATGAACAACTCTCAAACTGTCTGCACTAATACATCTACGAAAGTTAGATGTGTATCCATCTGGGAATCTGATAGAAGCAATCCAGTCCATAATCACTTTTTTCTGTGCAGTTGTGACTGTGTATATAGCCTTATTAATTTTATCAACAAAATCAGAGGTCACACCTATGCTAGGCCGATCACAGTAAATTCCAACATCTTTTCGTGCCTTCAAGTTATCTTTCGTCCTTTCTTTGTCATTCAAGAGTGTATAAAACAAATTGTCAAATACATTCTTCTCTATGTGCATGACATCCAAATTGTGCCTAACCAGTAAAATTTTCCAATAAGGAAGATCCCAAAAAATACTTTTTTTTGTCCATTTGTGATCTGAGCCATAACCTTCAGGTAATTCATTGGGGTCATCAACTGCTGTATCTATCGCCGCGACGCGATCATAGATTTGTTCCCCTGATAATCTAACGGGTGGACGATTAGTTTCCTTTCTTCCTTTTGTGAAAGAACTTACATCTCTACGATATGAGTGATTGCGTGGAAGGAATTGCCTATGACAATCAAAATAACAGGCTTTTCCACCATACTTAAGGTGGAATGCCTTGCTATTTTCCATACAAATAGGGCATCCTAAAACTCCAGCAGTACTCCATCCTGAGAGCATCCCATAAGCAGGAAAGTCACTAATGGTCCACATTAAAATGGCTCGCATAGAAAACATTTCATTTTTGGCCACATCATACGTTATGGAACCCTCATCCCAAAGATGCTTTAACTCATCAATTAGAGGTTGCAGATAAACATCAATCTTTTTCTTAGGACACATTGGACCAGGAATAATGAGAGATAAGAACATGTATGGGGATTTCATGCACATACCAGGGGGAAGATTGTACGTCGTTAGAATAACCGGCCAACATGAATATGATGCGCCATACTGCCCGTGTGCAGCAAATCCATCTGAACACAACCCCAATCGAACATTACGCGGATCCGAGGCAAAGTCAGGATATATATTGTCAATGTGCTTCCATGCCTCACTATCAGAAGGATGACCCATCAAATTTCCAGTGGACTCATGAGTAGAATGCCATATCATGGACTCAGCAGTTTGACGTGATGCATATAGTCTTTGCAACCTCGGTGTTAAAGGTAGATAACGTAATACAGAAATAGCTGTTCGCATCTGTCTTTTTGTCCTGGAATTCTGATCCGAAGCATATGTGTAACGATTCTCACCACAAAATCTACACACTTCCAAATTTTCATCATTTTTCCAGAACAACATACACCCTTTAGGACAAGCGTCAATCTTCACCACCGGAAGACCTAATTCAGAAACAAGTTTTTTTGTCTCATAATAATTTTTTGGGACAGTATTGTCACGGGGTAAGTATCGACCAAATAATTCCAACCACCGATTGACTTCATCTTGTGAAGCATTAAAATCAGATTTTATACTCATTACTTCAGAAACAAATTGCAATTGGGAGCCTTCATTACATCCTTCATATAAAGGCTGATCTGCAGCTTGTAACACATTTTGAAAATGATCCGCCAAGTATGATACGTCATCTACATTAAGTGATTCTTCTCCACTTTGTTCTCCATAAATATGACCATGGTTTATGGAGTCTGGCGGCACATAGCCCCCAATAATGTCTTCTAGCATCCTTTCGCCCCATGGTGTCTCATCTTGGCTCCCCGAATGTGGTCCATGAACATTATCAGCATTATATTCATGTGGGGTGTGTGAATCCACAAATGTGGAACTTTGTAACAATTCTCCATGAGAAGTCCAAGTCTCATAATCAGCAACAAATCCATGTCTATAAAGATGAACCTTCACTTCCTCAATAGCATGAAATCGTCGGTTGGCACACTTTCGACATGGACATCGAATTTCTTCTCCGCCACTAAAATCTTGTTGAAGACTAGCGAATTGAACAAAAGATTCAACACCATTCATGAAATGTGTAGAAACATTTTTTGTATTTGGATCGTATCTATCATACATCCAACTTCTATCTACTCTATACATACTAAAAATATGTAATGGAAAGTGAGATTAAAAATATATAGTAAGTTAGGGAGAAGCATAGAAGGAAAATATATGTATTCTCGATCTAGCCAAGTTGAACTGTAATGTAAAGGCAGAGCAATGTTTAGTCTAGCTTTAAATTGATTCTGGAATATCTACTTCCAATGGATTTCCAACGGAATCCCGACGGCCCTCCAACGTCTATCCAACAGATTTCCGACGGCTTTCCAACGACCTTGCAACAGATTTCCAACGGATGGCATTCGTACCAGAAGCCAAATCCGTCCCACTGACTTCCAACGGCATTCCAACGGCCTTCCGATTCCATTCCAACGAAATTCCGACGGAAGGTTGATGTAATGCAGTTACAAATTTTCCTACGATGTTCCAACGAATTCCCAACTTCGTCTGTTGGAAGGCTGTTGGTAGTTTGTCGGAAATTTCCTACCGCAAAATTGGTTGGAAAATGTCCATAGCTAATGGAGTGTTATTTTGTAGTGCAAGTTTCCAGAATTACCATCATTATTATTTTTACTATTATTATTACTATTAAATATAATTTTCGAATAATTGATATGCATTCAATATTATAATTATGAGTCAATTTACAAAAATTACATTATTTGTAGTGAAAGAGGAGATATATATGTATTTTTAATCAAATTGTAATCACAGTTAATATATTGGGATTCACAACAGTCAAATTTAGACACCCATATAAATTAAGAACAGGAGATAATAAATATAATAAAAGAAGAATAAAAGATGCAAGAGGTAATAATGGAGATCGAGTCTATTACGAGTTTGCAAAGAAAAATACCCTACACAGAAAATTGTAAGTTATTACAAAAAAATCAAACTATAAGGTGATCACCGTATAACTGATTGCATAATATATGAACGGAACAAATGGAGAACATACATTAAGGTGATATTAAGGATGTACATACTGCGTATTCGTCTACTTAAGTTGCTTATTTATTTTTGATATTCCTTAAAAGTAATTACCGAATAAAAATTAATTTGAGAAAAAATCTAATGTCATACGAAGGGTGCAGTTCCAATTAAAACAGTGCTTAATGTGAAAAGTGCGAAATTTTCATTTTTACGTTGTTGTATTACACATTCAGGTTCAAATGTTGCACTTTTGCAATGGCAAAAACGTTACATATTTACGAAAATGTCATCGCATTTTTAAATCAATTTGTTGCACTATGGACACTTTGAGAGTAATCAGATCTCAAATTCAATGCACGAAAATCATTCTCAATTTTAACATTATGCCTTTTTATTTGATCCAACGCTGGAAGGAAAACTAGAACCTCATTTCCCAAAAATCTCATGATCGAGAGAAACAGAATCTATTTCGAAAAGTACGTATTACTACATAGTAATGACACTAAACATGTGGAATGCCTTTTTGCGCCTTTGCTCTTTAATTTGATCTATAAGAAGTTACCATTCACTCTCTTTACTTTTCTTTGGTTTCTTTGATTCCCTTTCTCTTTAATTTCGAAAATCCTCAATGTCCACAACTCCACTTTATTCTCTGCCTAATAGCTCCAACAAATTCCTCTAGAATCAAAAGAAATCTCCCTTCCCACTCTATCTATATATCCTCATTTGTATTCTGTCACAAACAAGAAGTATCTCCTTTCCCTCTCCCAATTCCATCATTCAGCGAGCTTTGGAGTAAGCTAAGAATCATCAGTTATATTTACATTTACATTCTTGATTGTGATGAATCAAATCACCCCAAATTGAATTGCCTACTCGATCATATCATATATCTACACTTCTTAATTATGACATCGTTTGGAGAGCACCATCACCAGAGTGATAATCCAACGCCCCAAAAGCTTGAAGAATTCCTCTCTCGCCTTGAAGAAGAACACGTCAAGATTGATGCTTTTAAACGTGAGCTTCCTCTATGCATGCAACTCCTCACCAATGGTATGCTAATTAATCTATAGAAGTACGTACTAATTAATAAACTTTGAGTATAGTCATGGGTGGAGCTGTGGTATCCTAAGCTAAGCCCCGGCCCATCCCAAATTAAGAAATGCTTAAAATATTTAGTGGAAAATAAAGTATGTGTTCAAAAAAAATCCGTTGTTAGTTTGGGCCCCTGATTACGTCACTGAGGAATTCGTGTGTTCAAACTGTTGTTAGTTTGAAACACTCCCCCAATATTTAAAAAACTGTTTTTAGGAGTAATTTGAAACACTTAGAAGTTTTCTGCATTTCCATTCAAACACTATTTGCTTTCTGTTCTATGTAGTAGTAGAAACAGCTTTAAAAAGAAGTACAAACACCTTTTAATATTCTCTAGATGACTCATTTAGTTTGTTTAAGTATGGTATATTCATTTATCATGTTTTCTTGGGAGTTGTGTCTAGCTAGCAGCCAGCTTGGTCAATTGCTTGGTGCTTTGGTATTTAGGCTCGTTCTTTTGCTTTACTTCGTTTCGGGTTTGTTACGTTGAAGACTTGGAAGCCGGATTTCTCATGTTGAAAAACAAAAATTGAATTCAACCAGGAAAATCATATCGTACGTTATGGATTTAATTACAATCGACTTTATTTGTGTTTTGTGCCCTGTTCCCTGGCCTCTTGCTATTTATGCATGCCTTTTTAGTTTTTTTGACCATGTAGTTTAATTTATATATAGGAGGAGATGCTATTTAGTTCTGATTCGTTTTAATTTGCTAATTATATTGGTAATGGGATTTTAAATATGAAGTATTAATAAAACGATCACTGAGAAAGATTCATGCATATATCTACCATTATTTACTATTGAGGATGTACTGTGTTACCGAAAATATGCTCCAAAATCATGCACATTTTAATATTCCTGAAGTTTAGTGCATGTTTTCAAGACTTTATTTGGTTCCGGATTATAATCACGTAAAAGTATTAAGACTTTGTTACGTTCTAAAGATCAACTTGATAGGAAGAATATTCCAAGATCAACACGTCTCTTTAGCCCAAATCGGGTAGCACAACATCGAGGTGTGTATATATGGGCTAAATAGACCCTCAAGTGCTCAACGAGCTACTTTAATCATGAGTACTAAACGACATTCAAACTACAATTGAACTTGATATCATGTTAAGACTTAAATTTCATCCTAACAGGTAAATCTAATAAAGTATTTTAATTACTTTATTCCAATCGAATGAAGGACAAATACTTCAATATAAAACATCCTCTAACTATTGCATAATTGAATTTCTCATATCATTAATAC
The DNA here is from genome assembly GCA_945859915.1 of Cuscuta epithymum. Classification (NCBI taxonomy): domain Eukaryota; kingdom Viridiplantae; phylum Streptophyta; class Magnoliopsida; order Solanales; family Convolvulaceae; genus Cuscuta; species Cuscuta epithymum. The sequence continues at coordinate 1,008,587 of CAMAPF010000046.1, forward strand.
TTCATTGCTTATTTACTTAACTGCCAGCTATGGAGGCTTCAAGGCAACAGCTAGAATCCTTGAGGGAAACCCATGGGGCAAGAAGGCCTTTTCTTGAAGAATTCATTCCTCTCCGGAATTCCATCTCCGATGGAACGGACCAAACGGAAGCAAACTCCACCTCCGGTGACAAGGCGAATTGGATGACCACCGCACAACTATGGAGTCAAGGAAATAACAATAACAATAGCAACAACAACAATAATGACCATGATGATCTTGATAATAATAATAATAACAGTGAAACTGAGATAGGGTTTCATGTTACTAGCCCAAGTAATAATAAACTTCCTCCTAATGGAGCTGGAGGAGGTTTTCTACAATTTTCAAGAAGCCCGATTTTAGCCCTGGCTTCACCAGACAGCCAAGAACTGGGAGAGGAGGATCAGAAGAACAACTTGGATATTGCAAATCTTGGCAGGTGTCTTAATCGAAATGCAATAACTGTTGAGCATGGGAAACCCGCCGGTGGCGGCAGTGCCACGGTTTCTCAGTCGTCGCAGGATTCTCGGACGGCCGCCGCACATAGAAAGGCCAGAAGATGTTGGTCGCCAGACTTACACAGACGCTTTGTTAATGCTCTACAGATGTTGGGAGGTTCTCAAGGTAATTTTAATCATAATGCATGCATGCATTTTACTAGAGATTTACCATTTTAGTCTATTGCTAGTCTTGAGATTTAAAGAATACAAAGATTTTACTCATTGGAGGTTTAGTCATATAACTAATACATGTGTGTAATTTAAACAATTTTATATTTGAAAGTATAAAATTTTACTCCTTGTATAAAGTATAAAGTATACTTTCTGACCAAAAAGTATACGAAGTATTAAAAAAGCCGTTGACTTCGTATTTTTTTTACTGAAGAGTGTACTTTTCAGTGAAACTCCTTAAATTGTAAACATTTATTACAGGGTCAATTGAAAATTTAAATAGTTGGGAGATTTGAAATTTTGCGAGACTAGAATAAAAAAGCTCCCAATTTTTAATAAATTTAAATAGTTGGGAAGTTGAAATTTTAGTTTGCGTAACTTTTGATTGTTTTCATATTAGTCTTGTAACTTTAGTTATTTGTAAATTTAATCTTGTAACTAATAAATTTTAATGATTTAAGAACTTTCTCTTCGAAAAGTGGACTTTTCAACAAAAATGTATCGGAATAGATTCGGACGGAATCATGACACACCTCAAATTTAAAAAATAGTTACATACTCCGTATTTGTTATGTGTAAATTCATGTGTGAAAACTTACTAAATCTGTTTTTTTGTACTGAAGTGAGTTGTATAGGTTTCATCCCAACTTTTACTTCTGTCTACGTACGGTACTGAATAAGTGAGTGATTTATATAGGCTTTACAAAAGTACAAAACCACTCGAAACTTGCTACGGAGTATATTTCTGTATAAATCTCGCACAAATTATTTGTTTTTTATTGCTTGTGTAAATAAAACTTGAAAAACCAAGTGACGCAAGGAGTATTATGGATTTATTTATTATTCAGATAGCTGATATTTTTGTTGGCACATCATTACAGTTGCAACCCCAAAGCAAATCAGAGAACTCATGAAGGTTGATGGCTTGACCAATGATGAAGTTAAAAGCCATTTGCAGGTGTGTAAATGCACAATTATTAAAACGGTCGACGAAAGAATGGACAAAAATTCTCCACTTTAATTAAAACTCATAAATTGAAATACTCAACTAATTAACCCTCCTAGTAAAAGTAAAACTAGGTTCTTGGTGTATAGTACGGAGTATATTTTTTTGTGCATATTTAGCCCATTTTGTCTCTATATATAGACGATTTTCAAAATGTTTACACCTTTTAAACGAATAAATTTGTATGGTTGGCCAAATAGAGAGAAAAATAAGTGTTCAAAAAAGTCTACATTTTCCCATAGAAGTTTGACTTTTGACTGATTAATGTTGGATTTCATGCACAGAAGTATAGGCTGCACACAAGAAGGCCAAGCCCGACCCCACAAGCCACAGTCGCCTCAACCCCACAGTTAGTTGTCCTAGGAGGCATATGGGTCCCACCGGAGTACTCAACGGCGGCCACCACACGTGGTGACTCTCAGGCACCTGCCACCCTCTACGGCACCGCACATCCCAATTCCCAACACTTTTCTATGGGTCATGAATTCTTTGCCGCTCCACAACCACCTAATCACCTACCTTTCCACCACCAGCAATTCCACCTCTACAAGACACCACCGTCACTTTCACGGACACAACATTCCCGTGAGTCTGATGCTCGGAGAACTGGCGACCAGTCGGAGAGCATTGAGATTGGAAAGTCAGAGAGCGGTAGCTGGAGAGCAGATAGCGGAGTCGAAAATGGCGGAGAGAGAAAGGGAAGGGTGTTAAAGGAGGATGGAGAAGTTAGCAATGGAAGAAGTGATATCACTCTCAAGTTCTAACATTTCCTATATGATTGACGTTTAGATATAATTAAGATTGATATTATTAATTCACTTGATTCCTAAAAACTATTACTAGGCCAATAATTTGTTTGAGAATTTGTTAATTTTAATTAGATGTTAGTTTTCAAATGTATGTGTGCAAATATGGTTAACATGCCATCAATAAAGAATTAAGAGTACTTTTTTTTTGTTGCTTATGATATTACTAGATTGAGATGTGGGTTTTCCTTTTTATCACTCCCTCCATCCCACTATACCATTTTTTGTATGGTAGTTCATATACCATAATTGATAGTATTTGTTCTATTCTAACTGCATCACTCCTAGCGGCCTTCTTTTAGCAATCTTAGGGGAAAGCCGTATTATTATTTTTATGTTTCTTTTTCTATCTTTTGAGAGAACGGTTGTGACTCTATGAGTTTGACACTTCATACTACGTGTTATTTATCCACTCGATCTCTAACAAATTGTTCTATAAGAAAAATTACCTATATTGTAATAGATTAAATCAAGGATCTTATACACTCCTAAACCTCAACCAATCGTAATTCTTATCGATCAGACATAAAAACGACCAACCATAAATAAACATGTTCAATTGCTGATCACTCTTGAAATAAAGAAGATTCTTTAGAATTTCGAAGTCCACTTAATACTAACAATCAATATATGGCTCTTAGAAAAAATAAATTAAAACAAAACATTGACCAAATCCGGAAGCGGAAAAAAGATAAAAACTCGAATTGAACATAACCAAACTTTAAAAGCAAAATTAAGAATTGAATTGAAACATTCCTGCACATTGCCTACAACTGAATGCGCCGTTACAACTGATAAATTAAAGGAATTGGTGAATCAAATGGGAAGGAAAAGGAGTGTATTTATACGTGTTTGGAGGTTGCAGGGTCATTTACCCGACCGGGTTTTTGAAATACCCGATCGGGATTTCTGAGCAATTGCCCGAAATCTTCATTTGTCACATCATACCCGATCGGGTTTTTTATTTACCCGATCGGGTAAAAGACAAATCTTTGCCAAATGTAGGGAAAACACCAAATTTCATTAAGGAGCTTGCTTCCTTGTCAAAAAATGGCCAGTTGAGAGCTCCATATTTAAGTGTTTTGAAGCCCTCTCAACACACCATTCCATATTCTACATTCTACACTCTACACTTACACCTTAGCATCTCAAGAGCAACCCCTTGATCTTGGGAGAAGTTCTTCATTTGGGGAAGCCATTATCCACTATAGCTTTGGAGTTGTGGTATTAATATCTTATGTATTTCATTGTATTTTATCATTTCAATACTTGTAATTCCATTATGAATTGTTCTAGCTAATTTTCCATAGCCAAGGTTAGCGATGAAATTTTACGCACTCTAGGTGTATGTTTGATGTATGTTCTCAACCAAATTATTATGATCTTTCCTTTATATTCTTAATGTGTATGACTACGGTGTACAACATATATGATTATATCGTTGGGTTTATTTGAGAAATTAACATTGAGTTATAAACCGTGCACTTAAGGGTTAGACATATTTTAATTGTGGATAGAAATATACCTCAATTGAATATGATGGTTTTTATAATGTCCTAATCTTCAATGGGGTTAATTTTAGATGAATGTGAAACATGACAGGATTCACACGTAGAATTAATCACAATTTCGCTACCATAACATGAGTTAGAATACTTTAGCGACATTCCACTCATAAGAATTGGTGATAACATTTATTCATCGCTAGGAGTCGTTTAGGAGTAATCCCGAGCCCTTGGTTGCTTTTAGTATCACTTGAAAACCAAAAATATCTACTCTTTTCATAAACCTTTTACTAAAACCATTTCCGAATTTGAATCATATAAACAACGTTTCCTTGTGTTCGACTCGGTATTTTTGCCGATTTTTATTACTACATCGACACTTGTACACTTGCAAGTTTTAGCCGATCAAGAGACTAATAGTAATTATACACAAATGGAAAAACCCGCACTGATTTTATGAGTATTGTAACACCGTCCCCAAATGTATTTACTTTTAAAGTGAATATTGTATTTTAACCTTATGGAATGGTTGACGGATTTACGAGGTTATGAATTTTTATTAATTTTTGCGTGAATAGTAAGTTCGCGCGTGGGGCCCGCACCGGGAGCGGGGGCCGCCCGATATTCCCGGGACCACGTAAATTATTCATCTTGGTCTAGATAATATTTATATGGGGGTGGATAATTCTTTTGAACCATGGAAAGGTCTTGAGTTGACCGATTGGTCAAAAGAGGCCCAAATACCGGTATTGGCAATCTAACCGATAAAAGCCCAAAATTGGATTTCGGAGACCTATAAATTTAAGTTGGGAAATGTATATTCATTTTAAGGGTCATAATGATTGGGAACATGTAATATATCTTATTTGACCCGATAAAATAAAATATATTTAAAACTGTCCGAAAAATACAACTTTCGGGACAAAGTGTACACTTCTGGACAAAAGGGGTTGACCTCCCACATGGGTGGGGGCCAACCCACGAATTTAGCCACACAAATTGAGGCATGGGGCTGCTGAATGGAGAGGAGGAAGATGGGTAGAAGTTGGGTTGACTTGAGAGGCATCTAAAGGACAAAGGTGGGTCTCTCAACCCACACATAATTGCTTATTGAGACAAAAAGCCAACCCCAACCCCTCTCTCCCCTATTCTCGGCCAGCACCAACCCCAGCAAGGGAAGAAAAGATCTCCATCCTCCTCTCCCCATCCTTGAAGAGAGCTCAAACAATAGAGGTCCAAGAGGGAAGATTTAAGAGAGAAAAAGCTAGGAAAAGTGAGAAAGATTAAGGTAATGACCTTATATTAACTTTTCCTTTATTTTTCTTCTATCATTTGAGATATATATCATGTGAAGAACATTGAGGATTGTTCCACATGAGTTAGTGTAGAATGATGGGTTGGAAGGGGGTTCTAAGTCCAAAAACGGACCTAGGAGCCAAACCGACAAGTTCACCGGAAAATAACCTTTTAGAGGTTATTCGTATTGATTAAGGTTTTATGATGTTAAAACCTTGTTAGGAACTTGATTAAAGTACTTTGGAGCTTCGCCGGAGTTTCGCCGGAGTTGGTCAAAGTTGGCCGGAGTTGGTCAAAGTTCACCGGAAATAGTCAAAGTTCAACCGCGGAGCGTAGAACACGCTTAAGCTCACTTAAGGTGAGGATGACCGACTATATTGCTTATAATTATTGGGTTAATTTCATAAGATTACCTAAATGAATTATATGTGTTTGGCATGATTTATTTATAATATAAAAAAATGCCTAAATGAGATTATTATTGTTTATAAGTAAAAGTGCATAATATACAAATTTATGATTAAATTGTGTATGATTATGTATTATGAATACAATGGTATAATAGCGTGTAAACTATAAATGAATTGTGATAAATATACTTTTACCTCATGTAAGGAAGTCATGGAAGGATAAAAGTGATATTTTGATATTAGAACCAAGTTATACTTGAATGTGGAATTAAATTGAAATAGCCAAATTACTATGAAATTGCATTGGCTTATTAAGGTTAAATGACTAGTATAGAAATACTAGCCGGGGATGTTAGCATGAAAAGTGATAGAACAAATCCTAGGGGTTTGGATTGTGAAAGATGTACCTTAAGTAGTCATATGAAATGTCTTAAGGTAGAAATGAGTAAACGCTAAGTTACCGTAGGAGTGGATCTTGAAGGTTACTCATAGTAGAGGAACTCTAGGCATAGAGATTGCTTAGTGAATTAGTATCGTGACTAGAGGAAGCCTCGAGCACGATGAAGAATGACTGGAGGAAGCCTCCAGCATTCGTGTAGGACGACTAGAGGAAGCCTCTAGCGTAACGTAATGTGACTAGAGGAAGCCTCCAGCACAACGTATGTAAGGTGATTAGAGGAAGCCTCTAACACCAAGTGGAGTGACTAGAGTCAGCCTCTAGCACGATAAAACATGACTAGAGAAAGCCTCTAGCATGGTAAACTAATATAGATGGGTGTGGCTTGAAGTCACGGGGAAAGGGTTAAATGTTTCCAAAGTAAACATGGGCCTTCGGGCGATTACTTGACTATATATGTGACACCGCACCCGAACGTCCTTGAAAAACTCAATAAAAAAAAAAAAAAAATTAATTTCTATGTATTGAATTTTCGGTTTCCAAACAATTGTAAAACGATTATTGTTTTACGTAGCGCATGATTGATTTTTGTATTGTTCAAACTCGTATATTAGTATCGGGTTTGCAAATACTTATTTGGGCCTTAATAATGAACATAAGAGCCCAACATTATCTAAATAATGTTACATAATCTTTCAAGACAATTTGAGGAAGGTCGGGCGGCCCAAACATTAATTTGGGCCCAACCTGCTAAAAATAGCAAGTATTCGAGAATGGCGTCCTAGACCCACTCGGGAGTGACCCACACGGTTAGTAGCCCAATAATATGTATGAAAAATGTCAAAATAAGTGATAGAATGACTAAGGAAGAATACAAATGCCTATAGCCCCATCTTTGACATTATTGAGCTAAATAATGGGAGTAGGTTTTTCTTCTATAGTATTCATCATGTAAATTATTGGGATGATCCTACACATGGTTGAGACCAATAAAATGATGTAGGGAGTTGACTTGGTCTATATAAATTATAAGGAGTACAAAAAGACATCTCATGACAAGGATAAAACAATAGGGTCCATCTTTTCATTTTGGAAGTATTGGTAGGTATTTTGGACCCCAAATTGAATGGGATCATTTGGGAACCATCCCACATGACCTTGGTACCTGCAAGACAAAGAAAAATGGGTGAGACAACTATGTGGGGCGGACATTTGACTTGAGAGCTACAACATTACAAAAAGGAAATAAAAGAGGAGGTCCACACCATGTTTAATTGCAATCAAACACCCTACCCTTTCTTTTTGTGAACCACATGCTTAGATATCATTTTGAGAGCTCCTAAACACCTCCCCCTCACCCCTCATTCGAACTCCCAAGGATAAGGGAGAAGGAGAGAGCCACACAACCAAGAGAGCAAGAGAAAGGGGAAGCTGCCGCAGGTCCATTTTCCAGTGCGTTGGGTTGCTTGTTTGGTTCATATCTCGAGCTATACTTATCCAAATAAGGCGTGTGAGGTGCCCAAAGAAAGATCTCAAGAAGAGGAATCCGTGAAGGCGTGGTTTGCAGAAAACGGAGTAGTGGAAGACCTCCAAATCGTCCGAACAAAACGCAACCTCGCAGATTACGTTTTTGTATTCAAAGTAAGTTTGAATCCAAAACCTTCCTCTCTATTGTCTAAATCATATGGATGATTGAAGAGCTATTATAAACTTGTTGAAGTGTATAATATGTTATTATATAGTGACTTTATTTGTTGGAAAGGTTAGATACTAACCTAGACAAAACCTTGAAAGGCTAGGGAACGAATTCGCCGGAAAAGCGCCCGTTCTAGGGGCTGTTTTTGTATCGACATTTAGGGGTTGAGATAGCACTTTGAAGAGGCTGTTTAACAATCATATTTAAGCAAGGAATCAGTTCTTAACCCACCTTGACCGAAGCTTTGACCATTGGATCAAGAAGGAAGAGTTTAAAGCTCAATTGAGGTGAGGATCGACATCTAATTGCTTACAACTTGTAGGTTAAGCATGAGATTACCTAAATGCCTAAATCATAATTTTTCATGGATTATGATGATTAAATATTGATGAAATATTGATATGGTTCCCAAAGAATGAAATTGGAAATGATTTGAGGATGTATGTATAATATGAGATTAAATGAGTTATAAATGAACTATTTTGTGAAATAGGAATTTTACTCATGTATTAAACATGTGGATACATAAATGGATATTATGTATTGAAGTGGAATATTTAAGTTGATGCTACATACTTATAAATATGTAGAGAATTACAAAATGAAGATATTTGTATAATGGCAATAATCTTAATAGTATTGAAAATACTAATTAGTGATTATTTGAAATTGTTGATAGAATTGATCCTAAGTATTGGATTGTATGGAATGAACTTGAATGTACTTCAAGTGTATAAAATGACTTAGTATGAAACTAAGGGCATGTTATGGGCGGTCATTGAGAATGACCCGAGGTAGATTATTGAGATGTCAATTCTAGGCATAGGGTTGCTTAGGAATTGGACTATAATGAAGAATTAGAGCCGGACTTTGTGATTTGCATGGAAATGTAGTTGGTCCGAGACCTTGCCATGTAAATTGTGATTTGCATAGAAATGTAGTTGGTCCGAGACCTTGCTATGCAAATGTGATAGGATGTAATTGCGATTTGCATGGAAATGTAGTTGGTCCGAGACCTTGCCATGTAAATTGTGATTTGCATAGAAATGTAGTTGGTCTGAGACCTTGCTATGCAAATGTGATAGAATGTAAATTGTGATTTGCATAGAAATGTAGTTGGTCCGAGACCTTGCTATGCAAATGTGATAGGACGCAAATGTAATATAACGAACTTGACATAAAGGATTGCATAGAAATGTAGTTGGGCCGAGCCCTTGCTATGCGATGGTAATGTAATGAACTCTATGAATTGTCGTGGCTCATGGTCACGGGGAATGGGAATGGCGATTTCTAAATGAACATGGGCCCACGGGCCGACTACTTGACTTTTATATAAAGTAAGTATATTTTCAAACGAGGTAACTTGGGGTTACCACTATATTGTATTATCACCCTATTTGAGGGTCTTGTGTTTGAAATACTTGTTGTATATCCCTTAGATGCCATCCACACCAGCACTTTATAGCCCTATAGAGTGCTGACCCCTTCGGGGGCGTCCCACCACCATTTTTCAGGTTGAGGCTAGAGCTTGCTTCCTGTGCCCGTTGCTCGGGTGATCCTTTGGAGAGAAGACGTGGTTCGTGCTTTCTCCATTCCGTTTTGAACAATATTAAACATGCTCATGGATATTTTACTTTAGAGCCTGCGTGCTCATGAATAGCCCTGTGTGGCCCTTTTGTTTTAAACAATGTTTTCCGCTGCGTTATGAATTACTTATTATGTTTGTTTATGGATGTTATACGTGTGAATGATATTCAAGACGCCTTGTATAATATGAATGTGTTGGACTGCGGTTGACTATTCGTATTGTACGGCGGGTTGTTGACGTGTCCGGGGAGGTCCGGGGCGTGACAATTAAGTTGGTATCAGAGCCTTAGTCCATAAACTTCATAATGAAGTCTCAAAATTCTCTTTTTGAAAAGATTTTGAAAACCATGAGCATAGAAGTTTTGTACTTGGAGAGCTTTTGGTATTTGGGTTGCAAGGTCTCTAATTGTTAAGATGGTACCCTTAGCAATTGGTATGGCGGTGACTCGAGCCAAAATGTGTCTTAAGTACCTATCCGTCAATTGACATTTCATGCGAGTCTAACGACTCTTTCCAAAATTCTTTCAGAAATGGACCGTGGTGGCAGGATTACTAGGAGGAACCCGACCGGCCGTGTACCAGTGGAGACTGGACAGGGCAGTCGAAGGACCTCTAGGGAATCTAGAGGGGCTGGCCGTGGAGGCCGATCACAGACCGTGAGTGACGGTCATGTCGACACAGAAAGTGAAACCTACTGGTCCTATGAGGACTCGACTTACCAACCGGAAACCGAGCCGGTTGAGACCCCTTACGAAGGGGATGACGATGATGTGAGTGATGAAGAAGGGGAGAATGACTCCCTAGCAAGAATTGAGGCGCTGCTCCAGCAATATCAGCGGGAGCGGGAGGAAAGGAGGGAACGCCGAAGGCGCCGAGGAGGGCGAACTTCGGGAGGGGCTTCAAGGGGAAGAAGCCATGGCGACTCTAGGGCCCACGTTGAACCACGTGGGGGCCGGGGTGATGGAGGTCCAATCATAAGGATCTCCAAGTACATCAAAGAGGCACGAGACTTGGGGTGCAAACCGTTCGATGGAACGGGTGACATCTCCATTTCGGCGCAGTGGATCAAGAGGCTGAATGAGGCGGCCCTGGACATGCAACTCACCCCCGAATATAAGCTAAGGGTTGCGGTGAGGTTACTTGAAGGTATGGCGTCCAAGTGGTGGGATGGGACCAAAAGCAAATATGGTGAGACCGTCACTTGGGAGAATTTCCGAGAGGAATTCTTCGCACAATACTACTCGGATTTCGAGGTGAACAAGAAGGTGAGGGAATACACCCTTCTAACCCAAGGGGGTAACATGACGGTGAGGGAACTTGAGTTCAAGTTCAGGGATCTTGCCGACTACATACCTGAGTATGCTTGTGATGAGAATCGGATGGTGAACCACTTCTGGGATGCTCTAGACTTGGAAATACGCGATAGGGCAACACAATTGCCAAACATGACGTTTGCTCAAGTGGTTGACCAAGGGTTGAAAGGGGAGAAACAGTGGGAGGAGAGGAAGAGGAGAGATGCCGAAGAGGCGAAAAAGAGAAAGGGGGAGAGTCATGGCCCTCAAGGTTCCAATAAAAAGGGAAACCATGGAGGAGGATCTTTCCGAACACCACCGCCCCCACCTAAGGGGAACCAAGGCCCGAATGGACAAGGATCACGGACCTCGGGGGTAGCTCGGTGCAATAATTGCAAAAGGAGCCACTTTGGCAAGTGTCGTGACCCTCCTAAATGCTTCCAATGTGGGGATGCCGGGCATTTGAAGATGAATTGCCCACAATTGGGTGGGTCAAGGTCATCGGGACCAAGTAGCGGGGCTACGGGAACAAAAAACCAAGCCCGGGGTTCCCAATTAACAAGGGGACATGGGGGAGCAAACACGAGCAACGCGCCATCCATGAACCAAGGGAGGACCCAGGCTAGGGTCTATGCGATGACGGAGGCGGATGCTCAAGCTAACCCGGACTCCGTCGCAGGTATTGCCTCTCATATACTAGTGTTTTATCCTTAATTAGTCCATAAATTGAGGATACTAATCGCTAGGATCATTGCACGAGGTTTTGGGGTCGAACCGGGGGATTTCGGGCAACTTCAGGCGGCTGGGACCCAGGCACGATCGTGCCTAAGGCAGACACGATCGTGCCTCCAAGTCAGTAGCTGCCCAGGAATATTCCCAGCCCAGGCACGATCGTGCCTAAGGCAGACACGATCGTGCCTACAAGGCAGTAACTGCCCAGGGCTTTTCTCCAAACCAGGCACGATCGTGCCTAAGGCAGACACGATCGTGCCTCCAAGTCAGTGGTTCCCAGGATTTTTCCAACCCAGGCACGATCGTGCCTAAGGCAGACACGATCGTGCCTCCAAGGCAGTAGCCCCAGGGCGTTTTCCTGAGCCAGGCACGATCGTGCCTACCCCGGGCACGCCGTGCCTGGCACCCAGATTGCCGAAACCCGATTTTTTCGCATCGTTTTGCGACGTTAAGGCCTCTTCTTGATCCCTAACGTGCGTGTGAACATTGCAACCTTCTATAAATAAGTAGGGAGGGTAGGAAAGATGCCTTACATGGTTCATGAATGTAGGGACACTAAAGATTAACGGGAAGGATGCACGAATCCTTATCGATACCGGAGCGCAACGTTCATTCGTGAGTGAGGCGTTTGCCGAGAGCTTAGAGATGCAATCAATACCAATGACACAAACCTTAGTGGTATCAGCCCCACTAGGGGAAGACGTTGAAAGAAACAATTACTATCCATCTTGTATGGTGGAAATCGGTGGCCAAACCTTGACGTGTGATTTCGTACCGCTGAGTATGATGGAGTTCGATGCAATCCTAGGGATGGATTGGCTAGAAAAGCATCATGCTAGGGTAGATTGCTACACAAAGGTGTTGGAACTCGAAGGCACACAGGGGGACACCCTACGCTTCGAGGGGGACCGCGGCAAATCAAATAGTTGTATCATATCCGCCGTGAGAGCGAGAAATATGATGAGAAAAGGATGCCACGCATATCTAGCATACGTGGTTGATAAAACCAAAGAGGAAACGAACATCGATGATGTGAGGGTGGTTTGTAAATATCCGGATGTCTTCCCTAAAGACCTACCGGGGCTTCCACCTGACAGGGAGATTGAATTTGTGATCGAGGTCGAGCCTGGTACCAAACAAATCTCCATACCGCCATACCGTATGGCACCCGCTGAACTTAACGAGTTGAAAACCCAATTGCAAGAGCTTTTGGATAATGGTTTCATTAGACCCAGCCACTCCCCGTGGGGAGCACCAGTTCTTTTTGTGAAAAAGAAAGACGGGACGCTTCGAATGTGCATTGACTATCGTCAACTGAATAAGGTCACAATCAAGAATAGGTATCCGTTGCCTAGGATTGATGACCTGTTTGATCAACTACGAGGAGCAACCGTGTTTTCAAAGATTGACTTGAGATCGGGGTACCATCAATTGAAGATTAAGGAAGATGACATACCAAAGAGTGCTTTCCGCACAAGGTATGGGCATTTCGAGTTCCTCGTTATGTCGTTTGGGTTAACAAACGCCCCAGCGGCATTCATGGACTTGATGAACCGAGTATTCCATAAATACTTGGATCGATTCGTGAATGTGTTCATAGACGACATCTTGATTTACTCAAAGAGTGAAGAAGAGCATGAGGAGCACTTGATACTTGTTCTTGAGACACTACGGGAGAAGCAACTCTATGCCAAATTTTCTAAATGTAAATTTTGGCTAAAGGAGATTGGCTTCCTCGGGCACGTGGTTTCAGGATCGGGAATTGCTGTTGATAACAAGAAGATAGAAGCCATTACTGAATGGGAGAGGCCAAAGAACGTCAAGGAAATTCGTAGTTTCCTTGGATTGGCAGGCTACTATAGAAAGTTCGTGGAGAAGTTCTCTGTTTTGGCATCGCCATTGACGAAGCTCACTCGTAAAGGAGCTAAGTTTGTATGGGATGACAAATGTGAGAAAGGGTTCATGGAACTAAATAAGAGATTGACTGAGGCACCGGTACTTGCATTACCCAAACAAGGTGTGGGGTACGATGTCTATAGCGATGCGAGCATCCAAGGGCTCGGATGTGTACTGATGCAGAATGGGAGGGTAATCGCCTATGCTTCACGACAATTGAAGAAGCATGAGGTAAACTATCCTACTCATGATTTAGAGCTGGAAGCAGTGGTGTTTGCATTGAAGATTTGGAGACACTATCCCTACGGAGAGCCGTGTCACATATACGCTGATCATAAGAGCTTGAAATACGTGTGTACTCAAAGGGGTTAAACATGAGACGACGACGGTGGATGGAGTTGATAAAGGACTACCATCTAGTTAGTGAGTACCATCCAGGTAAGGCAAACGTTGTAGCAGATGCCCTCAGTCAGAAGAGTTCGTCTGAGGCATTGCTGACTAGTTTGAGGGCATTGAGAGCCCAATTGGATGTATATCCGCCTGTAGAGGTACGTGAGGATGTGAACTACGCTGTGCAACCGATTAAGGTCATTGATAGAAAGGTGAAGAAACTGAGGAGTAAAGAAGTCCCAATGGTTAAAGTCCTTGGAAGAGCGATCGCGTCGAATAAGAGACATAGGAAATAGAGGCTTTGATGAGGGAGTAGTATGCTTCCCTATTTGAGTAGAGTTGCGAATTTCGGGGACGAAATTCCTGTTAAGGGGGGGTGAACTTGTGACACCGCACCCGAACGTCCTTGAAAAACTCAATAAAAAAAAAAAAATTAATTTCTATGTATTGAATTTTCGGTTTCCAAACAATTGTAAAACGATTAATGTTTTACGTAGCGCATGATTGATTTTTGTATTGTTCAAACTCGTATATTAGTATCGGGTTTGCAAATACTTATTTGGGCCTTAATAATGAACATAAGAGCCCAACATTATCTAAATAATGTTACATAATCTTTCAAGACAATTTGAGGAAGGTCGGGCGGCCCAAACATTAATTTGGGCCCAACCTGCTAAAAATAGCAAGTATTCGAGAATGGCGTCCTAGACCCACTCGGGAGTGACCCACACGGTTAGTAGCCCAATAATATGTATGAAAAATGTCAAAATAAGTGATAGAATGACTAAGGAAGAATACAAATGCCTATAGCCCCATCTTTGACATTATTGAGCTAAATAATGGGAGTAGGTTTTTCTTCTATAGTATTCATCATGTAAATTATTGGGATGATCCTACACATGGTTGAGACCAATAAAATGATGTAGGGAGTTGACTTGGTCTATATAAATTATAAGGAGTACAAAAAGACATCTCATGACAAGGATAAAACAATAGGGTCCATCTTTTCATTTTGGAAGTATTGGTAGGTATTTTGGACCCCAAATTGAATGGGATCATTTGGGAACCATCCCACATGACCTTGGTACCTGCAAGACAAAGAAAAATGGGTGAGACAACTATGTGGGGCGGACATTTGACTTGAGAGCTACAACATTACAAAAAGGAAATAAAAGAGGAGGTCCACACCATGTTTAATTGCAATCAAACACCCTACCCTTTCTTTTTGTGAACCACATGCTTAGATATCATTTTGAGAGCTCCTAAACACCTCCCCCTCACCCCTCATTCGAACTCCCAAGGATAAGGGAGAAGGAGAGAGCCACACAACCAAGAGAGCAAGAGAAAGGGGAAGCTGCCGCAGGTCCATTTTCCAGTGCGTTGGGTTGCTTGTTTGGTTCATATCTCGAGCTATACTTATCCAAATAAGGCGTGTGAGGTGCCCAAAGAAAGATCTCAAGAAGAGGAATCCGTGAAGGCGTGGTTTGCAGAAAACGGAGTAGTGGAAGACCTCCAAATCGTCCGAACAAAACGCAACCTCGCAGATTACGTTTTTGTATTCAAAGTAAGTTTGAATCCAAAACCTTCCTCTCTATTGTCTAAATCATATGGATGATTGAAGAGCTATTATAAACTTGTTGAAGTGTATAATATGTTATTATATAGTGACTTTATTTGTTGGAAAGGTTAGATACTAACCTAGACAAAACCTTGAAAGGCTAGGGAACGAATTCGCCGGAAAAGCGCCCGTTCTAGGGGCTGTTTTTGTATCGACATTTAGGGGTTGAGATAGCACTTTGAAGAGGCTGTTTAACAATCATATTTAAGCAAGGAATCAGTTCTTAACCCACCTTGACCGAAGCTTTGACCATTGGATCAAGAAGGAAGAGTTTAAAGCTCAATTGAGGTGAGGATCGACATCTAATTGCTTACAACTTGTAGGTTAAGCATGAGATTACCTAAATGCCTAAATCATAATTTTTCATGGATTATGATGATTAAATATTGATGAAATATTGATATGGTTCCCAAAGAATGAAATTGGAAATGATTTGAGGATGTATGTATAATATGAGATTAAATGAGTTATAAATGAACTATTTTGTGAAATAGGAATTTTACTCATGTATTAAACATGTGGATACATAAATGGATATTATGTATTGAAGTGGAATATTTAAGTTGATGCTACATACTTATAAATATGTAGAGAATTACAAAATGAAGATATTTGTATAATGGCAATAATCTTAATAGTATTGAAAATACTAATTAGTGATTATTTGAAATTGTTGATAGAATTGATCCTAAGTATTGGATTGTATGGAATGAACTTGAATGTACTTCAAGTGTATAAAATGACTTAGTATGAAACTAAGGGCATGTTATGGGCGGTCATTGAGAATGACCCGAGGTAGATTATTGAGATGTCAATTCTAGGCATAGGGTTGCTTAGGAATTGGACTATAATGAAGAATTAGAGCCGGACTTTGTGATTTGCATGGAAATGTAGTTGGTCCGAGACCTTGCCATGTAAATTGTGATTTGCATAGAAATGTAGTTGGTCCGAGACCTTGCTATGCAAATGTGATAGGATGTAATTGCGATTTGCATGGAAATGTAGTTGGTCCGAGACCTTGCCATGTAAATTGTGATTTGCATAGAAATGTAGTTGGTCTGAGACCTTGCTATGCAAATGTGATAGAATGTAAATTGTGATTTGCATAGAAATGTAGTTGGTCCGAGACCTTGCTATGCAAAATGTGATAGGACGCAAATGTAATATAACGAACTTGACATAAAGGATTGCATAGAAATGTAGTTGGGCCGAGCCCTTGCTATGCGATGGTAATGTAATGAACTCTATGAATTGTCGTGGCTCATGGTCACGGGGAATGGGAATGGCGATTTCTAAATGAACATGGGCCCACGGGCCGACTACTTGACTTTTATATAAAGTAAGTATATTTTCAAACGAGGTAACTTGGGGTTACCACTATATTGTATTATCACCCTATTTGAGGGTCTTGTGTTTGAAATACTTGTTGTATATCCCTTAGATGCCATCCACACCAGCACTTTATAGCCCTATAGAGTGCTGACCCCTTCGGGGGCGTCCCACCACCATTTTTCAGGTTGAGGCTAGAGCTTGCTTCCTGTGCCCGTTGCTCGGGTGATCCTTTGGAGAGAAGACGTGGTTCGTGCTTTCTCCATTCCGTTTTGAACAATATTAAACATGCTCATGGATATTTTACTTTAGAGCCTGCGTGCTCATGAATAGCCCTGTGTGGCCCTTTTGTTTTAAACAATGTTTTCCGCTGCGTTATGAATTACTTATTATGTTTGTTTATGGATGTTATACGTGTGAATGATATTCAAGACGCCTTGTATAATATGAATGTGTTGGACTGCGGTTGACTATTCGTATTGTACGGCGGGTTGTTGACGTGTCCGGGGAGGTCCGGGGCGTGACAATTAAGTTGGTATCAGAGCCTTAGTCCATAAACTTCATAATGAAGTCTCAAAATTCTCTTTTTGAAAAGATTTTGAAAACCATGAGCATAGAAGTTTTGTACTTGGAGAGCTTTTGGTATTTGGGTTGCAAGGTCTCTAATTGTTAAGATGGTACCCTTAGCAATTGGTATGGCGGTGACTCGAGCCAAAATGTGTCTTAAGTACCTATCCGTCAATTGACATTTCATGCGAGTCTAACGACTCTTTCCAAAATTCTTTCAGAAATGGACCGTGGTGGCAGGATTACTAGGAGGAACCCGACCGGCCGTGTACCAGTGGAGACTGGACAGGGCAGTCGAAGGACCTCTAGGGAATCTAGAGGGGCTGGCCGTGGAGGCCGATCACAGACCGTGAGTGACGGTCATGTCGACACAGAAAGTGAAACCTACTGGTCCTATGAGGACTCGACTTACCAACCGGAAACCGAGCCGGTTGAGACCCCTTACGAAGGGGATGACGATGATGTGAGTGATGAAGAAGGGGAGAATGACTCCCTAGCAAGAATTGAGGCGCTGCTCCAGCAATATCAGCGGGAGCGGGAGGAAAGGAGGGAACGCCGAAGGCGCCGAGGAGGGCGAACTTCGGGAGGGGCTTCAAGGGGAAGAAGCCATGGCGACTCTAGGGCCCACGTTGAACCACGTGGGGGCCGGGGTGATGGAGGTCCAATCATAAGGATCTCCAAGTACATCAAAGAGGCACGAGACTTGGGGTGCAAACCGTTCGATGGAACGGGTGACATCTCCATTTCGGCGCAGTGGATCAAGAGGCTGAATGAGGCGGCCCTGGACATGCAACTCACCCCCGAATATAAGCTAAGGGTTGCGGTGAGGTTACTTGAAGGTATGGCGTCCAAGTGGTGGGATGGGACCAAAAGCAAATATGGTGAGACCGTCACTTGGGAGAATTTCCGAGAGGAATTCTTCGCACAATACTACTCGGATTTCGAGGTGAACAAGAAGGTGAGGGAATACACCCTTCTAACCCAAGGGGGTAACATGACGGTGAGGGAACTTGAGTTCAAGTTCAGGGATCTTGCCGACTACATACCTGAGTATGCTTGTGATGAGAATCGGATGGTGAACCACTTCTGGGATGCTCTAGACTTGGAAATACGCGATAGGGCAACACAATTGCCAAACATGACGTTTGCTCAAGTGGTTGACCAAGGGTTGAAAGGGGAGAAACAGTGGGAGGAGAGGAAGAGGAGAGATGCCGAAGAGGCGAAAAAGAGAAAGGGGGAGAGTCATGGCCCTCAAGGTTCCAATAAAAAGGGAAACCATGGAGGAGGATCTTTCCGAACACCACCGCCCCCACCTAAGGGGAACCAAGGCCCGAATGGACAAGGATCACGGACCTCGGGGGTAGCTCGGTGCAATAATTGCAAAAGGAGCCACTTTGGCAAGTGTCGTGACCCTCCTAAATGCTTCCAATGTGGGGATGCCGGGCATTTGAAGATGAATTGCCCACAATTGGGTGGGTCAAGGTCATCGGGACCAAGTAGCGGGGCTACGGGAACAAAAAACCAAGCCCGGGGTTCCCAATTAACAAGGGGACATGGGGGAGCAAACACGAGCAACGCGCCATCCATGAACCAAGGGAGGACCCAGGCTAGGGTCTATGCGATGACGGAGGCGGATGCTCAAGCTAACCCGGACTCCGTCGCAGGTATTGCCTCTCATATACTAGTGTTTTATCCTTAATTAGTCCATAAATTGAGGATACTAATCGCTAGGATCATTGCACGAGGTTTTGGGGTCGAACCGGGGGATTTCGGGCAACTTCAGGCGGCTGGGACCCAGGCACGATCGTGCCTAAGGCAGACACGATCGTGCCTCCAAGTCAGTAGCTGCCCAGGAATATTCCCAGCCCAGGCACGATCGTGCCTAAGGCAGACACGATCGTGCCTACAAGGCAGTAACTGCCCAGGGCTTTTCTCCAAACCAGGCACGATCGTGCCTAAGGCAGACACGATCGTGCCTCCAAGTCAGTGGTTCCCAGGATTTTTCCAACCCAGGCACGATCGTGCCTAAGGCAGACACGATCGTGCCTCCAAGGCAGTAGCCCCAGGGCGTTTTCCTGAGCCAGGCACGATCGTGCCTACCCCGGGCACGCCGTGCCTGGCACCCAGATTGCCGAAACCCGATTTTTTCGCATCGTTTTGCGACGTTAAGGCCTCTTCTTGATCCCTAACGTGCGTGTGAACATTGCAACCTTCTATAAATAAGTAGGGAGGGTAGGAAAGATGCCTTACATGGTTCATGAATGTAGGGACACTAAAGATTAACGGGAAGGATGCACGAATCCTTATCGATACCGGAGCGCAACGTTCATTCGTGAGTGAGGCGTTTGCCGAGAGCTTAGAGATGCAATCAATACCAATGACACAAACCTTAGTGGTATCAGCCCCACTAGGGGAAGACGTTGAAAGAAACAATTACTATCCATCTTGTATGGTGGAAATCGGTGGCCAAACCTTGACGTGTGATTTCGTACCGCTGAGTATGATGGAGTTCGATGCAATCCTAGGGATGGATTGGCTAGAAAAGCATCATGCTAGGGTAGATTGCTACACAAAGGTGTTGGAACTCGAAGGCACACAGGGGGACACCCTACGCTTCGAGGGGGACCGCGGCAAATCAAATAGTTGTATCATATCCGCCGTGAGAGCGAGAAATATGATGAGAAAAGGATGCCACGCATATCTAGCATACGTGGTTGATAAAACCAAAGAGGAAACGAACATCGATGATGTGAGGGTGGTTTGTAAATATCCGGATGTCTTCCCTAAAGACCTACCGGGGCTTCCACCTGACAGGGAGATTGAATTTGTGATCGAGGTCGAGCCTGGTACCAAACAAATCTCCATACCGCCATACCGTATGGCACCCGCTGAACTTAACGAGTTGAAAACCCAATTGCAAGAGCTTTTGGATAATGGTTTCATTAGACCCAGCCACTCCCCGTGGGGAGCACCAGTTCTTTTTGTGAAAAAGAAAGACGGGACGCTTCGAATGTGCATTGACTATCGTCAACTGAATAAGGTCACAATCAAGAATAGGTATCCGTTGCCTAGGATTGATGACCTGTTTGATCAACTACGAGGAGCAACCGTGTTTTCAAAGATTGACTTGAGATCGGGGTACCATCAATTGAAGATTAAGGAAGATGACATACCAAAGAGTGCTTTCCGCACAAGGTATGGGCATTTCGAGTTCCTCGTTATGTCGTTTGGGTTAACAAACGCCCCAGCGGCATTCATGGACTTGATGAACCGAGTATTCCATAAATACTTGGATCGATTCGTGAATGTGTTCATAGACGACATCTTGATTTACTCAAAGAGTGAAGAAGAGCATGAGGAGCACTTGATACTTGTTCTTGAGACACTACGGGAGAAGCAACTCTATGCCAAATTTTCTAAATGTAAATTTTGGCTAAAGGAGATTGGCTTCCTCGGGCACGTGGTTTCAGGATCGGGAATTGCTGTTGATAACAAGAAGATAGAAGCCATTACTGAATGGGAGAGGCCAAAGAACGTCAAGGAAATTCGTAGTTTCCTTGGATTGGCAGGCTACTATAGAAAGTTCGTGGAGAAGTTCTCTGTTTTGGCATCGCCATTGACGAAGCTCACTCGTAAAGGAGCTAAGTTTGTATGGGATGACAAATGTGAGAAAGGGTTCATGGAACTAAATAAGAGATTGACTGAGGCACCGGTACTTGCATTACCCAAACAAGGTGTGGGGTACGATGTCTATAGCGATGCGAGCATCCAAGGGCTCGGATGTGTACTGATGCAGAATGGGAGGGTAATCGCCTATGCTTCACGACAATTGAAGAAGCATGAGGTAAACTATCCTACTCATGATTTAGAGCTGGAAGCAGTGGTGTTTGCATTGAAGATTTGGAGACACTATCCCTACGGAGAGCCGTGTCACATATACGCTGATCATAAGAGCTTGAAATACGTGTGTACTCAAAGGGGTTAAACATGAGACGACGACGGTGGATGGAGTTGATAAAGGACTACCATCTAGTTAGTGAGTACCATCCAGGTAAGGCAAACGTTGTAGCAGATGCCCTCAGTCAGAAGAGTTCGTCTGAGGCATTGCTGACTAGTTTGAGGGCATTGAGAGCCCAATTGGATGTATATCCGCCTGTAGAGGTACGTGAGGATGTGAACTACGCTGTGCAACCGATTAAGGTCATTGATAGAAAGGTGAAGAAACTGAGGAGTAAAGAAGTCCCAATGGTTAAAGTCCTTGGAAGAGCGATCGCGTCGAATAAGAGACATAGGAAATAGAGGCTTTGATGAGGGAGTAGTATGCTTCCCTATTTGAGTAGAGTTGCGAATTTCGGGGACGAAATTCCTGTTAAGGGGGGGTGAACTTGTGACACCGCACCCGAACGTCCTTGAAAAACTCAATAAAAAAAAAAAATTAATTTCTATGTATTGAATTTTCGGTTTCCAAACAATTGTAAAACGATTAATGTTTTACGTAGCGCATGATTGATTTTTGTATTGTTCAAACTCGTATATTAGTATCGGGTTTGCAAATACTTATTTGGGCCTTAATAATGAACATAAGAGCCCAACATTATCTAAATAATGTTACATAATCTTTCAAGACAATTTGAGGAAGGTCGGGCGGCCCAAACATTAATTTGGGCCCAACCTGCTAAAAATAGCAAGTATTCGAGAATGGCGTCCTAGACCCACTCGGGAGTGACCCACACGGTTAGTAGCCCAATAATATGTATGAAAAATGTCAAAATAAGTGATAGAATGACTAAGGAAGAATACAAATGCCTATAGCCCCATCTTTGACATTATTGAGCTAAATAATGGGAGTAGGTTTTTCTTCTATAGTATTCATCATGTAAATTATTGGGATGATCCTACACATGGTTGAGACCAATAAAATGATGTAGGGAGTTGACTTGGTCTATATAAATTATAAGGAGTACAAAAAGACATCTCATGACAAGGATAAAACAATAGGGTCCATCTTTTCATTTTGGAAGTATTGGTAGGTATTTTGGACCCCAAATTGAATGGGATCATTTGGGAACCATCCCACATGACCTTGGTACCTGCAAGACAAAGAAAAATGGGTGAGACAACTATGTGGGGCGGACATTTGACTTGAGAGCTACAACATTACAAAAAGGAAATAAAAGAGGAGGTCCACACCATGTTTAATTGCAATCAAACACCCTACCCTTTCTTTTTGTGAACCACATGCTTAGATATCATTTTGAGAGCTCCTAAACACCTCCCCCTCACCCCTCATTCGAACTCCCAAGGATAAGGGAGAAGGAGAGAGCCACACAACCAAGAGAGCAAGAGAAAGGGGAAGCTGCCGCAGGTCCATTTTCCAGTGCGTTGGGTTGCTTGTTTGGTTCATATCTCGAGCTATACTTATCCAAATAAGGCGTGTGAGGTGCCCAAAGAAAGATCTCAAGAAGAGGAATCCGTGAAGGCGTGGTTTGCAGAAAACGGAGTAGTGGAAGACCTCCAAATCGTCCGAACAAAACGCAACCTCGCAGATTACGTTTTTGTATTCAAAGTAAGTTTGAATCCAAAACCTTCCTCTCTATTGTCTAAATCATATGGATGATTGAAGAGCTATTATAAACTTGTTGAAGTGTATAATATGTTATTATATAGTGACTTTATTTGTTGGAAAGGTTAGATACTAACCTAGACAAAACCTTGAAAGGCTAGGGAACGAATTCGCCGGAAAAGCGCCCGTTCTAGGGGCTGTTTTTGTATCGACATTTAGGGGTTGAGATAGCACTTTGAAGAGGCTGTTTAACAATCATATTTAAGCAAGGAATCAGTTCTTAACCCACCTTGACCGAAGCTTTGACCATTGGATCAAGAAGGAAGAGTTTAAAGCTCAATTGAGGTGAGGATCGACATCTAATTGCTTACAACTTGTAGGTTAAGCATGAGATTACCTAAATGCCTAAATCATAATTTTTCATGGATTATGATGATTAAATATTGATGAAATATTGATATGGTTCCCAAAGAATGAAATTGGAAATGATTTGAGGATGTATGTATAATATGAGATTAAATGAGTTATAAATGAACTATTTTGTGAAATAGGAATTTTACTCATGTATTAAACATGTGGATACATAAATGGATATTATGTATTGAAGTGGAATATTTAAGTTGATGCTACATACTTATAAATATGTAGAGAATTACAAAATGAAGATATTTGTATAATGGCAATAATCTTAATAGTATTGAAAATACTAATTAGTGATTATTTGAAATTGTTGATAGAATTGATCCTAAGTATTGGATTGTATGGAATGAACTTGAATGTACTTCAAGTGTATAAAATGACTTAGTATGAAACTAAGGGCATGTTATGGGCGGTCATTGAGAATGACCCGAGGTAGATTATTGAGATGTCAATTCTAGGCATAGGGTTGCTTAGGAATTGGACTATAATGAAGAATTAGAGCCGGACTTTGTGATTTGCATGGAAATGTAGTTGGTCCGAGACCTTGCCATGTAAATTGTGATTTGCATAGAAATGTAGTTGGTCCGAGACCTTGCTATGCAAATGTGATAGGATGTAATTGCGATTTGCATGGAAATGTAGTTGGTCCGAGACCTTGCCATGTAAATTGTGATTTGCATAGAAATGTAGTTGGTCTGAGACCTTGCTATGCAAATGTGATAGAATGTAAATTGTGATTTGCATAGAAATGTAGTTGGTCCGAGACCTTGCTATGCAAATGTGATAGGACGCAAATGTAATATAACGAACTTGACATAAAGGATTGCATAGAAATGTAGTTGGGCCGAGCCCTTGCTATGCGATGGTAATGTAATGAACTCTATGAATTGTCGTGGCTCATGGTCACGGGGAATGGGAATGGCGATTTCTAAATGAACATGGGCCCACGGGCCGACTACTTGACTTTTATATAAAGTAAGTATATTTTCAAACGAGGTAACTTGGGGTTACCACTATATTGTATTATCACCCTATTTGAGGGTCTTGTGTTTGAAATACTTGTTGTATATCCCTTAGATGCCATCCACACCAGCACTTTATAGCCCTATAGAGTGCTGACCCCTTCGGGGGCGTCCCACCACCATTTTTCAGGTTGAGGCTAGAGCTTGCTTCCTGTGCCCGTTGCTCGGGTGATCCTTTGGAGAGAAGACGTGGTTCGTGCTTTCTCCATTCCGTTTTGAACAATATTAAACATGCTCATGGATATTTTACTTTAGAGCCTGCGTGCTCATGAATAGCCCTGTGTGGCCCTTTTGTTTTAAACAATGTTTTCCGCTGCGTTATGAATTACTTATTATGTTTGTTTATGGATGTTATACGTGTGAATGATATTCAAGACGCCTTGTATAATATGAATGTGTTGGACTGCGGTTGACTATTCGTATTGTACGGCGGGTTGTTGACGTGTCCGGGGAGGTCCGGGGCGTGACAATATATATAAAGTAAGTATACTTTCAAAAGAGGGTAACCACGGGTTATGACCTATAATATAATAACATCCTAGATTGAGGGTCTTGGAAATTGAAACTTTGATTATACTTAGTATAGTTGTCATTGTACTTGTCAAATGCTTCCAAGTACTGACCTCCCCTTCACGGGGGAGGCCACCTCACAGTTTCAGGTAGAACTTGAAGGGTGCTACCATCACCGTTGCTTCGGGCGGATTATCAAGGAGAGGAGACGTGGTTCGTGCTTCCTCCGTTTCTGTTTTAAAACATTCAAATTAATGCTCATGGATACTATTTTCCGAATAATTATTTAGGGCTTGCACGCCCGTGTTTGCCACGTGTGGCTCGAATGCTTGTATTAATATTTCCGCTGCTTAATTAAATGATTTACATTGTGATTGTTTATGGATGTACTAATGTGAATGGTATTCAAGACGCCTTGTATAGTATGGATGAGTTGGACTGCGGTTGACTATTCGTACTGTACGGCGGGTTGTTGACGTGTCCGGGAAGATCCGGGGCGTGACAAGTATGACAAGTAGGAAAGTAATTAGTACGACAAATACCAGAACTGAGATTACACGATACCGAACCTGAGACACCATTGTATGGAAACCACGAGCAACAGGAACTGTCTATCCAGAGGTGGCACCATAAGGTGGTTGTCCACCAAAAGGCTGCGGTTGGTGCTGCTAGAAATATCCGCGACCACGACCTCGACCACCCGTGCCACGAGAGGCGCCACCATGCACTCCCTCTGCCAGAAGATGCTGATGAGATGGACAGGGCGCCCGCGAAAATTGGCCGCAACATGTCCAATGTAGCATTCCCCGGAAAGTAAGATATAGCCGTGATGAGGGACTCATACTCAGGAACCAAGCCAAGTATAGCATACTCGATAAAGTCCTGACTGCTGACCGCGGAATTTATAGGCATACTAATTTATGTGCATTTAATAATAGTTATACTGTGGGAGCAACCCATTGTGAGTATGGTGCTCCCACAGCTAAAACACGCGTGGACAGTAACTTTTGTTGTCACAGTAGTTGAGTGATATAACTCGTTTGTAAGGAAATGTAACTCACGTTGATATGAAATGCAATTGTATGCAAGTCGAAATGTAACTTGTCTAATATGAAGAAGAAATAAAACAAATTTCAATGTAAATAATGTAAAAAAGGAGTCTAGTTACTCAATTAATTTACGTAAATAGTGAATATGTTTTGTTTTTAATATTAAGGCCGTAAAAATGTTTAAAGAAATCATTTTTTATTTGCCAAAAAAATCATTTTTCCCTGAAAAAAATGATATCTTTGTTTCAATAGCAGGAGTTTGTTTTGTGATGTAACTCGTGTTATGGAAAAGTAACTCGCGTTAATGGAAAATATAACTTAGGTGTTTGCAACGTGTAACTCGTTGAGGCAAGTCCAAATGTAGCCCGCATATAAAAAGATGTAACTCACGCACAATAAGACGTAACTCGCGCATAAGAAGATCCAACTCGCACATTTTAAGAAGATGCAACTCGCGCATAAGAAGATTTAACTCGCGTATAAAAAGGCTTAAATTCGTATACTATCACATGTAATTTCATAAATTGTCTATAGATATAACTCACACATATGAAAAATGTTATGTAATCTCATGTTTTATCAAATTTGTATTAAAATGAACAAATTTAATGTCTTAAAAACACTAAAAACGTGTAAAAGAGATAAGAAATATATTATACAAAAAAGTGTATGGATATGAAAAATATATTACAAAACAATGTACAAATGTAAGAAAATATTACGCAAAAATGAATTCGGTAGTAATATCAGTTGAAGAAAAAAAGTAAATAAATAGTGTATGATTATGAAGGAAAATGTCACATCATCTCACATGCTGCATAGGATTGGGGATGCTTGATAAGTCCGTATTTAGACACGCATTTGATGCGTGTCCGGGTCGGATTTTGATGGTTTTCCTGGCTTTAAGGCGTTGCAAGTCTCAATCTTGGCTCAAGTTGTGTTTAGCAGGTGTTGGATCGAGTTTCATTGCATTTGGAGTTGATTTGAAGAAGTTAGAGACCGACATCGGCGCTTAGAGAAGCAATCGGGAAGAGTTGGAGAACATTCGAGAGAGATTTGAGAGTTTTGGAGGCCACCAGAAGGTTCACGGCGAAGATTTGATGAAGAAGCGGCCTTTGGATTGATTAAAGAAGTATCCGGGAGCAAACGGGAAAGAAAATAGCAAGAAAACGGTTCTAGAGCAATCCGCGCGCCCCGCGGTGCGGTTCCGCACGCCCCACGGGTGATTCTGAGAGCAAGAATTTAAGAAGTCTGAACCGCACTATGTGCGGCCGAAACCGCACACCGCGCGGTCGAAACCGCACACCGCGCGGCCGAAACCGCACACCGCGCGGTCCAGAAATAGCCCCCAGAAATACCCGCGCGGTTGCATAGTGCGGGCGGAGCGAAAGTCGGAAGACGGAAAAACGCGCGCGTGACCGCGCGGTGACCCGCACTACGTGCGGACGACCGCGCGGCCTGATTTTCGGCCCGTTTTCGGATTTTTCTATAAATAAGCCCCTGTTTTGCCTGTTTTCGGGGGATGAGCTTAGAGAGATAAACCCTATTTCGATTTTTGAGAGCTTTTCAAGCCTTGTTCTTCAAGATTAAGGGATTCTTTGTAAGTTCTATCTTTTTAATTAATGACGATTATTTCTATTCATCCCAATTCTGTTGATTCTTCAATTATGAATTGTGAGTAGTTTAATTAGGGATTTGGGATTGATGAAGGGGTTAATCATGATTGATGGCTAGATTCTTGTCGGTTTAATTGCATGAATGCCGTTTAATTTGTGTTTGAATAATTTAACTGATATCTTTTGTAACCTGGAACCGCGGCTAGAATTACAATTGCATGTAGAATGAATTAAGAGAGATCTAATTTATTCTAGGACACCTTCACACACACTTAATCGTTCGCTAAGAGATTAGTAGCGATTAAGGAGCCGTAAGCTCGCTCATCTTGGCAATAATTTAGGATCCTGTCGCATGAGAGATCAGCCTGGTCCCCTAAATTATTGTACTCTACGCCGCGAGAGCGGTAAGAACTTAGTAATGATTAGCTAGGTTCAATTAAATTAAATTCATGTAATTAGGCCTGTTCTGCCAGAAATCTGATTACCCCGGAATCAATCCCTGTTCCCTTCGTCATTAATTAGAAAGAACCTCCTAGTTTAATTGTTCGTATTAGTTTTATTTTCCAAACCAACCAATCTCGCACGACGCTTTTATTTTATTTTCTTTTTAATCGCTGAATTTAATTAATTCTTGATTCCCTTTTGTCCGTCCCTGTGGAGACGATACTCGTACTTTCAACCACTTTACTACATCATTTTTAAGTGCGAGAAAACACACATCAGTTTTTGGCGCCGTTGCCGGGGACGGTGTCGGTTTTAAGGGTTAATTAATTTGAGCGAGATTTTTTTTTTTAGCTAGTTTTTTTTTTGTTCTTCGTAGGATTTTTTCTGTGCTAACCTTTCAGGTATTTTTCAAAGAGGCATGAGATGAACCCATTCAGCCAAATTCCTGGAGGAAGTCCTTTTCCCCAAACCTCCATGGAATTTTCACCATATACGTCATACCTTCCTTACACTCCTCCTCCTCCTCCTCAATATTACTCATCTCATCAAAATTATTCTCCTACACCACAAAATTTCTCATCTTCCTATTCTTACCCTCTTCCAAATACGCAATACTCTCAATCTCATTCTCCTAATCAATATCCTTATCCACAATATCCTCGGACAAAACCAGGCTCCATTATGGAATTTCTCATTCAAACTAAAAGTCCCGAGGAATTGGTTGATTACTTTCCTAAAAATAGCATTTGTAACTTCTGTGGAGGTGGTCACCATTCATGTCTTTGCCCCATTCCTCCATACGACCATCCTTACTGGGCAACTGCATACCCCACTTCGTCCTCCCCACAACTTACAAACACAAATGTTTCAATCACTCCTGCGTCTTTGCCGAGCTATGAGCCACAAGATTCAGACGACGAATGGGAAGAGATAATTTCAGAGAAGTTGTCTGACCTGGAAGAAACACTCAAGCAATTCATACAAGCTTCTGAGGTAAATAATCAACAAGCAAGTGCAAGGATGCAAAACATGGAAAATCACTTGGATCAGCTGTTTAAGGCTTTATCTGAGGAGTCCGAGAGATCCCATCCTAGCGACACAGAAGCCCAACCTGAGGAGACCAATAGGGATGATCATGTGATTGAGTCAGACTATGATGGTGGAAATATGATGGATGATACACTTCCTGATGCTTTTGAAGACCCTCCTATGTTTGAAGATGAAGAAGAAGATAATAGTGCGAAGTTGTTTTTGCAAGAATACAAGAAAAAGTTTGAAACGGTACAAGCTGTAACTGATGAAGTCACAAATCACTGTGATCTTCATACAGAAACTCCCCAGCCGTTTTATTTACCATTAGTCTCAACACCTGAGGATGGCAAGGAGCAGATTAGTCATGACATTGATGCAGCCACTGAGGTAGGTTTGGGTACTAAAGATGAGTTGGGAAAAGATGATCACATGCTTCAAGAGAGTGGGGGCGAGGTAGATGATGTCCCTAACGAAGAAGTGCCGCTCCACAATTTCTTGGAGGATATTAATAAGAAGAGTGAGAAAACGAATTGGGATGCATTCTTGGAGAGTGATAGCGAGTCAAGAGGAGGTGCTCAGAATTTTCATGGTACATTCGAGCAAGGAAAGGAGGCGTTTGTGATACATTTTGAACATGAGGATGAGAGGTTCATACTTCACTTTTGTGCTAATAAGGGTTATGAAGACCATGCGCTTCCTACGTGTTTTCAAGAATTTAAGAATCTGCGTCATCTAATGGCATTTGTTGAGAGGAAGCTGGAGATGTTGACTATTAGTGCACCACTGATGTCTTTGCTATTTGAGAGCATATGAGGAAGTTGCGTCGGGCAAACGACGTTAAAAATAGCGCTTCTCGGGAGGCAACCCGAGCTTATTTCTGCTTTTGTTTTTGTTTTTGCTTTTTTGTGTTTGTGTTTTTTGTGTCTGTTTTTGCAGCTCAGGGTCTTGCTTTGGGGATGATGTGCCGAGGATCACTTGACTGAGTTTAGTTCTGCACCGACCAGCGCGATAGGGAAGTTTCCATGATTCTATTTATTCGATGCGTAATGTTAACTTGAGTTGATTTTGAGCACGCGTGACCCTTTCCTCTTTACCCCTAATACATAATGCATATTTGGTCATCGAGGACGATGCCAAAGTTTAAGTGTGGGGGAGTGAATTGGGCATTCGGGCAGTAGTTGTTATATGTGATTTATTAGAGTTAGCATGCGCAGGTGTTAGTTGTATATTCATAGGAAATTCATGCAAAATTTTTGAAAATTTTTCTTTAAACTGTGTCTTTGTGAGCTGGCTAGCGTTTTGACTATACTTTTAGAACATCCTTGAAGTGTTTAGGCTTAAATTGCTTGCACTATAATCTAGTTGTTGAAAGGATGAAGGCATTAGTCACCCATTGAATTAATCCATTAATCATCCACCCCACCTGAAAAAGTCCTTTAGGAAAAGCCATTTTGAGCCGACCATTCTTTGTTTACCCAATTAATTTAGCTCCATAGCCAAATGGCCTGTTTTCTTTACCCGTGAATATTTCTGACTTAGTCTTGATGTTTAGGGAATTAGGGGATTAATTTGCTAAGTTTAGGGAATTTGTGTAGGAGCCATTTTTTGGCACTGTTCCTATGCCCCAAATAGGG
The DNA here is from genome assembly GCA_945859915.1 of Cuscuta epithymum. Taxonomy (NCBI): domain Eukaryota; kingdom Viridiplantae; phylum Streptophyta; class Magnoliopsida; order Solanales; family Convolvulaceae; genus Cuscuta; species Cuscuta epithymum. The sequence continues at coordinate 1,039,096 of CAMAPF010000046.1, forward strand.
TAAGAGCAGTCACTTTTTAGGAATTTGATATTTTCGAGGATTGCATTGTAGGCATGGATTCACCTTACACTACTAGAAAAATGCTCTATAGTGACACTAAATTAGTGTCACTAAAAAATTTAGTGACACTTAAAAAGTGTCAACGAATGGTGGGAGTTGTGACACTATGTAACACTGCCCCCAAGTATTTGTACTTTATCAAATTATGTATTGAACCCTGAGAAAAGAATAAACGTATTTTACGTAATTGTAAATTTTATCATTTCTTTTACGTGAATAACAGAATCCACGTGGAGCCCACACCGAAAGTGGGGGCCACCCAACATGTTCGGGACCACATATTATATTCATTTGGGTCAAGACAATATGTGTACAATGGTGGATATCCTGGTTGGGCCGTGGGAATGATGTGAGTAACCGTTTGGGCATATAAAGCCCATTTATCGGTACCAAGGTAATATCAGATAAAGAGCCATAATAAATCATGGAGACCATCAAGTTAAAAGTTGGGGAAAATACATTCATTCTTATAACCAATAATAATTGGAAGAATGAGAGATATTTCATTTTACCCGAGGAAATGAAATATAGTTAAAACAGTCCGAAAAATACAACTTTCGGGACCAAGTGTACACTTGGGGACACAAAGGGATGACCACCCATCAAAGTGGGGGCCACCCCACGTTTTTCCCAGCCTTGATTGAGGAGGTTAGAGTACCAATGTTGACTTTGGGAGGAGAGAACCGAGCTAGGGGGGGTGTTGAGACCAGGATTGACACCATGGGGACCCTCACCTCTCATCATCATGGAAAGAGCCAAGAATCACCCCAATCACTCCCAAAACCTATCCATTCGACCCAGGCCTCAATCAAAGGAAGAGGAGTGCTGCTAGGAAGCCATTCCCATTGCCAATTTTCGCACAAACCAGGAGGGAGAAGAAGGAGGAGAAAGGAGAAGAGAAAAAGAGAAGTTTTGGGTGGGAAAACTTGTGGTTAACAAGGTAATGATTTTATTAATCCCATTCCTCCTCCTTAATCATATTTCATACTCCTAGAATGGTTCTACACATGTAAAAGTGTAGAATGGGGGTTGAAGGGTTGGTTTATACCCAAAACAAACTTTGAGAGCAAAGTTGGCGGGTTCACCGGAAAATAACCTTTAGAGGTTATTTGTATTGATATGGGTTTTATGATGATAAAACCTTGTTATTAACTTGTATAAGGTATTCCAAGAACTATCACGGAGTTGAAAAGGTCGCCGGAGTTGTCGCCGGAGTTAGTTTAAGTTCACCGGAGTTCCACCGGAGCTCAATAAAGAAGGCTAGAACTTCATAAGCTTCATTAAGGTGAGAAGACGGCTATATGCTTTATAACTTTTGATTGAGGCATGAGATTACCTAAAGTAATCAAGTATATGTTTTACGGAATGATTAAAGTTAATCAAGTATTGGCTTATGCCATGATTATATATAAAACAAAGTTGAAAAGCATGTTTTGTATGTTTGGTGATTAAAAATGTGATAACTTATTATGTACAATGATCCAGGGGTCAAAAATGGTATTTTTGGATCAAGGACTTCAAGTAGATTTTGCATGTAAAATTTCACGTTAATCGGACTCCGTTTGGGCGGTCAAACGGGCGTTGACCGCCAAGTCAACTACAATACCCGACCGGGTGTCTGCTGAGAAATTGGCCCCAAGGGCCGCTGTCTCCTATACCCGATCGAGTATGGATAGATACTCGACCGAGTATGCCTTGAAAATTAGCCTTATGGGCTCCTGTCTCCTGTACTCGACCGAGTATTGATGGGTACTCGATCGAGTATTGAGTTATACTCAAAACGGGTAGTTTTTGAGTGGGTTAACGTGGACCGATCAGGTGGGACCCGTCCACGTTGGTTACTAAGGATTATTATATGACTATAAGACTAGGTATTGTCCAAAGTTAAGTGAATGCAAGGTTAGCCATATCCAGGTTAGGGTTTGGTTAGAAATAAGGTTGAGGTTGAGTATCCTCGGGACGGTAAATGATCCTAAAACTCGGTTGAGGTTGAGCATCCTCGGGACGGTAAATGATCCTAAAACTCGGTTGAGGTTGAGCATCCTCGGGACGGTAAATGATCCTAAAACTCGGTTGAGGTTGAGCATCCTCGGGACGGTAAATGATCCTAAAACTCGGTTGAGGTTGAGCATCCTCGGGACGGTAAATGATCCTAAAACTCGGTTGAGGTTGAGCATCCTCGGGACGGTAAATGATCCCAAAACTCGGTTGGGGTTGAGTATCCCCGGGAGGGTTAACACTCCTGAAACTCGGTAGGATATTATGAAGGTAGAATGTAGCTCTTAAGCTAGGCATTCAGGAATGAAAGGGGAAAGGTTGAGTAAGTACCTTGTCTCTAAAAGGCTCTTTTGTGAGAAAACGACCTACGGGTCAAGTATTTTACAAGTATATACAGTATGTATTATCTTGGGAATGGGGTGACAATGGTTACACCTATAAATATATGTATCATCCTATTTTTGGGTCTCGTGTCTGAAACATTAGTTATTCCTCATATAGCCTGCTTGTCACTAGTACTTTCTATGGAGTACTGACCCCTTCGGGGGCCCTCACATTTTTCAGGTTAAGGCTAGAGTCCTGCTACCTGCACCTTTGCCTAGGGTGAACTCAAATTAGGAAGACGTGGTTCGTGCTTCCATTCTTATTTGAAATTATGAAATTGCTCATGGATATTTGAACGATGTTTTCTATTAAACTATTGAAGGGCCTGCGTGCTCATGTTTGCCACGTGTGGTTAAATGTCAAACATATTTTATTTCCGCATTTGTTTGATTTATATATTGATGTTGATTGTATGGGTTTACTAATCGGTTTGGCAATAGAATCTATCGGACGCCTTGTATGATTTGATAAGAATGAACTACGTTGTTCTTATTGGGTTGTACGGCGGTTGTCTACGTGGCACGGATGCGGTCCGGGGCGTGACACACTAAATTTAGTGTCACGGTAAAAGTGTCAGGAAATTGTGACACTATAGTATCATAAAATATAATGATACATCGGTATCATATATTATAGTGATACTATAGTATCATAAAATATAATGATACATTTGTATTGGAATTCTTAACGATACCTTCATATCACATATTTAAATGATACACTAGTATCATATCTATATATATACACTGTACACACATACATACTAATTAATGATCTCACAAGGTAAATATAGATAAATAATAGAAATACCATACAAACATATTCATTTATAGATAAAAATTGTAATACAAAGTATTCTAAAATTACAACTTCATAATTTATCCAAGTGAAACAATTACAAACACACTTTACTTGCAGTCGAGCACAACAACTAAAATTACTAACAAAATGACTAAGTGTATACTTCTGCTTCTGGAAGGAATTGAAGATTTTCCATCTACACACTCCTAACCATCTCTTCCAGCTTCTTCCTGTATTATGTTCAACTATTCCAGGACTTAATGTCCAAACGAACAATAGACTTTCCTCCTGTAAAAGAGAGTTGTAAAAAATCAGTTTTCCTTACGGAAACATATAATCTACACCATCACTCTCCCTTATGAAAATGGTGAAAGCTATGACAAATTAGAGATAATATACATTGATAAAGAGGTGAAAATGGTGAAAGCAAGGTGGTTGATGGGCTTCACACCACAAAAGCAAGTGTGATGTTAATATTAGCAGTTTTCAGAACATAAAATAAGTTAAACAGTTCTCAAATTAAAAATCTAACTAGATTTATTGAAAATGTAACACTGAACTGATAACAGGTCGTCGGACTCGTCCTCACCTATTCCTGCTAGGTCATCAGCTGTTGTATAACCTACAGGAAGGTAACTCAACAACTATTTAGTAAATAAATAAAATCAATATCATTATATCAACATCTGCTATATAGTAATTAAACCAGTTCCACAATTGAATGCAACTACAAAGAATGAACTCTTAATCAAAACATTGAATTAAAAGACAATCAAATAGATGAAAGTGATATACACTTACAAACAGCCACTACACCATGTCTTTCATGTAGCTAAAGCCCATCAAAATCTATTGTTGCTGCCTCACAATACGTTAATGCTCCTGACAGTTTTATGGCATAAAAAGTATAACCAATCATATAAAAGCTTTTAGATAAAAAAAAAATTAAAATTAATTATGGGCGTTAATCGAGTAGATAGAGGATTCAGACAAGAAAATACCGGTTATATCCTCCATCCAAGAAAATACCGGTTATATCCTCCAGACAAGTTTAATTAAATAATTGAACTTTAATTGCTAATTTTCCTTGGTGAGGCTGAGATTAGAATGGGGTAATGTCTAGTAAAAATCTGAAAATTGAAAAATTAATATAGCTAGACCTCTTACTTTTTGAAAAAGAGAATGGGAGCCCCGGTCAAAAAGCGTAAGATGAGACTTGGGTATCTTTCGAAAGAAACGGCGTTCTCGTGCTAACATGACAAGGAAAACTGAACCTAATTAATGAACTTGGAGGCTATTGCAAAAATTAGTTTTAGTCCTCCGCGTACTTCAAGTTTACGTCAAAGCACAAATGTGCCGCGGCGGTTTAGCTTAGTTGTACATCATGTCTACTCTTTGCATAGGTTTAAATGATTGTTCCTAATTTGTGGCCTACTGAGTTCCTTGTTCCTAGGAATAGCCCTGAAGTTCCTGAATGCATTGAGTCTTTGTTAGAATATTCCGATCTCTCAAAATAAAGGGACTATCATTATTATCCATTCACCATCACATTCACAAGTCCTTCTGATCAGTAGCTAGCTTATTTGTGTAGGCTGTCATTACTTTGAGGATGTTGTGAATAATTGTGTCAAATAGTTTAGCTTGAGTACAAAGGTGTAGTTTAGGAAAGAATTTTCTTGGTTTAGATTAGCTGTCCTGTGAATATCCCTTTAACTACGTGTGTATGCTAACTATTTTAAATTTCGTGTGGTGATTATCGTAAGTCCCGTTGTTCGATTTGCTTGAGGACAAGCAAAAGCTTAAGTGTGGGGGAGTCTGATAAGTCCGTATTTAGACACGCATTTGATGCGTGTCCGGGTCGGATTTTGATGGTTTTCCTGGCTTTAAGGCGTTGCAAGTCTCAATCTTGGCTCAAGTTGTGTTTAGCAGGCGTTGGATCGAGTTTCATTGCATTTGGAGTTGATTTGAAGAAGTTAGAGACCGACATCGGCGCTTAAAGAAGCAATCGGGAAGAGTTAGAGAACATTCGAGAGAGATTTGAGAGTTTTGGAGGCCACCAGAAGGTTCACGGCGAAGATTTGATGAAGAAACGGCCTTTGGATTGATTAAAGAAGTATCCGGGAGCAAACAGGAAAGAAAATAGCAAGAAAACGGTTCTAGAGCAATCCGCGCGCCCCGCGGTGCGGTTCCGCACGCCCCGCGGGTGATTCTAAGAGCAAGAATTTAAGAAGTCTGAACCGCACTATGTGCGGCCGAAACCGCACACCGCGCGGCCGAAACCGCACACCGCGCGGTCCAGAAATAGCCCCCAGAAATACCCGCGCGGTTGCATAGTGCGGCGCCCGCACACCGCGCGGGCGGAGCGAAAGTCGGAAGACGGAAAAACGCGTGCGTGACCGCGCGGTGACCCGCACTACGTGCGGACGACCGCGCGGCCTGATTTTCGGCCCGTTTTCGGATTTTTCTATAAATAAGCCCCTGTTTTGCCTGTTTTCGGGGGATGAGCTTAGCGAGATAAACCCTATTTCGATTTTTGAGAGCTTTTCAAGCCTTGTTCTTCAAGATTAAGGGATTCTTTGTAAGTTCTATCTTTTTAATTAATGACGATTATTTCTATTCATCCCAATTCGGTTGATTCTTCAATTATGAATTGTGAGTAGTTTAATTAGGGATTTGGGATTGATGAAGGGGTTAATCATGATTGATGGCTAGATTCTTGTCGGTTTAATTGCATGAATGCCGTTTAATTTGTGTTTGAATAATTTAACTGATATCTTTTGTAACCTGGAACCGCGGCTAGAATTACAATTGCATGTAGAATGAATTAAGAGAGATCTAATTTATTCTAGGACACCTTCACACACACTTAATCGTTCGCTAAGAGATTAGTAGCGATTAAGGAGCCGTAAGCTCGCTCATCTTGGCAATAATTTAGGATCCTGTCGCATGAGAGATCAGCCTGGTCCCCTAAATTATTGTACTCTACGCCGCGAGAGCGGTAAGAACTTAGTAATGATTAGCTAGGCTCAATTAAATTAAATTCATGTAATTAGGTCTGTTCTGCCAGAAATCTGATTACCCCGGAATCATTCCCTGTTCCCTTCGTCATTAATTAGAAAGAACCTCCTAGTTTAATTGTTCGTTTTAGTTTTATTTTCCAAACCAACCAATCTCGCACGACGCTTTTATTTTATTTTCTTTTTAATCGCTGAATTTAATTAATTCTTGATTCCCTTTTGTCCGTCCCTGTGGAGACGATACTCGTACTTTCAACCACTTTACTACATCATTTTTAAGTGCGAGAAAACACACATCAATGCTCTTAGAGCATCTTCAATGCTACAACGTGCACTGTGTACATGTGGCATGAGATATAACCACATAAATATTAACAATTAAATTATCTCTCTCCTTATTTGAATGATTTTATTGTTGAGAAGACCGTCTAGATATTGACATTGTGCTTGACATTGCAGAGAAAAATATACCAAAAGTGTACAAAATCATTCCATTAAGGAGATAAATTTACCAAACGTGGGCATAAAACCCGAACCGAACCAGTACCGAACTGTCCCGTAATGGTATCGATCCGAATATCGGGTATTTAAACGGTTCTATAGATTTTTGCCCCGTACCGAAACCGTACCGTTTGAAACGGGTACGTGATCGGTCCTAGATTTCAAGAACCGAAAAATACCGAACCGAACCGTTCGAAAATAATGCATTTGAATTTTTTATATTTTTATATACCAATAGATCTCTTTTATAGACCAACAATTTTATAGCCCAAGTATGTATTCATGCGTCCCTAAAATAGCTAAATCTTTTTATATATATATATATGTATGTATGTATGTATAATATTTATAGATAATTTATGTTATATTTTAGTATGTATTGAAAGAATAGTTGATTTTTAAAAATCATTAATGACTATTCGATCATTTCTAGTAATGTAGTGTATATGACTTTTTGTTGTATCATGATTGTGCAATTTTACAACTTAATTAATATTGTTTAAATCTTAGGTCTCAAGGTTCAACTATAATTTAAATTAGAAATGCGGAGTAATATAATTATTTAACCTAGAACCAAGAAGAAGAATGTTGAAGATTTCTATTATATTCAACAATTTGATGATTTTCTTTTTTAAATTTTCACATGAACTTAGTAAATTAAAGATGATAATATTTATCTCGTGCGTCATCGTTTTGCTATACTTTTTTTTAGTTTTGTTGCACTATTTGTGTATTTGTGAATTTTAGTACTACGTATGCAATTTCTTGTATTTATCAACATTTTATGTGAGTTGGTTGGTGTGATGATATCTACTAATTGCAAGATTTGTTCAATTTTTTAGCATGTGTTTTACATTGTACCGTACCGTTTTGTACCGTTACGAAATGACATGGTATCGAATGATTCCATCCTTGGAACCAGACCGTATCGGACCGTTAAAAACCTCACGGATACATTACGGGTTTAACCAATTTACCAGACCGTTCCAGACCACGCCCACCCCTAGATAATTTATTTGCTAATATTTGTGTGGCTATCTGTAATGCCACATGTGCTGCACCATGCACATTTTAGCATTGAAGATGCTCTTAACAAAAGGGTCATTGTACACTACATATGATGTTTTCTTTTGGACTGAAATTTGCTGATCTGGTCTGGTTTGAACTGGTCTGGTAAACATCTGGTCTTTGTGTATTTTATAATTATGAAAGTCAAATCTGATCTGATCTAATCTGGTCTGAGAGTGAACAGTCCAAAAGAAAATATGTTGCAGTGTAGCTTAATTTCCCCATTTTTAGGTTTCCTAACCCCCACGTAAAGGACCTTAGGACAATATATACTAACCCAACCTCAATTTCAATTCATAAAAGATCTATTTTGTGGATCTATTTATCCGAACGCATCATCAAAGTTTCCATCTCCCTCATCTTCTTTGTGGAGTGAGCTTCACCGGAGCTATATAAGCAGCAATTGAAAATGGAAACAGTCGGTGTGGAGGAGGCCCGGCGCGAATCGGATAGAGAGGAGAGCTGTTCTGCGAAGCTGGCGAAGCAAGGCGAAGGCCTGAGGCAATACTATATGCAGCACATCCACGATATCCAGCTTCAAGTCCGCCAAAAATCTCACAATCTCAACCGTCTCGAAGCTCAACGCAACGGGCTCAATTCGAAAGGTCAGCTTTTAAAGTTCCCCGTTTGAAAAAAATGGAGCTTTAGAGTCATTTAACCTATATTATGATTCATAATTATTCAGCATTTCGGCATATCGATGCAGAGCCTCCAAGGTGTGGTTATAGTTGCGATCTTTGTGTTCGTATGTACTATCCCCTTGAATTCTAAAATCCACTGTACTGGGTATGACTATGACTATTTGAGGCAGTAAGCGTGATTTCGACCAGGTCTAGTTTGGTAAACTGTAATAACATTACTGTCATTTAGGACTGAGGTTATATAAAAAAAACCAGGACTGAGGTTATATAAAAAAACCAAGTGAAGTGTCAAATTAGGGTTCTTTTATGGATCCAGCATCATCCCAAAAACTTATGGCACCTTTCCTTTTTGTACCATCTTTCAGTAAGGTTTCTGTATTGGGCTGCTTTGGTACATTCGGTTCTTATGAACACGTAATTAACATATACTACGTATAAGTCAATATTTGAAAATCGAAATCTAAAAAGTTTTTTTTATATGATGAAATAACAATGGAGCAAAAGTAATAGCTAAAGCATGGCATATAAAAGCAATTTAATACGGAGTAGTCAATATTTTAGCCCACTGCCTGTTTACTGGCACCACTAGTTCTCACTCTTGATGATTGAATGCAGTGGGGCGGCAACTAAACTAGAGCATAATAACAATAATCACATACAATAAAAGTTCTAATTTTGGGTTGGACTGAGGGGGTATGGACATATATATATGTGTATATAAATAACTGGTTTCAGTACTGTTTGGCTCCATACGGTTGTGGGATAGCTCTCACTGAAGAACCGGTACCATAGCATATTATTAAGAGAAATCCATCCGGTCTGGTGTTAATTTTTTTTGGTACTAGTACAGAGTGCTAGGGTTCTCCACTGCTGGGCTCAGAGTCTCAGACCTTTTGATATGTAATCAAAATACATGTCTAATGTCAATTTACATCACACTTATAAGTTATATTTGACTATCTTAGTTTAAAAGGCGCGCATCAGGCGTGCCTAGGCACAAGGCGTGGAGGAGGGACAGAAAAATATCATCAGGAAAGCTGGGATTAGGTTTATCAATGTGTCCTGTGGGCTGCGGCTATACAATTCTCTTATATGTAGTATTTAAATAATGTGTCGTGTACTTCTCAAAGAGTCAGAGTCAAACTCAATCTCTTCTTCTTTATCAATAAGTCATTCTTCCGGTCTTCCTCTTCTCTCTGCAACTCGGCCCACAGTATTTGCATATCAGGTTTCTCTCTTTCTTGAGTCTCCCAAGTTATTTTTTTTCTCCTTTCTTCTTCGACTTCTCTTAACCGGTTACTGTATTACCTCTTGAGTTCATATGATATTGTTCTGCTTCTGCATATGTATTCTGCTCATGAGTTAATACTATGTCTCTTGCTAATGTTTAAAGTATTTGTTCTTTCTATTGTGACTAATTTTGGTGTTTACTATGTTTTTTTTAATGACTTGTAGTATTTCTGTTGTATTATCATAATTTTCAGTAGAAGGTATCATGTAGAAGTAATACAAATATAGTATAGCAAAGTGACTGGGTTCCAAGAGGTGCGCGCCTCGGTTAAAATGAACAAAATTGCCACATACCACCTCACTATGTTACATTACATTTTACAAAACCTTACATTAGAGTATATATTGTCCTCCACAGGCTGTCTGGCTGTGTGATGTTTACTTGGTTACAAGTCTTATAAGTTGTAAATTTCCCTTATTTGTGCCTTTGTGGTCCATGTTCGGGAGGAACACTCGAGACTCTATCTGTGGAAACTTTGGTCACTTTTAACTTTTCGCCATGATGAAATTAATGTATTTGAATAAAAGCTATGCTGGCTTTTATGTAGATTGTTGTGTAGACTGTAGACTCATTTCATAGGGTTTTCTTCTCCTGTTCTTTTGTAGTACTTTATAATGTTTATTGTAAATTTTATAATACATCATTGTAGTACTTTATAATGTTTATTGTAAATTTTATATTTTGTTTTAATATGGAAACTGACATGCTTGTTTTCTTCTTTTGAATAGTGAGAAGTCTGAAGGAAGAATTGCAGTTGCTTCAGGAACCCGGGTCTTATGTTGGTGAAGTTGTAAAAGTGATGGGGAAATCAAAAGTTTTAGTGAAAGTATGTTACTTCTAATTGTTATTACTTGTATTTATTAACAAAGTACATGTAAATCATATAAGCGCATTATTTGACTCTGGTTTTTGTTCTGCTATTCAGGTCCATCCTGAGGGGAAATATGTTGTTGATATTGATAAAAACATTGACATAACAAAAATCACTCCAACTACCAGAGTTGCTCTTCGCAATGATAGCTATGTTCTTCATTTAATTCTACCAAGTAAAGTGGATCCTTTAGTCAACCTTATGAAAGTTGAAAAAGTTCCAGACTCTACTTATGATATGATTGGTGGCCTCGATCAGCAAATCAAGGAGATCAAGGAAGTTAGTACCTTTTAGATATTATTTAAGTGCTTGTTGGTTTACTAAGTTTGTATGTTTCCATCATTAGTTCTAAAACAACACTATCTTATCTTATACATAGTATTAATTTCACATTTGGTTCTCTATTTGTCCAAATCCAGGTTATTGAGCTTCCTATTAAACACCCTGAGTTGTTTGAAAGTCTTGGGATCGCTCAGCCAAAGGTATATGAAGTTCTTCCCTAACATGCCACGATATATGATCTTTGTACTGATGGTCAACTTATAAAAACAGGGAGTCTTGCTATATGGCCCCCCAGGAACAGGGAAAACATTGCTGGCTAGGGCAGTTGCTCATCACACTGATTGTACCTTCATTAGAGTTTCTGGCTCCGAACTAGTGCAGAAGTATATTGGTGAAGGTTCTCGTATGGTGAGAGAACTTTTTGTTATGGCCAGGTTGGTTCTTTACTCTTGTCATAAGATATCTATGAAACATTAGCCTCCTTAAGCTATCGTTAGATGGTTTAAAAAATGGAATAAACAAGAAATGTTTTGGAAAATGTATGTCACTATGTCCTATGCATTAAGTAGTATGGAGTATTATTAAACATTAATGTTTTCCTTTTATGCTAGGATCCCTCGAGTGTATTTTCCTTAGGGTTTGTTTGGAATTAATAAGTAGTTATTAAGTACTAGTAAAAGAAATTGTATGTGAAAGTATAAGACTAAGGAGAAAATTGGAAGAAGTTAAATTACCAAGGAAAAGAATTGGTTCGAATTCAAAATATATATTTGCAATTGATTGGAATCAGTTTTATTTATTGGTTCTCATCATTTGAGCACTATAAAATCTAAACATATGAAAGTTCTAAAAAAATATTAAATCATATTTAATATTTTTTTGCATTTTCTGAGATGAAACCAAAACACAGGAAAGTAACTTTCCTCTGCATTTTCATAGCATTTTCAACGATCCAAACATACCCTTGGCCTTCATATACTTTGGTTCAGTACATAATTTTTGAGAAGCTTTGGTAGAACTGCTAGGAAACTTGAAGTTGTTATTTAGCAACAAAAATAAAAATAAGAGATGGATAAACAATTAAACACGTTCTGTGAAATTGTTAATTTAATGAAAAAAGAATCACATGAGGAAGAAATCTAAAAATGTATTGAGACATCATGAATCATTCTTCTTTTTTATTTTTCTGTATTTTAGCAGTTAAAAGCATTGTATGGAAGTTCTTGATAATTTAGAGCCAGTTTGGTAACCTTGAAATTGACTGAATTGGCTGATTCTGCTGGATTTTTTTAAGTTTTGGTAGAAGTGGTTGTATTGGCTGATTCTGTTGATTTATGAAAAAGTTATATCTAAAATATATTTTATTAATAAAATAAAGAAAAAAATACATGAAAAATAGCTAAAATGGTCATCTACAGTAACTTTAGCCCATAGTTATAGAAATCGCTGGACAGCCCACGATTCCCGTTCTGGATCGTCCGTACTGGATCGCGGTACGACTGCATACAGTACGCATCTGGTTCGCGACTGCCAGAAAAGTAACTCCAATTTTACTTTTTCTTTTTATTACATAATTGAGTGCGCGAAATCAAATGTTACGTGTTTGATTAAAAAGTTGGTTGATAAGCCTGATAAGTCGAAAAACAGACTCACAAAACAGGCTCTTAAATTGTGAGTAGCATATTTTAATTATTTGGTTCTCCCAAAAATTTAGGGAGCTTTCCCTATTTCTTAGGAGTAAAACACATAGGTTTTCCCATAATTTATTTACCCTCTAAAGTCTAAATAAAAGTAAAATACTGCCAAACCATACTGCCATGCTGATATAGCACTGACATCATGATACTACCATATGTGGTACTGACATAATGAAAAATAGTACTTGTCTTTTTAGAGAACACCTATGTTTCACTCTTATGTAGAGTAATTTCTTAAAAAATATTTGATTTACTGCCCCCAAAAAATTATTGAGTGTAGAAAAAAGTCTTGCATTTTATCTTCAGACATTTCTCGCACACGTTATTTCCCTTTGTTTCACTTATAATGCCCTCTTGTGCGCTGTCTATTTTTGTTGCATGACAGAGAGCATGCTCCATCTATTATATTCATGGATGAAATAGATAGCATTGGATCTGCAAGAATGGAATCGGGAAGTGGAAATGGTGATAGTGAGGTGCAGCGCACAATGTTGGAGCTTCTTAACCAGCTTGATGGATTTGAAGCATCAAACAAGATTAAGGTAAATTTTCGGAGCTGAGATGAACACAAATATAGTGAGCATTAGTTTTTTATTTTAATTTGAACTATATGGACTTCTTCACTAAGTTCTGAAGAAAGAAAATAAGGTGGTAAAATATGGAGAGAAATCAGGTTCCTTTGTTTGGGAAGGAAGGAAAACAAATCTTATTTTCCTTCTCTTTTTCTTGAAATTGGAAGGGACATTCACTACTTGTAAAGACTACTTATCCTTTTCTATAAGAGTAAGGTTACATAAATATTTTCTGGTTCCTTTGTTTGTTTACATACATATGTTGCATGTATTTAATAGGGGATGAAAAGATGTCATAGTCATCACCTCATGTGAGAATATACACAAAAAATGCACCCTTATTGTGTATGATTTGCAGGTTAAAATTCCAAAAAACATGACAACTTTAATTCTTCTATAACCAATGATTCAAATAGTTAAAGTACATTTATGGCTTCCCCTTCTTGGTTTACCTCATTCCAAAGTCAAGGAGGGATAGTGAGAAAGGATAATAACATTCCTCTTTCCTTTCTTTTATCTCTCTATTCCAATGGAAAATTTCCAAACTCAGCTATAACACAAGATTTTACATCACATTGTTTTACATTCTCCAGGTGTTGATGGCCACAAACCGTATAGATATTCTTGATCAAGCGCTTCTCCGGCCAGGTAGAATTGACCGGAAGATCGAATTTCCAAATCCTAATGAAGAGGTCTGAGATTTTACCACTTCTTGCTGTTTTACCTTTCTATTTGCCAGTGGCAGTGAGCGGCCTCACCAGCTAATATTTTTTACTTTTCTTTCAATTTTTTACTTTTAAATACTCCATATGTTTTTTGGGAGTGGGGATTTAAGAATCTTCATTGCATGCCTTGGATGTTGTTTTCAAGAAAGATAAACTAAATTTGTTTTTGATTCACATTGATTCTTCCCTTGTCGGTTATTATAGAAACTGACGTCACTATTATATCTCTAGTCTCGCTGGGATATCCTGAAGATTCATTCAAGGAGAATGAACTTGATGCGTGGGATAGACTTAAAAAAGATCGCAGAAAAGATGAATGGTGCTTCAGGGGCTGAACTTAAGGTGAGTTAGCTCAGCTTTCAACATAATTGGGCCATTTTGTCCATTTTTCATATGAAAGAAGCCTTTAGAGCAAATCTAATAGTTGATTTGGAGGACTTGCTTGCATGCAGAACTAATAACTTACCATTAGAGCATTGCTTTTTGTTTCTCTTGTGAAGCTAATTTTCCAAAAGAAGCTACTAGCGTGGACGAAAAGTGTTACTAAAAATAATAATAATGCTCTTAACAATAAATCAAGGGGAAGTAGTTGTATCTTTTATCTTGAAAACAGTTATGTTTAAAAAAATTAGTGAAAAATGTTACTAATAATAATAATGTTCATAATAATAAATCAAGAGGAAGTAGTCGTAGCTTTTATCTTCCTTTTCGGGAAATCCCACTAAGATTGTCCAGTACTAAATTTGGTAAAGTTTGTGTGGCTCTAAATCATTCTTACTTTCAATATCAACCACATAAACTCACTTTTCTTAATAACCGTGCCACCTCCTCATGTCCCAATGTTACTGGGACGGAGGTAGCATGTTAAAAAATGTTGTGGTGGATAGTCTAGCTACAAGGACGACAGTTGCATATGCTACAATGTTCTTTCCATTTCCCACATTTACCTGCATGAAAGTTGGGTAGGTTTGTGGAATTATTATAGCAGGTTGGTCAGAACATGTGAGTGAAGGACGCTGGGAAAGAAAATGGAATGACAATAACGATAATAGGAGAATGCATAGGGGTAACTAAGGCTATGCTGTTGTATTTATTTCAGCCAATAGTAATGATGTACTTTCTATTAAATGTATGTATGTAGGCTGTTTGTACAGAAGCTGGGATGTTTGCCTTGAGAGAAAGGCGGGTCCATGTGACACAAGAAGATTTTGAGATGGCTGTTGCGAAGGTGATGAAGAAAGATACAGAGAAAAACATGTCTTTGCGCAAGCTATGGAAGTAATTCTAAGCCCTGAAAACCCATCATCTTGTGCTGACTTAGAAATACACTGGGCGATTTATAGCATTTGCGTATTCCTTTTCGAACCTTGACAACATGCAATTAGATCTCTACGTTCTCTGATCTCTAGCTGAATTATCTTTCTTTAATGTAAAATTTGTGATTCGTGATTTCCTCGAGTAATATGGTGTCATGCTTTTTAAATCTTGTGTTCTCACTAATCCATAGCAATTATGCACCTTCCGACAACCTCTTTTGCAATGTGAATGTATTTCAATGCTATTCTGGCAACTGCCGTGGGGTGTTTTTTTCTGGCTACACACATATAGGGATGGACCTGGGCCGGTTCGGGCCTGGGCCTAGGGATGGACCCGGGCCGGGCCGGTTCCGGTTCCGGGCCGGGCCCGGGCGGGCTTTTTTTCGGGTTACATGGGCCCGGAACCGGCCCGGGTTGATACCGGGTCCGGGCCTAACCGGGCCGGGCCGGGCCGGGCCCGGTTCAATGTTTTTTTTTTTTTTTTTTTTTTTTTGACTTTCTTGTTATCTCCCTACCCCCCCCCCCCTCACCCCCACGCCCCAAACCTCCCTAAAACACCCAGCCCTACCCTAGGAAAAGAAAAAAAATTGAAAAAACCAAAAAAAAAAAAAAAAATGAACCGGGCCCGGCCCGAACCGCCCGGGCCGGTTCAACAAAAACAGGGCCCGGAACCGGCCCGCCCGACCCGCCAAAACGGGCTAAAAGCCCGGAACCGGCCAACCGGGCCCGGTCCGGTTCGGGCCCGCACAGTAGCGGGCCGGTCCGGTTCCGGGCCGGTTCGGCCCGGCCCAGTCCATCCCTACCTGGGCCTGGTCGGACTTTTATTTGGGAATGGTGGAACCGGAACTGGCCCGGGTAGCCGGTGGTTTTGGGCTGGGCCGGTTCCGGTTCAATGTTATATTTTTTTTTATTTTCTTTTGATTTTCTAAATAACCCCTGACCCCCCCTTCACCCCAAACCCCTCCCCCCAAACACCCAGTCCAACCCTGTCCCTGTAGAAAAAAAAATTGAAAAAAAGGCCTGAACCTGTCCCGGGCCAGTTCGCATTTTAGGGGGCCTGAGCTTGCACCGGGATTAGAGCGGTTCCGGTTAGGGATGGACTCGGGCCGGGCCAACTGGCCCGGAACCGGACCGGCCCGCTACTGTGCGGGCCTGAACTGGCCCGGTGAACCAGTTCGTGCCCGGTTCGGGCCTCCCGGCCCGGTGGTAAAGCGGTCCGGGCCCGGGCCTCCAGTTTAGTGAACCGGCCCGGCCGGGCCGAGCCCGGTTTGGGCCGGAATTTAAATTTTTTTTTTGGACATTTTTTTAAGTTTTGGGTTGGATTAGGTATTTTGGGCCATTTGAGGTGGTTTGGGGTGGAGAAGGAGGGGTAGGGGGTTAAATAAGAGAAGAAGAAAAAAAAATTAAAAATCCGGGTGGCCCGGCCCGGAACCGGACCCGGAACCGCCCACCACCGGTTCGGGCTCGGGCCTCATTTTTCTGAACCGAGGCCCGGCCGGGCCCAGGCCCGAACCGGAACCGGTCCACCCATAGTTCCGGTTGGCCCGAACCGGCCCCAAGACCGTGTACCGGGCCGGGCCCAAACAGTACCGGGCCGGTCCGGTTCCGGGTGTCCTGACCCGAGTCCATCCCTACACACATATAGAGAAAAAAGATAGGAACTAATATGGAGGCAAAATCAATAAATACGGAGTACAACTGTACAAGTTCTTGCTTATTGTTAATTGTTATGATTTCTAGCCTTTTTCTACATACAAAACTTGGGTTGGCATTGTAGACAGAACTGAATAAATTAAAGCTGAATTGATGAACTCAGGGACCTGAAAATGGGGACATGCTAAAAACTTGGTTTAATTTCGGTTCATTTACTCAGAAAATCAGCTTAAACTCAACCAAACTGAAAAAGCTATTTTAATATTTATTGTTGTTATTATTAATTATCATTAGCAAGTTAGTAGTTAGTCATACTGTGTAGAAGAGATAACCTATTTGAACTTCAATTTATACTCAATAGGCTATTGAGAATAATGGGACCCGTACTATTTCTATTATCATAATGTGTAATGTTACCCTAGTACGTAACATGTGTGTATGGATTGCATGATGTGTGTGTGGGGGGTTACATGATATGCATGGCCCTCTATTATTCCCTCTCTATTATTTTACATCCACCATTTGTAGTATATATGCATGATGCATGTCACGCAAGCATGTAGAGAGAAAATATGAAGTGTTATTTCTTCTACATGAAATACAGTGCTCTTGATATTAGTTCTTATTTTTATCATTAATCTTATTTTTATCATGGTATCAGAGCCGAAACCTGGCAGTCATAATACTAGTTATTTTTGAGAGATTATTTTTTTTTCTCTTCTTTCTTCTTACGGTCTTCACGTTGGCATGGCGCGAACACCCTCTCACACTCGTGCTTGGATCATTGACTCCGGCGCAAGTGAGCATATAACTTGTAGCAGTACAGATCTTTTTAATATATTCACTCATCCGTCCGAATCAGTGAGAATCCCAAACGGCGAATTAGTTCCAGTTTCTGCCATTGGTAGCTTGTACCTGCCAAATGGATTTTACCTTCAACGTGTTCTTTACGTCCCACATTTTCAATGCAATTTGCTTTCCACGAGCCGTCTTACGAATGATCTAAATTGCTCGCTCACATTTTTCTCAGATTGTTGTATATTACAAGAATTCCCTTCTGGAAAGCAAATTGGTAAAGGAAGATTCCGCAATGGCCTATACTATCTAGAGCCACCCCAAGGTGAAGGGATGGTAATGATGGCTAATTTTGATCCTGATTTGTGGCACCGACGTTTGGGTCATGCTTCAAGTGGAAAGTTACAATACATCAAGTTCCTCAAAGGCCTGCGACAGAACAATAGTTTCTGTGACCCATGCTTGCGAGCTAAGCAGACTCGTCTACCCTTTCCCAAGAGTACAAGTAAGACCACTTGTTCCTTTGAATTAATACATTGTGATATATGGGGTGGTTATAGGTGTGACTCCACTTCAGGAGCACGCTATTTCCTATCCATCGTTGATGACTTCACCAGAGGTGTTTGGGTTTATCTGATGAGGAATAAATCTGAAGTTTGTCAAAAATTAATGGAGTTTTGCAATTTGGTAGAAACTCAATTTGAGAAACGAGTTAAACGCATACGTTTAAATAACGGATTGGAATTTAAAACCAAAATTTTATCTGAGTATTATGCGCATAGTGGAATTATTTTGGAAACGTCATGCACGGATACTCCCCAACAAAATGGGGTTGTGGAACGTAAGCATAGACATATTTTGGAAGTCGCTCGGGCCCTACGATTTCAGTCCGGACTACCTATTGATTTTTGGGGAGAATGCATCCTTACTGCCGTTTATATTATCAATCGGCTACCTTCACCTATTATTTCAAACAAAACCCCTTTTGAAATGTTACTTGGAAAGGAACCTAACTACGAACATTTGCGTACTTTTGGGTGCTTGGTTTATGCACACAACAACAAACGCAAAGATAAATTTGGTGAAAGGGGGAGTCCTTGTGTATTTCTCGGATATCCATACGGTCAAAAGGCCTACAGATTATTTGATTTGCAAAAACATGCCATTTTCACCTCTCGAGATGTAACTTTCATTGAGAGTGAATTTCCATTTAAAATGATAAATCAAGAGGGCCTTGATTTTGAAAGGATTGTTGACCGTGTGTATCAGCAAATTGTGGGCCAGAACAGCACACCTACACCTGAAGCCAAACGTCCCAGCCTTCCTCCCCGTGAAATTTTTCGTCACCAGATAGTAGTGGACCAGCCTGGGAATCAACCCTCTGTAAACCCAGTTGCAATCGACAGCCTGGATATCACCTGCGGCTACCCACCTGCTGAGTACTCGCATGGACCCGAGCAACAATCTGCAACACAGTTCCGTCCACATGAGTTTGTCACCCCTGTCTGCAGGTCGCTGGACCACCCTGGAACGTCACGTCCAGACAGCTGCGCCCCTGTACGTAGTGGTCCGCATAGAGAAGGTGCGGGCGGAGATGTAAGGCCGACCCTTCGTCACCACTTGCCCTTCGAACCCAACGATGCAGAGGACAGTAGCACTCCTGTACACTTTGAACCGCAGGCACCTCCAGGTGGCTATGAAATGGAACAAC
This sequence comes from Cuscuta epithymum, assembly GCA_945859915.1. Lineage (NCBI taxonomy): Eukaryota > Viridiplantae > Streptophyta > Magnoliopsida > Solanales > Convolvulaceae > Cuscuta > Cuscuta epithymum. Next base: position 1,058,479 of record CAMAPF010000046.1, read on the forward strand.
ATCTGGAATCTCCATTGATAGGTGATCTGACCAGTCAAACTTCACCTCATGTGGGTGAACTCAGAAGGGGCGATAGAATTCGCCGGCTCCCTAAACATTTATCTGAATTTGATGTTGACCTGCCTCCCTCTTTGGAACGTTCAGAATCAATCTCAAATCAGGCTGATTTAATCGCGTATCCAATTTCTAATTTTATCAATTATGAGAAGTTTTCTAATAAACACAAAGCATTTCTTTCGGCCATTACTTCACGTGATGAGCCAAAAGCATTTTCACAGGCTGTTTTAGATCCAAAGTGGCGGGAGGCTATGCAAAGGGAGATCAGTGCTTTAGAAGAAAATGATACGTGGACCTTGGTTCAACTGCCGCCCGGAAAGAAAGCAGTAGATTCTAAATGGGTTTATAGAATCAAATATCTACCTAATGGTGATGTGGAGCGCTACAAGGCAAGGCTGGTAGCCAAGGGCTTCACACAAGTCGAAGGAATTGATTTTCATGAGACATTTGCTCCAGTTGCCAAACTCGTAACTGTACGGTGTTTACTGGCTGTTGCAGCCAAACGCAATTGGGAAGTACATCAATTAGATGTTAATAATGCTTTTCTCCATGGAGACCTTTCAGAAGATGTTTACATGCGTGTGCCCCAAGGATTTACAAAAAGGGGTGACACCCGTGTCTGCAAGTTGCAAAAATCCCTTTACGGCCTACGTCAAGCGTCTCGTAATTGGTACCACAAGTTTACTCAATCACTTCTGAAAGTCGGTTTTCGTCAGTCGCGGGCGGATCATTCTCTGTTCATTTTCGAGCAAGGTCAGAAGCACACATTTGCCCTCATATACGTCGATGATGTCATCCTTGCCGGAAATGATCCACCTCATATCAGCAGAATCAAGGAATACTTGAATGATCAATTTAGCATTAAAGACTTGGGTGCATTAAAATATTTCCTTGGAATCGAGGTAGCTCGTTCTCCCGAAGGATTTGTGCTAAGTCAACGGAAATATACACTTGACATCTTAGAAGAAAGTGGTCTTCTAGCCGCCCGCCCCAGTCAATTTCCCATGGAACAAAATTTGAAACTTCGACCGGATGATGATAGTCCACCTGCAGATGCTTCCTCATATCGTCGCTTGATTGGACGTTTGTTGTACCTTACAGTCACCCGTCCTGATATTGTCTTCTCAGTCAATCAGCTCAGCCAATTTCTCAGTCAGCCACGCCAGTCTCATTTTGACGCTGCAGTGCGTGTCCTTCGTTATTTAAAACAAACCCCGGGGCAAGGAATTTTCTTATCCGCAGACAGTGATTTCTCCTTAAAGGGTTATTGTGATGCAGATTGGGCAGGATGCTCTTACACTCGTCGCTCTAGCACTGGATACTTCATCACCCTTGGCAGTTCGCCAATCTCTTGGAGAACAAAGAAACAAACAGTTGTTTCTAGGTCTTCCGCAGAAGCAGAATACCGCGCCATGGCTGTTACAGTCAGTGAAATCTTATGGTTACGGTGGTTACTTCGTGACTTAACAGTTAATCAGACTAGTCCTACATCCCTTTTTTGTGACAATCAAGCCGCACGACATATTGCTCTTAACCCCGTTTTTCATGAACGTACCAAACATGTGGAAATGGACTGTTACTTTGTTTGTGAACGTGTTGCCAGCGGTGAGATTCATCCATGTCGTATCTCTACAACAAACCAGGTTGCTGACATTTTCACCAAAGCACTTGGCACTGATCGTTTCCATTTTCTGAGGGGCAAGTTGGGTGTTTGCAATCTTCACACTCCACCTTGAGGGGGAGTATTGAGAATAATGGGACCCGTACTATTTCTATTATCATAATGTGTAATGTTACCCTAGTACGTAACATGTGTGTATGGATTGCATGATGTGTGTGTGGGGGGTTACATGATATGCATGGCCCTCTATTATTCCCTCTCTATTATTTTACATCCACCATTTGTAGTATATATGCATGATGCATGTCACGCAAGCATGTAGAGAGAAAATATGAAGTGTTATTTCTTCTACATGAAATACAGTGCTCTTGATATTAGTTCTTATTTTTATCATTAATCTTATTTTTATCATAGGCCAGATGTGGGTTTCCTTTTCGTGACATCGCCCGTTTGATTTCCAGGTCAAACATTATTTTCTAAATTTCAATTTTCTTTGCAAAATAACTTTGTCCCATACGTAAAACACTTTGTGGGTCGATGACATCACTCTCATTTAGAAGATGTGACAAGTTCAAAAGTCACTCCAATCAAAGATGTTGACATTTAACATAGAACAAATGTTTTAACAACATTTAACATAGAACAAATGTTTTAACAGGCTAGCTAAAAAAACTGTCCCATCCGGAAGAAAAGTAGTATTCCTCCAAACTTTCTATATAACTCTCTATGAGGCACAGATGTATATGTGCAACCTCCCAACCAATCACAGTGATTGAGCTTGGCCAGGACATTGCCTCATAGGAATAGATTGTCACATGAGAGGATTTGAGTTCCACTCCAAACAAAAGGCTTGAAATGAAATTTGACTCTCTTTTCATCCGATACTATTTGGTTTTTGGGGCCCTTAGAGATGAGGTGCCATGATTTTCTTTTTTTACTGATTGAGCAAGGTACGAAGAGTTAATGGGCTTATACGGCTCAAACTTCTATTGATTCATAAATAAAACAACATCGAAATGAAACGGATTATTATTATTCAATAATTTTTACATACTTATTTATTAAAATTTTTTACACTTGGATTTAGCATAACCGGCCCAAAAAATCGGTACCAAATAAATTGATACCTGCTCCTGAATGGTTCGGTTTTGGTTTCAATTTTTTGAATAATCAAAACGCCAGTTCGGAACTATGATGGAGGATATCAGTTCGAGACTCGAATAGAACCCAAATTTATACAAAAATCTAATCAAAGTCGGTTGGGGTGTTACTTGACATTAGTGGCAGCACGCCGCCATCTCGATCAGTGACACTTCATCTCCTAAATATTGACTCCCTGCCGCCCTTACTAGTGACTCGAGCATCCCTCTGCTACCTCTCATCTTCTTCTGTTGTGGGTGGCGGTCGGTCACTGAGGTAGTGGGATCATCGATGACAACGAGTCAATGAGTATTAGGGACATTAGGGCAATGAGTTACTATCGTGTTGTCAATCACTAAGGCGTCAAAGTTACCAATAGAAACAAATAACACTGGAAATTAAAGGGCGACATGGCGCATGGACCGAGGGCGGGTGTCACTGTATGGAAAGGGGCGGGGCGTAATGGAAACAAACACTACATCATTCCAAGATAGTTGCAAATTTTAAGTTTGCTAATTTTATGCATCCCAAAACATTTTAGCAATTTTTTAAAAAAGTGATTTTGTCTACCAAATTTGTTAATTAATAAACTATTAGGTACTTTTTTTTACAATAATATCAATTCATTTAAAATTTTTAAACATCTAAAAACCTTTAAAATGTTTGTTAATCCGTACCAATGTGTATTACGATCATAGGGAGATATAATTCAAATACCCCAAATTTTGAAGGAGTGTGATGCAAACATTCAAAACTTGCATTTGTAATTTCAATATTCTCAACTTTATATAAAATGTTATGTTACCACCATGAGCATGTAATTTTCACCATAAATTATGACCATAAGTTTTAAATTAATATATGATCGTGCTCCTAAAATAATTTTTTTGTATAAAATTTAGGGTATTTAAACTAAATATGGAAGTTTTTTTGGATGGATTTTTTTGTCTCTATTAATATCTTTTCAATAATTCAATGTAAAATGACAACATTCTTGATTAAGAATATATGTCAAAATGATATCATTTAACCGCAATTATTTGAATTTGATTGGATGTTTTGTAATTTGAGTTATTTGAATTGTTTTTCCATGGCTTAGATTTAAGACTTATAGAGACATCATCATCTATGTACTATTCTGTCACAAAAACAACTTCACAATCACTATTCATTGGTCAACTTGAATCACTCTTAATCTTTTACTTTATATACCAAATTTTTATCAAATTGAAATTTTCTTGATCAGACTTTATAGCGGTTTTAGTGTACTTTCTAAATATGTAAATTTTATTTACTAAAAATAATTCGAGTGTAAATAAGGATCAAGTTGTTTTATGGTCAATCAAAATAATTGAAGGTGAATAAGGAAGTTAATTTTGGGACGGAGATAGTACTTGATCACCAGCAGGCTTAGGGGTGGTTCGGTACGGTATACCTTATATTTTTTCTCATACCTTTGCCGTACCAAAACTTTCGGTATGCATACCTTTACCTTACCGAAGTTTCGGTATACCGAAGTTTTGGTTCGGTAACGGTACGGTATCGGTAAATTACCGTGCATGTCTCCCAATACAAAAAATTATCATAGACTAACAAAATATACTAAATCGTTATTACTAACAACATATTAAATCTATTATTAAAATGTTACGAAATACAATTAATAATCTACTGATGTCAATTCGATATTGAACAATAATTATTATTAGTATATTTAAGCAGTTCAACATACCACATATTAAAAAGTAACACATTCTCCTAAAATAACTTGAACAATATAGATATAATTAAATCAATAGTGATCTCTAACAAAAATAAATAAAACTATTCAAACAACATGGATATAAAATCATTTATTTCTAATATGATATTGTGTATTTAGTCACTTTTATAATTTTTTAAAAATTAAATAAGACTTTCGGACAAAGTTGTGTGTCTCGACTCGCTGAATCCCTATGTAGATACGCTTGTCACATAAGTGTATCTCTCTTCACTCGTCAGCTACTTAGCGGCCCAGCCATCACGACTTGCAAGCTCTTGGAACAAGATGAACTTATTTCTCGACATTACTCATTAGTCATTTAAGGTTAGCGTAGTAGAAGCCTATAAGGTTATAGCGGGTTTGAGAAATTGGGCCTTTATTTTTGTATTTTTGTATTTGTAACCAAAAATACAAATACAACAGTAATTGTTGAGTATTAATTTTGGGCTTCAAAATTGTAATGTATATCTACAATATATTAGAATTAAAAGTAATTGTTGAGTAGGGAGTCGGTACGGTATTATACCGGTATACCGCGTTATTAGAAAACATTTTTACCATTACCGTACCGAAATAGACCGGTACGGTATGATACGGTACTGAAAATGACGGTATACCAATATTTCAGTATTTTCCGGCATTTTCGGTACGGTAAGTGCGGTATAACGATATTTCGGTATTTTTGCCCACCCCTAGGGGCAGACTACCAGTGAACACTCCAACAAATCTGCTGTTTCGTATCCACTTGGCGACCTCATACGGAATATACATATACTGGATTAGGAATCCGGGTCTTCCGCTTGCTGCAGACCGGTAAATCATATTGCTTTTAATTGACTTGCTATCAATAGCCAAACCTAATTGTTGTTTAAATGTGTTTCGCTTACTTGGTTCTATGTTGTGATTAGTCTGGGGTTTGGTTCAATTTAAATTGTTCATGTGCGGTTAAAGTTATGTTCTTGATATAGCTTTGTATGGACTTGGGACCATCCGCGTATAACTGAACTTGTTTTCTCTATTAGCATACTTTAATTTTGGAATTATTTTCAATGCTAGGTATGATCCTCACTGGAATCTTTAGAGTTACTTTCTAGTGCACTCCGCTTTTGTGTAACCCACAAAAAACTATTTGGATATAGTTAAAGATATGTTAGGCGTCCACTGCTTGAAGGGCAATCTCGATCTTCTTATCAACACAGAGCAGAGATTAGTCATTTTACATCTGGATTTCTATTATCATATGCAAAAACAATATGATCATTATCTCTGTTCAATTCAATATCACCTATTTCTGCCCCTGATTTGCTCAGAATCTTGGAAGGCAAGAAACCATACTTCTTCACCCCGATCTCTAGTATCTCCCCGAAGCTCTCAGGTAGTAACACAACCTTTCCTGCAATGTCTCCTTTCTCGGGCCAACTAACTGTTACTCTAGTGTGGTAGGGATTTTCTATTGTGGTTTCTTTCACGGGTAAGAGGATTGGTTGGTCAATGCTTTCGGAAGCCGACATTATACCAAACAGCGAGTTGTGGATGCAGTTTGTCCTACGCCTGGGACGGGAGTACGGGATTGCCCCAAAAACAGTCCCTCGATCTGTGTCGTGGGAGGCATTGTGGGCTCACTTTTGAGCCTCACTTTAGAAGCATCCAGCACAATGCACAGCAAATAAAGTGACCTATAAAAATCTTGTAACATGTTATCCAAGAGGGCGTCTGCGTAATGATCTGATAATGTTCTCAGTTATCTGATAATGTTTACATGTGTTTCTGCTGCATTGTTATATTGGAGTCATGGAGTGCTATGGTAGCTATAAGCTATTTGATAAAAATTAACTTTAATGTTTCCAAAATCATTTTGATATGTTTTATTTATGTATTTTGTACGAAATGATGAGAATGGGAAAAGGCAGATTTTGCCTGTGTAAATAAGCTTTGCCTAATGAACCCAGAAATAATTGATTTTCCTATCTTTCTCCAATCTGCGTAGAGAAAAAAAACAGATTGCTTGTGAATAGACAATCACATTTCGTTTTAGAAAATTTTCCAAAACCGTGCAGGAACCTTTCCACACTTGTATTACATTAATGGTCTCTCTGGTTTCATGTGTTTGCATGCAAGACTATAGGGAGAAGGAACTCATACATAATTTTAACTAAATGTGAGAGAACATATATACCCTTCAACTTTCTTTGAGAATAATTAAACACAAAACTTATAAAGATTTAACAAGTGTTCTATTATGTCAAGAACATAGATACATAAATCGCTGGACATGCCGCGAACTCCGTACGAAAACGATCCGGTCGCTTGCCGGAACGCTATGCGGTACGGTCTTGGAGTCGTACCAGTCGCTGTTCAGACTCGTTCTCTATCGATCTTGAAATCGACCCCAATCGATGTTCAACGCGAATTTATTCGCCGTTTCCCTTCGTCGCACAGCTTCAAAACATCGTTTCCGATAGTTTCCCAGATTTCTGTCATATTCCAGATTTCAAACTAAGGTCTGTGACTCGTAGTTTGCTTTTCGTTTCCCGTGTGTAAACAGCGTACATATTTTGATTTTCGAACCAGGCTCCTAGACTCTTAGTTTTCTGATCCCACTCATCAATTTTACTCTCTAATAAATACGAGTATTATAAATTGAGGCAAAATGATTTCACTTTTTTTTTCAAACCAGGATCCTAGTCTCCTAGACTCTTCTTTTTTATTTTACTCTCTTAGTACTGTTTTTCTGATTTGCTTGAAATATTTCTTGAACATTAATGTTTTTGATTTTGTTTAATGTTATGAAATGATGTTACGAAATCTGTTTTTGTTCAATGTTCAAATCTGTATTCTATAATCCAGTTTTATATTTTTATTAGACCAAAGTATTAGGTACAGAGTACCAAACATATGGTACGTCGTACCAAACGCGTACCGAAATGAAGCTACCCCCTCCGTATCGGATACGCTAGATCTAGCAAACCGCGTTCCCGTTCCTCGTTCCCGTTTCGAACCATACCGCGAACCATGTGACTATGGTCAAGAAACAGTTGAGGGTATATATTTTCCCTCATAGATAGTTCATGGGTATATGTGTGTTTTCTAATATATAATCACGGGTATAATACTCCCTTCTTATTTAAATAGCTGCAACATTTTAACTTTTGGCCCATATTTAAATACTTTTAACTCTTTTTCAGGCGGCGTTCCTCCTCACACGACGGCCATCACCAAGAAGATATGCATAGATCTTCTAAAATCCTGCAAATCCATGGCCCAGCTGGAGCAAATCCAGGCTTTGCTTTTCACCCTTGGCATCCATCAACACGTAGACACCCTCCACAAACTCATGGCCTTCACAGCTCACCCTCTCCATGGAAATCTTAGCCACGCCCAAAGGATATTTGATCGCATTGAACAGCCAACCCTATTCATCTACAACGTGATGATCAAAGCGCATACGAAATCGGGTCATTTCCGAAATGCCCTATATTTATTCAACGAGCTTAGATGGTTTAGGATGTCTCCTGATAATTTCACTTACCCCTTTGTCTTCAAGTCCATTTGTGGAATGAGGGATGTTCTTGATGGTGAAAGGGTTCATGGGTTTGTTTTGAAGAGCGGGATTGGATTTGATTGTTATGTGTGTAATTCACTCATGGACATGTATGGTGAGTTGGGATGTATGAAGCGTGTCAAGAAATTGTTCGATGAAATGCTCAGTAGAGATTCAGTGTCGTGGAATGTTCTAATAGCTGGATATGTTAGATGCAGCAGGTTTCAAGAAGCTGTCAGAGTTTATAGGAACATGTTACGAGAGGGGAGCATTAAACCCGAAGAGGCCACTGTTGTTAGTACCCTATCAGCTTGTACAGCACTGAAAAAACTGGATCTTGGTGAAGAAATACATCAGTATGTTAGCAAAGAGCTTGGACATACCATTAAGATCGATAATTCTTTAGTGGATATGTATTGTAAGTGTGGCCGTTTGACTGTGGCTAGGAAACTGTTCGATGATATGCCTACAAGAAACGTTATGTCCTGGACCAGCATGGTTTCAGGATATGCCAGTTTTGGTCAGTTGGAAGAATCCAGAGACCTATTTGAAAAGAGTCCAATAAAGGATGTTGTTTTATGGACGGCTATGATTAATGGGTATGTCCAATCTAACCTTTTTGAAGAGGCAATGTCTCTTTTCCAGGCAATGCAAAAGAAAAACATGAAGCCTGATAAGTACACTCTGGTTTCGCTACTCAAAGGTTGTGCTCAAGCGGGAGCACTGGACCAAGGGGGGCAGATCTATAACTACATGACACAGAACGGAATAACCATTGATGCGGTTGTCGGCACTGCACTTATGGAGATGTACGCAAAATGTGGCTCCCTCAACAAGTCATTAGAAATCTTTCAAGAGCTGTTAATAGGAGAAAAAGATGCCACATCATGGACTTCGATCATCTGCGCCCTTGCTATGAATGGACATGCAAAGAAAGCTTTGGAATTGTTTTTACAAATGGAACAATCTGGAGTAATCCCAGATAGTGTTACCTTCATTGGTGTCTTAACAGCTTGTAGTCATGGAGGGTTAGTAAAGGAAGGTCGGCAATATTTTGATTCAATGATAAGGAAATATGGTGTAGAACCAAAGTTGGAACACTACGGATGTTTGATAGACCTTCTTGGGCGTGCAGGGCTATTAAATGAAGCTGAGGAAATTATAAAAAAATTTATTCAAAAGAATAACAAGGATAAGAAAATTGTTGTTACCCTTTATAGTTCCTTGCTTAGTGCTTGCAGAATCCATGGCGATGTTGATATGGGCGAACGGATTGTTGAAATTCTCGTGGGGATTGAATCGGGTTATTCCAGCACTCATACACTGCTGGCTAACATGTATGCTTCTGCCGACAGATGGGAAGATGTGTCCAAAGTCAGAAAGAATATGAAAGCTTTACACATTAAGAAATTTCCTGGATGCAGTTCAGTTGAGGTTGAAGATCATTCTTGATTTCATAATCAGAGAAGCCAAGTGTTTGTGACATGCTCTTTTATTGAATCCGGTTTCATAGTGTTTGTAAGCTGGAAATTGTATAATTAGGCAACATAGAAAGGAGCTCGAAATTGTACACTAGCGCAACATAGAAAACTAAACTGTTTTAAGCTTTATTCCATGACATATTACTCCCTTCATTAGTTCATTGTTCTTAAAGATGTGAATGAGAGCATATATGAAAAGATGTTATACATGGGCCTTATCACCTGGTTCTACATTAATAGGATTTTGAGTCATGGTTTTATAATGCGTGGGCTGTGGCATGTTTAGATTTCATTGTGAAATTTGGGTTGGATGAATGGATGGCTGGGCCAACACCAGCTCAGTTGAGCAGTCCTTCATAAAATTTCTGATGACCTCATTTGCAATGTGAGTTTTTATAACCGCAGGCTGTATTGTTTCTGGCTGCACACATGACACATCTAGGGAAAGAAAATGGGGACTGCTATAGAGGCAAAATTAAGAAGGAAATTTGTGGGGCAATTTCTCATTCTAAAATGATAACAGCTTGTTCTTTATTGGACAGTCATATTTTATAGCAGATAGAAGATGATCCAATTGGGGTTGAACTGCTGAGGAGTGAGGATTGCTTAAAATAATGGGGTTACTTATCATTCGTCAAACTATGGTCCAAACTCCAAATCCCTTCCATAAATAGAGGAAAATAAAACCAAGAATGCGATGAAGAAATGACCATTCTCTCGAAAGAGTGAGCAACCATTATGACCGATTTTTTCAAGTGCCAAGCATACGAAGTTATAACCATCTAATGCTTGGTTTGCATTTAAATGTAATTTTGCATACGGAGTTTACAGTCCGTATAGTAACTAAAAAAATTAGTTATATACGAGAGTTTAGTCATTTTACACTATTGGGATAATGTTAAAGGTGTGTTAGGCTTCCACTGCTTGAAGGGCAATCTTCTGTCTTCATTGGCAGATCAACACATACCAGAGTTTAGTCATTTTACATCTGGATTTCTAGTATCATTTGCAAAAACAATATGATCATTATCTCTGATCAATCCAATATCATCTATTTCTGCCCCTGATTTGCTCATAATCTTGGAAGGCAAGAAACCATACTTCTTAACCCCGATCTCTAGTAGCTCTTTGAAGCTCTTAGGTAGTAACACAACCTTTCCTGCAATGTCTCCTTTCTCGGGCCAACTAACTGTTACTCTAGTGCGGTAAGGATTTTCTGTTGTGGTTTCTTTCACGGGTAAGAGGATTGGTTGGTCAATGCTTTGGGCAGCCGACATTATACCAAACAGCGAGTTGTGGAAGCTGTTTGTCCTACGCCTGGGGCGAGACTGCCCCCCAAACGGTCCCTCGGCCTGTGTCGTGGGAGGCATTTTGGGCTCACTTTTGAACCTCCCGAGAAAGCTGACCCTACCAGGCGGGTCTTCAGGCACCGTGGTGGTGATGGATTGATCATTTCGGGATTCAAAGAGCGCAGCAATGTCTTCGTGCCCTTGTTGCTCAGCCAGATCTCTTGGGGTCCACCCGTACTCGTCTGGTTTTTGGATGGCGGCCCCGTGATCCAACAGGTATTTGACCATCTCGACGTTGCCTTCACAAACGGCATAGTGGAGAGCTGTCTTCGAGGGGCCATTGGTTCTTGGCAGGGTTACATCCCCACCACAACGGGTGATTTCTTTGAGGAGGTCAAGGTTGTTCTGCTCGGCAGCAATGCATGCGAACTGGCCAACGTCCCCAGCAGATATGTTTGCATCTTTGTTCAACAGTAGCTTGATGATCGGTTCATGTTTTCCCAAGATGGCTTCCCACAAGGGTATACTACCTTCAGAATCTGGATGCATTAAAAGAGAAGAAAGGTTCAAAACACAGGATAGATTAATTAGGATGGAAACATAACTGGTTGTACTGGTTCCTGACCTGCCCAAACCCTAATTGCATGGATTTAGGCAGGGTGGTCAAGCTAGAGGTGGGTCGGGGATGGAATAGAAGAACTCGTAACATGCTCATATTTTAGTGCAATACCCAACATATACCTACATATATTTCATACTGATACATACACATACAGGCACACAAACTTATTTACTAAAAAATACTTCATAATAAAATAAGGGGTTTTTCCTTATATATTACTAAAATTAAACTTATGAACAAAAACACGATTATAGTAACTTACTATTATGGTAAAGTGCATTTTAAAAGTTGCATGTTTTGTCTACTTTTTTGTTCTTTGTTATTTAATTGTCATTATTTAATAAAGTACAGTACAAACTACAAAGTAATATGCACACACACACACACAATGTTTTATCGATCATACACACATATTCTAAATATGTATTACTCCCTTTCTCCCATGCTATACTGGACAAGCTTTAGTTCCTCACGATGGAAAAGGAATTATGTGGTTCAGAAAAAAATTGTGAATTATGTCACTAGAAGGAACACGAGGAATAACATAGTGTATCAAAAGGAATTGAATGGAAGCACCTTTAAGGTTGGGATTGGCTCCAAAGTCCAGAAGATGAATGACACAGTTTTCATATCCTTTGGATGCTGCTATATGCTGATATTAATGCAAAAGGGACAAAGAACACCACAACATAAGAAAGGGTGAAATGAAAAATAAAACGGGATTGTATGGAGAAAAGGAGGGGCTCCAGAATGCTGAGAGTTAGTTAACGCACAAGTGCGGTTCTCCCATTGTTATCTGATTCGTTTGGGTCTAAACCCCTCTTCAACAAGTGATGCAACAGCAAATCGTCTCCTCTTTGCGTTGCGAAGCTAAGGGTCAGAGGTAACTCCATTCTTCCCCTTGCTAACATATTTTCTGTCTCTAAGAGAACTCCTTCCATTATTGGGTCATCCTTCATCTCCTTCAGGTGCTGTTCAATCAGCAAAAGAAAACTGCTAACATTATAGATTCCTGTTGTTTTCAGGTTAATCAGAATAGTCTCTCCTAATGTTTGGTCAAATTACCAAGTGATCCTCAAAATTTTATTCAACTAAAAATTAACTCATTGGATTTTCAAATTTTCTGTGAACATTCTTGAAAAGAATAATACCCTGTAGGATATAATGTTTTTAAAAGGATTTTTTTCAGACAAAATAGATTACTATTAATATTTGTTTAGTCAAATCTTTTGGAGAGAGAGCTTTATATTTTACATTGTAATTGATAAATACATTTAATGGTTCATATCATTATATTCTTTAATCGTTTAGTGCTAAGTAAAAGGGCTGCACATTGAGACCTGAAGAAGATTGTTCATTATTATGGTCCCATCACCAACGTTAGCCTTAATGATATTCAAAAACGTGGTTCGGTTCATCCGTAGAAGTTGGCTCAAACGTTTCGTCCGTACTGTGAATATCTGTGGCCTATAACACAGAACCCCTATCTCGCCACATAGATCTCCCGCTTTTGCCTCCCCGACAACCTGTTCAGTTCCATTTTTAAGAACCAATAGATCCTGCCAAATAATTCATATTTCAGATAGATTTCAACAACACTCTACCTCACTTTTACTTAGTTGACTACTTGACGGTTAAAAATCTAGGACACAAACCAAGAATCTAATTAGACACCGTAAAACATTACTTCGTTAGTTACTTGTTATCTGATACTTTTTTTTAATGAGAAATCAACTAATAATCTAAAACAATAGTTATCTGGAACGATGGTGGAGGAATTAAACAAAAAAAATTCAAAACCTCAATTGTAACATTTATATTTTAAATACAATAAAAAGAATAGTAAAAATTACCACAGCTCCAGTCACTAGAATATAGAAATCTGTGGGAGCTTCATTTTGCAGGATTACATCTTCCTTGGGTGGAAAGTACTCCGGTTTCATCTCCGAAACCTTTAAAAGTGTAACATATTGTAAACATCAATCAAGTTTCATCTAACTCACATAATAATGATAATAGGAAAATATACTTACAAGTTGGAAGAGTAAATCATTTGATACCCCGTGGAAAAGGTAGGCCTTGTCGACCATCGAATAAAAGAGGAAATTTGATATGCTTGACCTGATGGCTTTGGGAAGGGACTCAAGAGTCTCTTGCTGCTGGATCCCCTCTGAATCTGTTCTAAACTTTAAGCACAAATGTGCAAGCATCTGGTCTTGAAGACGAACTGGCAAATGATTCCTTTGAGCAAAACTCGATGCGGCTTGAATGGTGTCTCTCTGTTAGTGGAAATTAGAGATATAGTTAACTCCAGCCCTATAGTAAGAATATAAAAAGTTAAACTGTTTTGGATACTATTTTGTTAGTTCTTCTGCTAGCTTAGATAGTTTTGATACATTGTATTATGTTAATTTTTGGGTGTTCTTAATATACCTACATTTCATCCAAAAAAAAAGTTAAACTGCTATATCAATACAATAAACAACCATATACAAAATCACAAACTTATATTAAGATATAGACTTCTCCCTCCGAAACCTTCCATCCAAATATAACCTAAAGAGTTAATCATCATTCAAAAAATATGATTAGATTTGCTCACAAATTGCCTGGTCTTGCTGGTACCATGGACCACCAAATTAGTCATGTTTCCTATCAAGTAAGAAGTAAGCCCCAAGTTGAAGAGCATGTAGCAAATGTCAAAAATCATCTCCTGAGTATTCACTGCATGTAGGTCACCATAACCAACAGAAGTGAGGGTTGTGATCGACCAATATAGTGAAGTAATGTAGCGAATCCATAGGCTCTTATGAAGGAAGTCTTCCATAGATGCCCCTATCCATGTCATCTTTGGGTCACGATAATCAGCAGCCAGGAGATAATAGGAGCATCCAGCACAATGTACAGCAAATAAAGTAACCTGTAAAAATCATGTATGATGTTATCCAAGAGTGTGTGTGCGTACAGATCTGATAATGTGCTCAGTTATTTGATAATGTTGACATTTTTTTATTGTAGTGCTAGGGTAGATATTTGATAAAAATTAACTTTAATGTGTCAAAAACCATTTTATATGTTTTGTATATGTATTTTGTACGAAATGATGAGAAGGTGAAAAGGCAAATTTAGCTTACACATATAAGCTTAGCACAACGAACCCAGAAATAATTGATTTTCCTATCTTTCTCCAATCTGCGTAAAGAAAAAAAAAACAGATTAGTTGTGATTGGACAAATCACATTGCGTTTTGGAAGTCCAAAACCTTGCAGGAACTTTTCTACACTTGTATTACATCAATGGTCTCTCAGATTTCTTGTGTTTGCATGCAAGACTTTAGGGAGAAGGAACAATACACAATTTTAACTATATGTGAGAGAACAATACCCTTCAACTTTCTTTGAGAACAATTAAACACAAAAATTATAAAGCTTGAATAAGTGTACTATTATGTCAAGAAACAGTTGAGGGTATATATTTTCCCTCATAAATAGTTCATGGATATGCATGTGTGTGTGTTTTCTATGTAATATACACTTCAAGAGTATAGTACTCCCTTCATATTTAAATACTTGCAACACTTCAACTTTTGGTCGTATTAAATACTTGCAACATTTCCTTTTTTATCTGTATGTAAATACTTCCAACACTTTCCCTTTATGTATATTTTTCATTTAAAAATACCTTAATACCTTTAAGTTTGCTACTCGCTTTTGCACTTTTTCATCTGTCTCTCATACTTCTTAGTTCTTACACTTTTTCGATGCTATTCGCTGCCCTACTATTTCACCCAGAAACTCTGTGCAAATGCCTAATGTTGCAAGTATTTATCCAAGGAAGGAGTAGTATATAATATGTATGTTTTAACTTTATAGTGTTTGTGTTTACTTGTTCTAAAAGAAAGTTGAGAGGTATATCTGTTTACTGATGCTCATGGTCATATTTGTTTAATCAAATATGAAGTTTGAGGTCCTCTTTGGTAGCATTAATTGCCTCATTTTATTTTACTCTTTTTTCCTGTTTATCATCTAGATTTTCATGAAAGCTGAAATGTAGCAGCATCAACAGATAATGAAAGAAAAAGTATTGCATGTGTTACTTTTAAGCTTAAGTGGCTAAAATTAATGAAAATGATACTTCAAACTTCCTAGTGATAATCCGCATCATTTTATTTATTAAAATGATGATTAGAAAATTCCGACTATCTCTAATAGCCTTTTATTTGCTTTATGACAGAAGCAGTGTTTCCTAATCTTTTTCTTTTCAAAAAACTCATTCAGCAGATTCATCCATTTCAGGCAAATAAAGCTTACCAAACAAACCCTACAAAAAAAAGGAGCCAAAGAACTTGCCTGGAAAATAAAGCACCGACCCTGCGGAGACGCCAGAGGCGAAGTATATTGAATAATCCATATGATCTTAGAGGTTTTGGCATGATTTTTTTGGCCAGCTCCGAGGGGATTGTGGATATGACATCAAATGCCAACCAAGTACTCCCATACTTCCAAGCAATCTGTTTTCTGTCATCAACTAGAAGATATGTGGTCTTATCCAGGTATGCCACAAAGAAGGTGAGCACTATATCTATTGCATAGATTCCATTGACAACATTGTCAATAATAGACAATGGCCCTTCTGGCTTTTTAAGGAAGCCGAATTCAAAAGGAGACGCCCATGCTGTGTAGATGACCAGAACTACCAGAAAGGTTTCCCATATCCTGAAAACATTGTTGGTTTAGTAGAAAGTGCATGTTGGAACCAGTTTGAGTACAAATGTAATTTTCCTACTTTTAGTGAGTTTTAGGTCACTTTTGGTTCTTCCACGGTCACTTTTTCACTGATTATTAACCCGGATTGTATGTAAATG
Organism: Cuscuta epithymum; assembly: GCA_945859915.1. NCBI lineage: Eukaryota > Viridiplantae > Streptophyta > Magnoliopsida > Solanales > Convolvulaceae > Cuscuta > Cuscuta epithymum. Next base: position 1,074,856 of record CAMAPF010000046.1, read on the forward strand.
GACGGTGAGCTACGTGTCTGAAAGCGCCAAAAGTCTCGAGGAACTCATTGTCAAATGCTAAAGTGGGAAAAAAGAATGCAAGGGACTAAGGATGGTAATGCATTTTAGCTCCTGACGTTCATTTGATCGGTTTCTTTCATTTAATTGCTTTTGGTGTACTATTGTGCATTCTTTGCAAATTTTGGTCCGTTTTAGCAACTTATCCTGAGAAAATTTGCATTCGAAGGACCAAAACTGAAAAAGATCCATGGATATGCACCAATAGTGAAAAAATAAAAGCTATAGACCAAAATTGGAAAACGGCAAACTATTAGAATTGAAAAATTGTATTTGTACGGTTTGTACCCACCCTTATATCCATCGGACCGCCACCCTTACACCCACGGATGTAAGAGGCTATTTTTTGTTTTCAAAGTAAGACATGTTTTGGTGGGTATAAGGGTAGGTATAAGTAGGGAAGGAACCGGGCCGGGCCGGGCCTGGGCGTTACCGGTTCTTGAAAAGTGGAGCCTGGTACCGACCCGGTAAGATCTGGTTCCAGACTGGGCCCAAACAGTACCGGACCTGGGCCCGGGTTGCACCTACAAATAACACATTTAATTACTCCGTTTTTTTAAAAAAATAGCGTTGGCCGGGCCCAAAAACTCAAGCCTGAAGCCCCCGTTCTACCATCTGTCCGGGTCCGCGAAAACCGGGTCGGGCCTAAATGGTACCGGTCTTGGGCCGGTACTGGGTCAGGCTGCCCGGGCCCAATCCATCCCTAGGTATAATGATGGCCTGATGGGTATAAGGATCTGTACACATAGTAGGGCTGACTAGAATTTTGTTAGAAATTGGTAGTAGACTAGTAGGTATGAACTTTTGTAAATGATTATCAGAATTAACACCTCGCGAGTCGTGACGACGGATAGTTGACAAAAACTTTATTCGCTCTAAACTGTGAAGTCTAAATGTCTAATCCCCCACTTTTCTAATTTTCAGGTATTCAGGATTTATTTCCTATAGTTGTAAGAAATGTGCGCGCATAACTGTTTGTTGTTTGATTGTAAATGCAAGAATCATGCCACGAATTGTGCAAAAAGGGCAATTTGGAATCGATGAAGAGATAATTAGTCTGGACACAATGTCAAAGAAAAATGATGATTTTAAACCACTTCTAGGGACTTTGATAAGCCTCAATCAACGGAATCCGCAATCGCTTTTTGAATTCTTCCAATCATCATGCCATATGTGGGAGCTTTAAACTTTGTTCGTGTCCTAAAACTTCCTACTTGTGGTGGAGCTAAAAATATACTTCGTACTATCTCCATCTCTAAATTAAAATCTTAGTTTGACTGCATACATAATAAGGAAATGAATTTAGTGAGTAAATTTTTTTGTAGAGTAAATTTTATTGCAGAGTACACTGTTTTGACACTGTTTAACACTGTTTTGCACTATTTGATATAGATTTGTTTACCTAATAAGGAAGTGAAACTTTAGTTTAGAGACATCTCAAAAAAAGTGTGAGACTTTAATTTAGGGATGGAAGGAGAAGTGAAAAAGAAAACTTTTTATTTTCTTTTTGGTCAATTCCACTAAGATACTCTCATGCTTCGTACAAATATGAAAGTTTATACAATTTTAAATCATTCTTACTTTATTTATATTTTATTAATTCAAAATCAATCACATAAAATCATCTTTTTAATAATTGTATCATCTTTTTTTAAAGATTGAAACTTTTTTTTTACAGATTATGTATAAGAATTTTTCCTTAGTGGGAAGGTGAGCCCCCCGCTCCTACCCGTCTTCATCATGCTATCTACCTTCGTCTAAGCTTTCCATAGATGTGTGGTCTCTCTAATGGGTCTGTTTTTTCATTTGTGTTTCTGAAAAGAAGAGTGAAAAGCTTTTTGGGAAAAGTGAATGTTTGTTGAAATTATGAAGAAAGACAGTAGTAGGATACTTTGAATTGGTCTGAAATATCCTAATTTGCGCTAATCTCATTTCATATTATGTTACTTTTCTTGTCGAGGACATATTTGTAAATAATGGTGTAATATACATCATATTATGGTTCACATATGAAATTTCATTTTCATTTTCCGTTGAAGTTATTGTTTTATTGTAACACATTTTTAAAATAATACTCCGTTATCATAATTGAATAAATCTAATTGGACCATGCATGCCGAACCATTACAAACTAGACAAAAAATGTACCAAAGTAGAGTGGATTACATCAAATGTAACTATGGAAACAATTACATTTTTTTATGTAGTCCACTCTAGTTTGGTACATTTTTTGCCTAGTTTGTAACGGTCCTGCATGCATGGTCCAATTCGATTTGTTCAATTCAATCTAGTCCTAGCAATCTAGTATGGCTTGGTCAAATTGAGTGTGGTAAAGTTTTATACAATTATTGATAACGGAGTATTATTTTTAAAATATGTGTTACAATAAAACTCACCTGGTAGGAAGTGATGAAATAGTGGGCTACACTATTTCTTCACTTATATCCATCATCGGGCTTACAATACCGATACCGATGATGGGTATAAGGGTCGGTTCATCACTAGATTCTGAAAGTTTTCACAATTTTATCTAGATTTTTTCAAATTTTATTTTTTAGAGCTTCTTAATATAAAAAACCTACTATACAGGTCAAAAACGGAATAAATGGTCAAATTGATCAATATTTAAACTAAATGTACTTATATGACTTTTTTTTAGTATAGTGGCTTAAGTGATGTATTCGAAATTATAGAATGACTTATGTGACCCTTATTTCAATAATAGTTTTAAGAAAACTGTTAATCAGTAGTGCCCGAAATAGAGAATAAAATGCATACAACCAAAGAAATAGGATCTTGTGAAGGATTTTGACCATCCTACAAAATCCAAATGAGGCCATAACAGCTGAGTAAGACCTCGTGCTGTATTGTTTTTCTCTTATCCTTTTTTTTGTTTTGTTTTTGTTTCAGCATAATGAGAATATTTAAAAAAAAGTATGAAATCAAAATGTTTTATGTTTTTTGTACTAGGCAATTTCCAAAAGTAGGATGATTCATATAATCATATAACTATGTAAGTACAGTTTTTTGCTCATACATGTATGTATAATTAATTTTTAGTTCATTAAACGACTACATCTAAATCTAGAAAATGGGCCCTCATATTCAAAGTTGATTTTATTGACTTAATTTAAGAGCACTCCATATTTCCATGTATAGGATCAGTCAAACTGGGTATGTCGTAGCTTCCCTAAGATGGAAATATTCTCCCATTTTCACCCAGAATGACCCACTAAGGATGTTTTTACTTGGACTGTAATTTGTCCCAGACCAGACCAGACCAGACCAGTCCAGACCAGACCAGACCAGTTCAGACCAGACCAGACCAGACCAGACTTGGATAGTTATAAAAATACAAAGAAACCAGACCTTACCAGACCAGACCAGACCAGTTCAGACCAGACCAGACCAGATCAGACCAGACCAGACCAGACCAGCAAATTACAGTCCAAGTAAAAACATCCTAAAGCACCAAAATGCTATCGGAAAAAGGAAATTAAAGAGATAACAAATCATGTGCCTAAATTAAAGATATGTTTTTAAATACTCAGTACATCTGTAAAACTAATACTACCTAAATAAATTAAGAAAAGGCATTACTATCTAAAAAATATTGATAGATTCCTCTCATTTAATATTTTCAAAACATGAAATTTTTAATTTTTTGCTAATAAAAAATGAAATATATTAATGGTTAAACTTGTATATATGTTGACAAATGTGAAAAGTGAACCGTTACAACTAAAAAAGAACGAAGAAAGTACAAGCATAAAACACTCGTAAAGAAAAATGCATCTCATTACAACTAAAAAAGGACAAGCATAAACATTCGTAAAGAAAATGCATCTCATTTTTAACGCTTAATGGCCATACCGCAATAATAATTCAATTCTTTTTTTCAATAGATTTTAATTGTAGCTTCTAAATGTTAAAATTTAAATATTTTAAAGGAAAAATTCACTATATGGACAGCAGTAACCACTGTCCCGCCGACGAACAAAATATATTATTCTTTAGTCATATTAAAATTAATAAGAAGATGCATATTAAAACTAAAGTTCATCCAAAAAAGTTCAATCTAATAGAAAATGTATTCATGATCTTATACGTAGTATATTATATTATTCTTTAGTCTTGTTAAAATCGGATTGTTTCTTTTTTATGTATCCTATTAAATTTGTTTCATACCATATTAATTATACTACATACTTTATTCACACCATCACAACTCAATATCAATCGTTTCATAGAAGTGGTAATGTGGTATTATATTGTTATATACTAATCCCTTGTGAAAATTTTCTTAAATATGAATAAAGAAGTCTTACACATTTTTTACTGGCTGAATTGTGGAGTAGCATACGACTCTCTTATGAGTCATATGACAGACATATCATATCCACTCATTTGTAATGTGGAACTCTCTACTATACAAATGAATAGCTATTGAGCAGCCACATATGTTCATATGACTCCATAAAAGAGTCATATGCTACTCCATAAATTTTTTTCATTTCTTACCATCATTAGTTGCTACAGATTAGGAGAACACTTGAAGCTCTGAATTGGAAAATATACAGAACAAAGATTAAACAAAAAAAAACACTACAGGGCAATAAAGGGAAACCTGTAGCGGCGGTCGTAGGGGGAGACGGTGAACCGGCGGAGCTGGACTCTGCAGCTGCTCCGAGCACCGAGAGAGGGGAGGATTCCGGTGGTGAGGCTGAAATGGCTGTCGTCTCTGGACAACTCTGTTTCCTGTGCTACGCCACACATCGGAGCTCCAAAAATGCCTCCTCTTCCTCTTCTTGTTCTGTTGCTTATAATATCCTCCGCCATTGTTGCTGTTCTTACAATGCCTGCATCTTTCTGCTTTTCCCTTTTAGCTTACAACTTTAATGATGCAATGTTCAGCTTTATATATCAAGATGTCAGATTTTAAATGAATATAAATCATAAATATGGCATGGATTGATATTCTTACCATAATGCCTTTTGCGGTAATCGAAAATTAGAAACTCAATCTAGAAACATAAGATACTTCCGTCCCTCCCATTAAATACTTTCCGTTTTGACCTGTAGACTAAACATTTATTAACTAGCTCTAAATTGCTAACAAATTATACTGCATTGCATACAAAGTAAATCCCGCCTTTGAGATGAAGCTTTATGGATTTTATTATGATGTTGGTATAGTAATTCTTGTTTAATACTTCGTAGTAATGACCAATTATGCAAGCTGATTCCATTACTAATAAAAAAGGTAAATTTCAAAAAACGATTGTTATGTTTTTCATTTCAAAAAGAAAACATTATTATCATTATCATGATTGAAAAAGATTGGTGAAAGATAAGGTCACACAGGGCCGGCCCAAAGGGTGTGTCAGCGGTGTGGCCGCACAGGGCCCAAATTTTCAAAAGCCCTCCTTTAGTATCACAACAAATAGAGCCCAATTTTCAGATTCGATGCTTCACAATTAAAAATTTTTAACACCAGGGGATTCAAACCCTGGTGGGTTTCTTACCCATGAGGACAGCAAACCGGCTCAACCATTAGGCTGTTGTTAACATCCTCTCAATTTGTAGTTTTATATCATATAAAGTATAACTAGAAACTCATTAGATTCTAAGCTTATATATGCCATTCACTACAATTATTAATATTAATTTGTAATTATAATTATAACTACTTCTATTTTTTATTGCATGTCATTATTAAATTAACAAACTATTAAATATGTATCAAATGCTCATTACGTCTATCAATTATATTGATGTTAGGGAATAGTTTTATTTTAACTATTGATTTATAATTCAATTTAACAAATAAATGAAGTGTATTTTGTTAGGGAATAGTTTTATTTTAACTATTATGTTAGTGAATAACTTGTATTTTGATATATATGAATTATTATTGTAGCAAATTTTTACAAATATAATCTTCACTTATATTATATTTCTACCTATTTTAGGAAAAGGCCTACATTTTATTTTTGCACAGGGCCCATATTTTCTTGGGACCGGCCCTGAGCTCACACTAACATTGGAAAAAGATAAGGTGACACGATTATTAAAATGTGAGTTTACGTGGTTGATATTAAATTGATAAAATAAGAATAAAGTAAAAATTATTTAGAACCACATAAACTTTACAAATTTAGTACTCCCTCCGTCCCATATTTATCTTCATTCTTTCATTTTCGGCTTGTCCCAAATTTATCTCCTTATTTTCTTTTTTAACAAGTTTTACCCTATCCATTTACCCTAATACCCTTATACATCTACCCACATTTATTACTCCTAATTAATCTAACCGGCCACCACCACCCACCCAACCATACATATCCCCACTTTTTACGCTCCTCTCTCTCATGCCTCACTGTATTCCTCTCTGGTCTCTTCTTGAACTTTCTCTCTTTCTTGTGATTACATACGCTCCTCTCTCTCCTCTGCCTAAACTTTCATCTTCTCCCCTCTAACTCCATCTTCCCATCTATCTATTCATCAACCATAGTTTCCATCTTCGAATTTGAGCAACCTGTGTGAAGTCTTCTCCACTGACACCAGATTTGAAATTGTAGATCCATTAATGGCGGAAAAAACCTCAATCTTGGTCTTGCATGGCGGTGCGGTGGTTGAAGACTCTGACGATGCCTCCTGTTGTCCTGATGTTGTCCCTGATTCCGAAGATGATCTGACATTCATGAGGATTGAAGACAGTGAAGAAGGAGATTGGAGCGATGGTGGCCAGAAAGTTGAAGTATTACAAGAGGGGTTGCAGTCGGACACTATGGAAACCAGGATTCCAGCCTCCATTCAGGCCATGGTTGCCATTTACCTTCGTCCTGTAGATACAACGACAGAGGAGTATTTTCCACTTGCGTATCTTCCTCCGCATCTAGACCCAAAAGTTCAACAGGGCCTTGATGAATTGCTTAAAATATGGCTACCTCTTTACAAAAAATGAGGGTCGTACATCCCTACTTACTGATCTTTTCATCTTCTTCTGTCGGTGCATGGACTTGTAATGTCCATTATATGATGCCTGCATATTTTCATTTGCACAGATGCTGATATGTGTGTCCTGTGATGGCCTAAGGTAGTCCCTGTCCTTATTCTGTGATGATATTTAAAGTCTGAGAGTCCTATTTGTCGATGCCTATGCGTGTGCCCCACTTTCCTATTGAAAGACTGCCTTAAGCATCTGGGATAATCATATTGAAAGACTGCCTTATGGATTCTGTGATGCATTATGAATTGTGAGAGTCCTATGTGTTGATGCCTATTTGTGTGCCCTTGTTGCCTAAGAGATGATTGTCTTAAGCAATCAAGATAATCCTAGGGAGGCTTAAGGGAGCTCTCTATGGATTATGTGATGCATTTTAAACTGTGAGAATCCAATTTGTTCATGGACTTCATGCCTATGTGTGTGCCCTTGTTTCCTAAGAGCTGATTGCCTTAAGCAGCCAGGATAATCCTAGGGAGGCTTAAGGTAGCCCTCTATGGATTCTGTGATGATACATTATAAAATCTGAGAATCCTCTTTTGCTTTGATGATGAAAGTCTGCATGTATATTCAAAAGATAAGACATGATGCCATCATAGCTTATGACAGTGTTGTTTGTGTACATTATTTATATGTGTACCCCAAACCCAAAAAGAAAAAAAATCCAAAAAACTATCTGTCTGTAGCTAGTACACACAAAAACTCAAAAACCCAAACATATTTGTGCCTTGTCTGCTTTTATACAAAAACCCTTTTACCTTTAATTCCAAAAACCATCTGCCTGCCACCTATTCCTCAGCATTACCACCCTCCAAGAATTGCATCACCTCTTTCACTATTGTTGTGTCTGCATTCATTGAAGTAGGTAGTGCCCTCATCCCTTCTAATCTGTCCTTACCAATATGGGGTATTTTGTAGTTGTTCCCACCCTTAGCATTCAAAATTTCATTCATACACAGTTGTAGTGATATCCATACATTGTTCAAAGTATGAGGGTTGAACTCTTCAAATGCTTTCCTCACCCCTGTCACCAAGTCTGAAACTGTTGAACTTCTTGTTGTTTGTTGTAAGGACTGAACTGCTCTAAAAAACCCTAGGTCTAGAACATTTACATCAAGACTATTAGTTGGTAGGCATGATAGTTTGATGTTAAATCCCTCACTAGTAGCCTCCTTCATGAACTCACTGTCATCAGGACTTATATGTGGCCTGACATTATCTTGTTGTATATATGTCCCCAGATGCATCAATTGGCCACTTGGCCACTTGGCCTTGATGGCAGGCAAAACTTTACTGATTAGGCATTGTCTGTAAATATCTTTTATTACACTGTCAATTGTCTTTTCTTCAATTGTCCCTGCAATTCTGTTTTTGCTGTTTCTTTTTGTTGGCCAAATGATGTGAAGGGAAAAATACCAATTTTCCCATCAAATAAGACTTGTGAGTCTTCTGATAACCTGGGCCTAGCAACAACACGGAGGAACATCACTTTGGTGATGAACATCTTGGACTTGCAAGTCCTGTGAGGTTCCTCCTCCCCTGGAAGCAGGTAGTACCTATTTGAGGTTTTGGTCATAAAAAACCATTTTTCATCTACATGCACGTAGTTAAACATGGGCTCATACACCGGTTGTGTTAACATTGATTCTGGGACAATGTGTGAAATGACTCATTGAAGTCTGTTAATCATGTTTGACTCAGTAAGAAAGGGTTTGATAGCATTTGTGTGTGCCTTTATTTCACCTTTTTGTATGAGTCTGTGCACAGTACTTTTTGATGAGCCCATGGCTGTAGCTAGACTCCTCATATTCTTTCTTTTATCAAGCTCTATTTCCTTAACATGAGCAATAGGTAGAACCTTTGTTTTTCTACCTACCTTTCCAGCCATCTGTCTGTCCACATTAATAGGTAAACCTTCATCTGACATTTCTTTACTTGTTTCCAAATGAATGAGATACACCTTTGTGACACATCATTTTCTATTGGAAGTGCAGTTAGAACTCCTCTGTTGAGCTTACCATTTGAGCAGTTGACGAGAAGATGATGCATGATCCGTTGCCTTGTTTCATTGGACAACCTTTTCTTTTTTGGAACAATTTCTGCCATTTGTTTGACCTTACCTCTTTGTTGTTTGTACTTTCGCTATTTTGAGAAAGGTTTGGTTGTATATATAGACTGAAATCTGTGGGGTTTTTATTTTTTTGGAGGGGGTGGACAAATTATTTGGAAATCCCGCCACTAGTTGGTTCTTGTGTTTTTGTTGTGGCCGCTACTTTTTAATTGGAGTACTGTACGTAGCAGTCCAAAAAGGCTGCTACCTTTTTATTGGAGTACTGTTTATTACCCCTTTCTTGGCTTATTACCCTTTTTCTTGGCTAATTTTAATGAGATTTCTTGAAAAGGTAATATGAGACAATCTTAACGGGATAAAGAGAGTACAATTAATGACTTCACTTAGGCTCCTTTAGGTTCATATAATTATTAGTTAAACCAACTTGTAAATAAAAAAGCCTTCATACTTACAATTACATTTAGGATACATATAACAACTCAACAATTACTCAACGAGGTTTTTCTACCATGAAAATTACTAAGACTAGACTACATTACTCTTCACAATAAGATGGAAGATATACTTTTGTATAAATCGTCTGCTAGTGTATGTTAAGAAGCAAATTGCCAAAAAAAATAGGGTGAACTCTTTTATAGATTATTCTCGTGACATGGAGGAGAGACATTCTAAATTTTAATTCACGTCACGTCAAATTATGTAATTATGAATAATTTAATTAAATATTATGACTCTGTAATACATAATTAGATGTTAATTACAATTTTTTTTACCCGGTTACTATTCTAACGATAAATGACATTCGCTTTAGTTGACTCACTCACTAATTTCTAGAAAGATAAAAGGTGAAAGAACGTAATGAGGACGCCATTGAGGAAGCTACTACCTTAAAGTGATTCCGCACATTCATAATCGTGAAGGAGGCAGATTGAGGAGTTCTATACAGCAACTAACATGATAGCTGAAATATACTGCGCTATTTAATTGCGCAGTTATCTCCAAAAAATCATTTGACAGCCTTCCCGGTTGAATTTTTAGCTGAAATTTGGTATGTGTAAACTACACTTAATGAAGAAGATACTCAAACAATCTCATCAAAATATTCCACCACGAACCGCCCCAAATGACGATGGCCGGAGAGAGCCTTCTAATTTAATGGAAAACCTGTCTCGAAGTTTTGAGCCATAAGCTTCAGGCACTAAATCCGGTGCATAAGTCTCGAGGTCAAAAAATTTCAAATTGTACTACTATCGAGGTGCCTGAAGCATCAACTACATCCATTATACTAAATCCGGTGACTACTATCGACTTAAGCATAAAAAACTATCGACTTCTGTATCGGGTGAACCGTATAAATATGCAGTCACTACATCCATTAGGCGCATTTGCAGCCTTTCAAAAACAGACATGCCAATAAGTTGAGTGCTTATTTGGTAGTTCTCCAACGTCTTTTTCTTTTTGCCAATTTGTCCTCAACTACGGTTGCTACAGACCCTCCGTCCTATTCCTCTCAATTTTACTTAGAAAAATAATGACCCATATACTACTATCGACTTAAGCATGGACGGAAATAGGTCCTAAATTCAATTTGGACAAAACTAGGACTAAATATTAGTAAATGGACAGAAAGTCCCTTCCTTAACCTTACCCATATTGTCTCTCGTCCGCTTCAGTCTTCAACAGCTTCGCTGTGGACCAGGTCGCCGCATCTCCTTCATCTGCTATTACCGCTGTTCTCTCACCGCAAATAGCTCCTCTCATCGCCAATCAGGTCCTCTCGCCGCAAATTAGCCCCTCTCGCTGCCGGTTTCTACGTCACTGTTGTGTTGCCGCACCTCCTCTTCGGCTCTTCTTCACAGTCCGCGTCACACCCTTCGCCGCCGCGCGCTGCCGCACCACGCCACCGTCTACTGTCTCCGACCGCATCCTTAGTTCTCTATTTTCTTCTTCTCTGTCTCTACCATCTTCCTCCGCCCATTGAAATCTAAATCCGCGACTGGGGTTAAAATCAGCATCAATTACAGCTCTTCAATATTTCGCAGATTCAGAATTGGGATGAGCACTGGAAATGTTGTGTTTCGATTTTGCAGATTCGATGTTAGATCTACAGTGGTGCTCGAATTTTTGCAGATTCTGGATCTAATTTGTACAGTGGTCGCGTTGCGGCGTCCACGGGAAGGGAGGGCATAGGGGGCTGAGGTGTGGTGGTGCCGGAGGGACAGGGTGTTCGGGTGTCTCAGGGGAGGGGGCTTGGGTAAAGCAGAGAAGGGGGATGGGGTGGGGGAGGGAAGGGGGCTTTGTTGAGGGAGAAGGCTGGGGTGTAGTGTTGGCGGCTGACGGTTGCTGGCGGTGGCCGAAAGTGAGTGTCGCCGGCGGCGGTCAATGGCAGTTGCTGGTGGTGGTGGGTGGTGTTGGCCAGCGGTAATTATTATCGGATCTAGGCAATTGTAAATGTTCGAACCCGAAAATTGTAACTGTGGCTGAACGGATCGGATAACTGTAACTGGACGAGTCGGGTAACTGTAAATGGACGGGTCGAGTAACTATAACTGGACGAATCACGTAACTGAAATTGATATAATCGAGTAACTGTAATTGAGCGGGTTTGGTAACTGTAACTGGACGAGTCGGATAACTGTAACTGGTAGACGATGGTTATTGTGGCAGTGGTCACTGCACGAGAATCACTATAAAAATTGATCACTGAGCGGATGTCACTTTGTCAATTGGTCACTGGACAAAAGTCACTACACATTTGATCACTGTGATGCGGGTCATTGGTGGGGCATATTATTTTTTGGTCACTGGATGAATTTTGTAACTATGTCATTGGTAACTGTAACATTGGTCACTGCACATTTGGTCACTGTGACGGGTTACTGTAGCAGGTCGGTGGGTTGGGCTTAGTAAGGGTGTAATAGTCCCTTAAGTATTATTTAGTCTTATTTTTGGAACTTAAAAGAAAAGTCTTTTTTTTGTCCAAATGCTTTTAATTAGTATTATTTGAGGACAAACCCCTTTTAGTTAACCAACACCTCCGCCACCAGCCCCATATCCGAACACACTGCTCCAACTCCGCATACTCATGCCCTTCCTCCCACCAATATAGACCACTTGACTGCTGCTACCAGGTCTTCCCATACTCTTGTGTTCCCTTCTGCCACTGCACCTGGAAGGCTGGAACCATCCCTCAAGACACCACTCACAGTACGTCACTCCCCCCCAATCTCATAGCAGTCCAACCTCAACACCACCCACATCATACATCCACTTCCCTGCCACGTCACAGCTGGATCAGCCCACTCCCAGCGCTAATTCTGGTGTTTCTTTGGCCAAATCTATCCCCTCGACCCTACCAGTCCATTCGACCCAGCAAGCCCCCGACCAGCATCTCTCATCCACCCAATCCCTTGATAATATTCACCCAATGCAAACTCCGGATAAATAAGGCGTTTTCAAACCCACATTCATTTTTTAATTTAAATAAATACGGTTGTTATGTTAGTTGATCCTACTTGTTTTTCAGCGGTCAATAAATTCTTAAAATGGCGTGAGGCCATGGTGCTCGGAATTTAATTCTCTCATTACTAATCATACTTGAGATTTGATACCGTTTGATAATTCTAAAAATATTGTGGGGTCTAAGTGAATTTTTAAGACAAAATTTCATTCTGATAGATCTATTGAACGCCATAAGGCTCGTCTAGTTGATCAAGGATTTAATCAGCAGGCCACCACTGGCTTTGCAGTATTTTTAGGCCCGAATCTTGTCTTTTGGAAGTCTAAAAAGCAGCCTACAATCTCCAAATCCTCCACAGAAGCAGAATATAGAGCTATTGCCTAGCGTGACATACACTGTTCATGACACGTTGCACATTCGTTCTATTCTCTATGTGCTCGGGTTCCCAGTTCGAGTACATGTTCAACTTTTTTGTGATAATATTTCTGCCTCTTATTTGACTGCTAATCTTGTTCAGCATGCCCGGAGCAAGCATATTTAGATTGACTATCATTTTGTTCGAGAACGTGTGGTTCACGTCGATCTGATTGTGAAGTATATTCCTACTCAATTACGTGGCTGATATTTTTACTAAAAGTTTATCTAGTCATCAATTTCAATTTTTTAAAAGACAACCTGAACGTTGCATCTCCCACACAGTTTGAGGGGTGCAATAGACTATCTATATCAGGAATCCTTTGTTTTTTGGGAAACTTCTCTTTATTATAACTATATCTATCAGGGCCCTCATTACGGTAACCTTTTTCATTATTTCACACCTAGAACCCCAAACCCGAAAATATTTTAAATTTGGCGCTTTCTTGTACCAAAGCTCATATGAGATTGTCTTGTTCCGTTTGTTAGGAACCCTATTCAAAACATAGCAAACCGTGAGCATGACCTCTCCCCAAAACCCTTCACTCAAACCCGCGCAGGAAAGCATGGAGTTAACCATTTCTTGTTAAAACTCGATCTTTCCGTTCGGCCACACCATTTTGTTGTGGTGTATATAGAGTCGTGGTCTCATGAATAATTCCAACAGATTCAAAATAATGGGAATCCATACATACTCTTCTCCGATCAATCCAAAGACAATTAATTAGATTACCCAATTGCAATTCAACCTCGATTTTATACACTTTAAATTTCTCTAAAGCTTCATCTTTGATGCGTAATAAATACACTTATACACATAACAAAACCGAGTTGAACCATCAATAAAAGTAACAACATACTTCTTATTGTCAAGGGAAGGAGTTGAATGAATATCACATAGATAAGTATGGACAAGATCTAAAATAGCTGAATTCCTCCTAATATTAGGAAACGATTGTTTTGTGATCTTAATAAGCATGCAAGTCCTACACTTATCATTATTAATATCAAAAGCTTGAATTAAACCATCTTTAAGCATTTCATGCTTTTTTCTAATATTAACATGAGCTAGTCTAGAATGCCAACTCATACATTCATTAATGGAAAATGTCACAAAAACAGAATAATCACTATAAATTAATTTATTCACAACATTCAAACGAAACATGTAATTTGATAAATATGTATTATACAAATGTGCACTCCACATGTACTAACTTGTATTAGAACATAATTTTAATTCCTATTGGCATTTATGTCATTTCCGATTACCCAAAACGACTAGTAACACTAAAATCACCAACATGGAAGAAGCAATCCACCTCTGAATTATTTAGATCTGCACAAGGGACTCATAGATGGAGAAGGTGACTTGTTGAATTGGATGGGATGGGAAAGAGAGAGAAGAAATGAGGAGAGCCAATGCGTGCAGCAGCTGAAGAGAAAACAATAATTATGGAAAGGGTAGAATAGGGATTTGAACTCCTATTCTTGCATACATCTTATGTTTCACTCCTATTCTAGACAAATCCTCTAAATTGTAACCATATTTGCGTTCGTCCTACCAAAATGAAACCTTGGTGTCATTTACCAACGAAAAGATGCTACACACGATTCTCCTTGGAATCTGGAACTTTGGTAGTTACTACGTACATTTTTAGGTTGAAGTCATTCTTCTTTAACCTGGACAGTCTCTACAGTGGAGTTGCTCCATAGATAGCATGTCAATAAAATTAATGTACATGATCCTTGACCATCTACGGAGAACTCGTTAAAGAGAATATGCAATAATTTACATACCCAATCTTCATTGGGTTATGAACAGGCCAAATTTTGGTCATTTGACATCCATAGTTCTATTATCGTCTGCAAAAATAATATGATCATCATCTCTGATCAATTCAATATCATCTATTTCCGCCCCCGATTTGCTCAGAATCTTGGAAGGCAAGAAACCATACTTCTTAAACCCAATCTGCAGTAACTGTTGTAAGCTCTCAGGTAGTACCACAACCTTTCCAGCAATGTCTCCTCTCTCGGGCCAACTAACAGTCACTCTAGTGGGGTAAGGTTTTTTGGTTGCGGTTTCTTCCACGGGGGATAAAATTGGCTGGTCAATATTTTTAGCAGCCGACATTATACCAAACAATGAGTTGTGGAAGCTGTTTGTTCTACGTCTGGGGCGGGACCTCCCCACGAGTGATCCCTCGGAATGTGTCGTGGGGGGCATTGTGGGCTCGCTTTTGAACCTTCCAATAAAGCGGACCCTGCTTGGCCGTTCTTCGGGGACCGTGGAGGCAGTGGATTGATCACACCGGGATTCGAAGAGTGCGATGATATCATTGTGACCTTGTTGCTCAGCCAAATCCCGTGGGCTCCACCCGTACTCGTCTGGCTTATGGATATCCGCCCCACAGTCGAGCAGGTACTTGACCATCTCCACATTGCCTTCACACACCGCAAAGTGGAGGGCTGTCTTTGTAGGGCCATTGGTTCTGGGAAGGGTTACATCCCCTCCACAACGGACAATTGCTTTGAGGAGGTCGAGGTTGTTCTGCTCAGCAGCAATGCATGCGAACTGACCAACATCCCCAGAAGATATGTCTGCACCGTTGTCCAACAGTAGCTTGACTACATGATCATGTTTTCCCACAATGGCTTCCCATAATGGTATACTCCCTTCAAAATCTGGATGCATTAAAAACGAGGGGGAAAATCGGTTAAAGCACATAGAATAGCAATTATTTCATATATTTTTATATCTGGACTGCTATTAAACCAGGATGATGCATTACAATACAAAATTGGACCACTTTCCATTTAATAAAGCAGGTTGTTATGGTTGCATGTCAGATTTTCAAAATTTGTTGGTAGCTTGCTATGTGAAAAAAAATAGTCTTAATGTACGTACATTAGCAACAGTTAATGTTACCTAGATGTTAACTAGTTGATTTCTGGAACCAGGTAGATCAATCCTATGGTTTCCATATTCAAAATATGTCTTAATTTCCCTTTAGTATTATTATTATAAAATGAAGCTTTTCTTCCTAATGATGTTATTTCTAGTGGTTTCCATATGGCGTTGCGGTCTGGCTCTAATAAGAATAATTATATTCGTAGGATCAACAATGGGGGCACTTATCTTTGATCTAATTACTATTACCATTCAACTGGATTTGAAGCATGCACCCAATGAAGGATCTCCACTGGAGGCAGTTGGAGAAAACATAACTATCCATTTAAATAATTGGGTTTCGGGATGAGTTTGTTTTGAGTTTTGCTAATCGTCCAGGTATCCGACCCGTAGCCACCAACAGAAAGAACAAGAGGGCTGACAGAATGTAAGAAGAGGATGTGAAATTAATTATACCTTTAAGGTTGGGATTGGCTCCAAAGTCCAGAAGAAGAGCGACACAGTTTATATATCCTTTGGATGCTGCTGTATGCTGATGATATTAATGCAAATTGGGACAATAAAAGCCACAAAACAAGAATGATATTAGGAGGAGAGGAGGGGTTATATGAAGCCGTGTAATTGATGTTAAGAGATATGAAAGTTAAATAACGCACAAGAGCGGTTCTCCCATTGTTGTCAGATTCATTTGGGTCTAATCCCCTCTTCAACAAGTGATTCAACAACAAATCGTCTCCCCTTTGTGTTGCGAAGCAAAGGGTCAGTGGTAACTCCATTCTCCCCCTTGCTAACATATGTTCTGTCTCTAACAGAACTCCTTCCATTAATGGATCATCCTTCATCTCCTTCAGGTGCTGCTCAAAAAGCAAAATCAAACTGTTAATGTTAAAGAATCCTTTGGTTTTTGGGTGAAAGTATGGAAATATACCAAGTAATGACTGAAACATATTGTGTTTCCCTATGACCCCACTAACTTAATATATTCTTTATAGGTCTTTTTATGTGATGATCATCTATAATCAATTAATGGTATTTTTTATCTATGACCAAATAAATAGGATCTTAGGATTAAAAGTACAGTAGTCATATTTAAAGTAGTAGTTATGTATTAATCTGTTATGAACATAAATTCCTTATTACACCTATCTCTCCAAAAGTTTGGTCAGATTACCAACTGATTCAAAGTTTCTCAAAATTAGAAATCAACTCCCTGGACTATAAATTTCCAATTGCTTTGGTTTTCAACTTTTAAGGTTAACTACTCTGTCTATCCGAAGTAATAGGATATATAATAATTTCAGAAGCAATTGATTCCTTTCAAACTGAATAGTTATGGTCAACATTTGTCCAAAAAATCTTTTTGAGAAAGCATTAAACATTTTAATTTATGAAATGCGTATAAATACCTCAAATTCAATATAAAAGCCACAGTCGGTGTTTTTAAATGTTTAAATAGATAAAATGCATTTGAAACCCCAAGTCCAATCTAAATACCACTATTCTTCTTCATATCATTAGTTTTTATGCCTTGTTTGGTCACACTGAAATTGGGTGAAGATTGTTCACCTAAGTAAAAGGATGTCAAGTAAAAGATGTTACCAAAGCATTTCTTAAGTAAAAGGACTGCACTTTACACCTGAAGGAGATTATTCATGATTATGGTTCCATCACCAACGTTAGCCTGAATGATATTAAGAAATGTGGTTCGGTTCATCCTTAACAGTTGGCTCAAACGTTTGGTCCGTACTGTGAACATCTGAGGCCTATAACAAAGAACCCCTATCTCACCACATAAATCACCCGCTGTTGCCTCCCCAACAACCTGTTCAGCTCCATTTTTTAGAACCAATAGATCCTGCCAAATAATTCATAGTTTAGACAAATTTCAACCACCCTCTGCTTTACTTTGGTTGATGTTTAAGCATCTAGCATACAAAGTAACAAACTTAACGAATATCCTAAAATATTACTCGCATCATTCCTATTTATTTGTCGTCAATTCGTCATTGAATACTTAATGGTCATAAAATATACTTAGTACTACCTATACTTTCCCACAATTTTACCATTATTATTATTATTATTATTATTATTATTATTATTATGACCAAAGTTCATAGTCATGCTCCATTTTTAATGATGGCGTTTAAGGAAACATGTAGACAGATTTGATTAGTTTAGAAAAGGAATAAAACATTTCCAAATGTCACTTTTCCTATTTATTCCTATACTTTACATACAATGAAAACAAAATTCAAATTTACCACAGCCCCAGTCACAAGAATATAGAAATCTGTGGGTGCTTCATTTTGTAGGATTACATCCTCCTTGGGGGGAAAGTACTCTGCTTTCATCTCTGAAACCTTTAAAGAACACACAGTAAAAATAAGAACAGATTCAGACCCCAATCAAGTTTCAATGTTTCATCAACTGACATATGAACTATACTTATAGTTATACCAACAACAACAATAACAGCCTACTTACCAGTTGGAAGATTAAATCCTTAGATACTCCGTGGAAAAGATAGACCTTGTCAACCATGGAATAGAAGAGGAAATGAGATATGCTTGACCTGATGGCTTTGGGAAGGGAATCCAGAGTCTCTTGCTGTTGGATCCCCTCTGAGTCTGTTCTAAATTTTAAGCACAAATGTGCAAGCATCTGGTCTTGAAGACGAACCGGCAAATGGTTCCTTTGGGCAAAACCTGAGGCTGCTTGAATGGTGTCTCTCTGTAATTTGAAACTAGAGATGTGGTTAACATAAGCCCCTATATGAAGAAACTATGGGTCTGTTTGGAGTGAGGGCGTCGAAGGTATCATTATCTACATCTTGATATAATTAACTGATATTTATAAAAAAAAATCAAAGATTATTATTATATACGGAGTATGACTTTATAACGTTTCATTTACATTTTATACACTTTAGAAACATGATAATTATCAAACTATTGATCAACCCCCTCCAAAATTGTGCTCCCAAAATGGCACCATAAAGGCATAAAGCCCAAGTTTGGAAGGCGAATTTGGAGGGGTTGGGTTCAGTGGCTGTCTTTACCTTGAAAAGCAGATATTTTTTTAAATTCAAATACGAAAAAAAATTGATTGAAATTTTAAATGAGCACCTATTATGTTTTCTTCATATTTTATTAATTATACATGTAAATCCATCTGAGACCCTCAGGGCAGTTTGGACTTTGGATGAGAGGGAATAAGTTTAGAATGCTAAGTCTATATTTATATACTCCATATCATATATACAACTTTGTATTTAGCATTTTACAAAAAACAAAAGAATCACATATCACGAAAGTATAACATAATCTTTTTTAAGAAGCCATATATGATTCCGTTATGGAGTCAGACGCTAACATGACAACATCAACACCACTCATTTTTATTGTGATGTATCCTACTGTAAAAATGAGTGATATTGGTGTTGTCAAGTTAGCCTATATGACTCCACTATATATGGCTCTTTAAAGAAACTCCACACAACAAGCAATAATATGACATTTCTATTATCCTTTAATGGCTGTAGTAACATTTTATTTTTTTAATATAGGGAATAATCCCCCAAAATCTTCCATCGAAGGTTTGTTTGAATGGAAGCTTTTAGAAGAAAAGGCTTGGGATGGCTTAGTTAATATCTTGATAAATAGATCATTTCTGAAGAAGTACAAAGCAGACTAAAATGTAATATGAATGACAATCACATATATACTGATTAAGCCCACAAAATGCTTCCCCTTCCAAACATCTCCAAGAACCCCTGCATACGGACCCTAAGGAGTTAATCATCATCAAGAAGATAAGTTAAGATTTGCTCACATATCGTCTTGTCTTGCTTGTACCATGGACTACCAAATTAGTCATGTTTCCAATCAAGTAAGAAGTCAGCCCCAAGTTGAAGAGCATATAGATAACGTCAAAAATCATCTCCCGAGTGTTCACAGCATGTAGGTCACCATAACCAACAGAAGTGAGGGTTGTGATTGACCAATATATTGAAGTTACATAGCGAACCCATAGACTCTTATGTAGGAAATCACCCATAGAATTCCCTATCCATGTCATCTTTGGGTCACGATAATCAGCGGCCAGAAGATAAAAGAAGCATCCGGCACAATGCACAGCAAATAGAGTGACCTGTAAGAATCAAGTAAGATGTTATCTAAGAGGATGCTTGGGTAAAGATGTGAAAATATGCTCAGTGGTTTGATTATGTATTTTGTATGAATTGACTAAAAAGGAATAAAAAAGAGTTCCCATGAGGCATGATTTTGGTCTAGATTTCAGTTTTATCAAAATTCTCCCTTAAATGCTTAAAAGACAGTGTAGCATTGACGTATAAATAGCATATGATTGTCAGACCCAAAATGGCAATTCAAACAGCTATTTATTCTTCATATAGTTGGGGATTTTGGAGGGGAGGGGAAGTAAAAAGTTATTAACAACGACATGATTTAACAAAGAAGATATTGATTTTCTCATATAATAAGCCTAATAAGTATTGATAAATGAATTGAACTCCTGGCCTCCAAAAAGCCTGCAACAAACAAGGCCTAAATGGACTTTGTAATCTTCCCCACCCAAACCATCAAAAGAAAGATAGCTGCAGAGTTGGCTTACGCATATAAGCTTTGCACAACGAACCCAGAAATAGTTGATGTTTCTATCTTTTTCCAATCTGCGTAAAGAAAGATAATGGCAGATTAGGTGTGATTGGACAAATCTCTTGCGCTTTGGAAATGTTTCCAAAACATCCCAGAAATCTTTTCAAACTGGTTTTGCACTCATGGTTCTCTCCTGTTACTTGTGTTTGAAAGTAACACTCAAAACAAAACTTTTAATGATTTATTTAAAAAAACATTCAATTAATAGTTTAGGTAGTTCAGCAAATATTCAGCCACTATTTCAGCACATTCAGTTTCTGGAACGGTTTTAGGCCTTACTAAATAGGCTCTAAGCAGCCTTTGACTTGCTTATTAGGCTGAAACTGATATTTCAAAAGATCTTTTCTTTCAACTTCTTTAAGTAGATTCATCCACACAGAACCCACATCAGAATACCAAAGAAGGACTTGCCTTGCAAATAAAGCACCCACCCTACGGAGACGCCAGAGGCGAAGCATGTTGAATAAGCCATATGGTCTTAAAGGTTTTGGCAAGATTTTCCTGGCTAGCTCTGAAGGGATTGTCGATATGACATCAAGTGCCAACCATGTAGTCACATACTTCCAGGCAATCTGTTTTTTGTCATCAACCAGAAGGTATGTGGTCCTATCCAGGTATGCCACAAAGAAGGTGAGGACTATATCTATTGCAAAGAATCCATTGACAACATTGTCAATAATAGACAATGGCCCTTCTGGTTTTTTAAGAAAACTGAACTCGAAAGGAGACGCCCAAGCTGTGTAGATGACCAGAACTACCAAAAAGGTTTCCCATATCCTGAGAACATTTGCATGCATATGAGTTGGTTTTAGCAGAAAGAGGGGGTTGGAATCATATTGCATAAGACAGAAAGTTTCTCATGTCTTTTAGTTCATTATCACGTTTCGTGGTCAACTGGTCATAAACTCACTCTTTTTAAATTTTGGAGTTCGTCATTCTTGTCAGTCTTGGTTAACGCTATAGTCACCTTTGATTTTAAAATGATCTGGAAATTAATTGGAAGTGACACTGGTGATGATGAACTATAGCTGTGCCGCAAAAGTAGGAAAAATGAAAGTCAGGGAACAATAGTGAGGATGCACTTTTGGCCACCGACTTTCAGTATTTTCCACTTTTGGTACGTGGATATGAAACATTGGTAAACTTTTACCCTTCTTGTCTCTTATCCAGCAAAACATAAATAAATATTTGTGCGGGAATTATAGAATAACTGATTGGGAGGACTACTAGTTCAAGGAATCCATAGCAGTGCACAAAAATGCAAAAATGATAGTTAGGACCCAAATTGATCATGACCTAGTAATTGTGAGACTAAAAGTTAACATTGTAAGCTACAACATTATTAGTGTTACTAGATTTTACACCCGTGCGTTGCACGGGATGCAATTAGTAAGCTATAAATAACTTGAAAATAATCAAATATGTATGTATAATATTGCGATAAAGATAAAACAATGCATATATTGTTTTTAACAAAAATAAATAATGAAGATACAAAAAAATACTACAATATAAATTATTATTTACTTTCTTGTAACAACATTTGAAGTCTTTTTGACCAAGCTTTCCGTCATCATCACAAAATCATTACATATAATAAGTTTTAACTCATATAGAGACGTTACTCTTGACACCGCGACGTAGAGTTGTTCATAAGTAGAAGCCGCAGAAAGTAAGAAAACACCAACTTCTCCAAAGCTCCACTCTAACTCTTGTTAATGGTCATCGTGTAACTAACCATCAAAGGGAATTGTCTAAGTGTCATTTCATATAAACTTTGGAGAATATGTCATGCATTTCTTCTCAACATCATCTTAGTTTCAAGATAGCCCAAGTGTCATTACACAAATTAGAAGAACGATCACTATTTCTCATTAGTCACAAGTGCTTTCACTTTCAACTTCATTTCATGACTTGATACACCAAAGTATTTTATGCTATTTAGAAACTTTAAAGAATGGATCTCTTGAAGAAGTTCACTGTCTAAGTCAGAAAAAGTTGTCAAATTCAAAGTTAAGTATGTCTTTAGTTCATCTTGAGTCAGCCCTGCAATCCTAATCATTCATTTAAAAGAATTAAAACTAAGATTAGTCACATAATAATAGTGCATTTTTAAGAAGTTAAAATCATAAAATGGCTCACCCATCATTATGGTTTGCATAATTGATAGTACTTACTTTCAACCATTTATATGCATATAAACAAATTCAAAACTATATTTATACCAAAATTATTTTTCTAAAACTATCAAAATACATAAATGGGAGAAAATATTTAAATGATTATGTTATATCAAATCGTTAATCTCTCATAAATAAATATTTGTGCGGGAATTATAGAATAACTGATTAGGAGGACTACTAGTTCAAGGAATCCATAGCAGTGCACAAAAATGCAAAAATGATAGTTAGGACCCAAATTGATCATGACCTAGTAATTGTGAGACTAAAAGTTAACATTGTAAGCTACAACATTATTAGTGTTATTAGGTATGAAGTTTTGAACAGACATTACTATTAAGACCTTGTCGGAAACTTGAAATATGTACTACAAGGAAAGTTAAAAAGCATTATTCATTCTATACCCTGCTTTTAAACTATTAAGGATTCAAGATGTTAATATGAAAGTATGAGCAATTTAGGACCACTTTTAAAATGTTCAAAAATGACCAAAGTACTGAAATAGGACTAGATTTTCTCAAATTCTAATTCTCCCTCCCGCCCTCCACCAAACGGTCGGAATTTTCCTTAACAAGCCAGCTGAAAAAGTCACAAGAATGTTGCCACCTGTCAAAGTGAACATGTAGGGTTCTATCACTGGTGTTGCGATATGGGGTGCGGTGCAGTGCGGATCACTTGTGGTAAACAGTAAAAATATTTCGGTCTCTTTTTTATATATTTTAAAAGTTGTTACATTTTTATTAATTGATAGGCACGAAGTACTAGCATTATTTTGTAATACTGGATGAAAACTCCTAGTAATTTCCTAACATCAGAAGACTGCCAAGGTTTTAAGCTTGGTTAAAAGTTAAAACCAAGACTCCAGCCACAAATATGCAAAAAAGAAAGGTAATGTTGCAGTTGATGAACCAGAAAATTCGGGCAAACAGAATGTCAAAGAAAGATGATGATTTCGTTAATGAAAAGTGAGTTTAACAACTTTTCCTAGAGTAGCATTCTTCATTTGCATAGCTTGATCTATAAATCAATAAAGGGACTTCAAAATATTTCTACTTCTTCCAAATTCTAATAACTTCTTGGCTTCCTGCCGAATGTGGGTTTGTTTCTTCGAAGTCGACCCCACAGGGGTCCCAAAGAATAAGAATTCCAGCCCCGCCTGGCCCCACACATTGGTCTTATAGAGATTATTATGGAACGTTGAAAGGATCAAATCACAGTGACACAACGGCCTTTGGGTGGGATTGCACGTTCTCCCAAACTTCTACGAATTTTGTGCAAAATATAAGTCTGCTAAATACTCAATAGCGTTGAAAATGGCTGAATCGGCTGAATATTCTTAATTTTTTTAATTAGTGCTCCCCCTATTTAGGGGTTGTTTGTTTTTTGGCGTTTTCTGCTCAAAACGCTGGAAATGCCGGCGTTTTCTTTGTTAAAAGAATGACGGGGTTTTGCCCAATACGTCACTTAACCAAACACAAAAATTTATTCCTTTCATACTTTCTCTCCTTGAAACAAGCTCAAAGTGAATCCAACATTGTGGGTAAAGCCAAAAGATTGGGAATAATGGGAACAACTTTACAGTACATGAAAAACCGTTCAGGTTTTTAATTCTTCGTACAATACTCGTATGTAAGTGGAACCCAAGGTTAGTCAAGATTCTGGAGTAGTTGAAACGAAGATTAGGCTAAAAGTATGAAGGAATATATAAACAGATAGATTCGGCACATTCTTTCCGAGTCGTCGTTTTCTTACCGACAAATCACCCATTAGTGAAGTTGTCGTGGACGTAGTCAAAATAATGCAACAAAATAAAGAGGACGAATACAAAAGGAACATTTCTCTTTACCGGAATCTACAAAAAGAACGTCAATTAAGAACCTGAACCCCACTAATGTCACTGTATTTCAATGGGGGAAATGTATTTTAATTTAATGGGGGAAATGTTGTTAGTAGATGCCAAATGAATAAAGGGTCAGTTTGGTCCTCAAAATTGCACAAAAGGGTCAAATAAGTCCTTATATAAGAGGTTCTATCCGGCCGTCATCATTTGGGGCGGTTTCCGGTCGAATTTTTTGATGAAATTTTTTGAGCATCGTATTCATTAAGTCTATTTCACTCATACCAAATTTCAGATAAAAATTCAATCGGGAAGACATTCAAATCAATTCTTGAAGATAACTATGTAGTTAAAAGCGCAGTTATTTTCAAGAATTCATTTGAATGCCTTCCCGATTGAATTTTTAGCTGAAATTTGGTATGAGTAAACTAGACTTAATGAACAAGATGCCAAAAATATTTCATAAAAAAATTCCACCTGGAACCGCCTCAAATGGCATGTCCGGACAGAATCTTCTATATAAGGACTTATTTGACCCCTTTTATGCAACTTCGAGTACCAAACTGACCCTTTACTCGATGCCAAATTGCACCCTCCATTTTACGCGCCTTTGTATATAATATTTTTTCCGTTTTGCAAAGAAAATAGTTTTTCGGACTGAGAAGATATATGTTTATATCACAGATAAATAAAATGTACGAAAAACGATTATTTTCATAAAATGAACAAAAAAATTGCCTATGCCAACATGTAAAATGTAGCTAGTGTACAACTAGCTTGTCACAAAGCATTATTGTTTTGATGGATGCACCGCAAAAACAAGAGGCCGGATAGAGTGATAGACAGCACTTTACCACGATTCCATTTTATGGACAAAACATGACTTCTTATCGATTAATGTCTGCCCTATAGAACTAATGTTTGTCCACACATTAGTTTTCGTGCATATAAAATACACATGATAAAGCAGCACATATTAATGTTTCCCAGCGGGCAAACTAATTTATGCATTATTTACAAGTTTGATGAGCCAAATTAATTTCTTCTAATCCTTATTCAATTTTTAATATTTTGACAATAATGACAATAGTTAATATAGTACTACGTAATAGAGTAACAATCATTGTAAAACCTAATAAATGAAAGTTTTAAAATAGAGTAAAAGTTTACATGGACTTATCCATTTAGACTTTTTATTATTCTCCGTATCTATTTAAAATTTTAAACTAGTTATCCAAAACCATTTTGTACTTGTATGTGTATTAAAAAGGTTCACCAAATTTTTATTTAACCAACTTATTGACACATACTATACCCGCACTCATTTGCTTGTTAGAGTTTAAGTAATTGTCTCTCATATCTTATTCAAACATAGTATTTCATTAATTAATCTTAAAATGTAATGTGATATGAATAGGATAATGCAATGCTTATAAAAATAAAATATTTTCGATTTATTCATTGTACACTACGGAGTACCTTTTTATATGGAGTACTTTGAGTATTGTTACAATATTATAATACTATTTTCATTTACTTATTTTTTTATTACTATTTTCAAATGATTGTCACAAAAAACAATAACAATATTTAATTTCTTCTACTTTTATAATTCATATTTAAAATTTTAACAATTGTTTTAATACTTATAAAAGAGTAAAAATTAGAGGGTAATTAGACTTTTGAGATACAAAAAACATATCCGAAGAAACTCCCAACACAACATTTTAATATTTGGTGGTGTAATACTCCGTATAAAAAATCTGAAAATTGATGTTTGTCAAATAGTATTAATATTTGTTTGTCCATGTCAAACCTAACAGTTAAAATCAATTTAAAAACATTATCGTTCGCCGAACACTAAATAAAAGACTAGAACTAAAATCATGACCACGACGAAATAATTAGTATTCAAACGAAAAAAATACGTAGTATAATAACACATCGATGGTTAACTGGTTAAGGCTTTAGGTGTATTTATAGGTACATTTGTGGCGGCAGTTGATTTTTTTCATACCCATTCTAGTTCTAGCTAAAGTTCAAATACGTGAAATTGTCAAAGTACTGCGCGCTACACTGCTTCGTGACTTTGTTCACGTTATTAGCTATATATTTAGAATGGGATACTAATAACACCACAAGGAGATGATGCAGTTATTAAGAAAAGCGGAGAACTTATATAATTAATATTAAAATAATAAGAAATAATAAAGTAAGAATGATTTATAAATCATACAAATCTTACTAGATTTGTTATAAAACCAATTGAGAGAAACGGATAAAAAAGAAACGATTAAACAATTTTAACGGAAGGAATATTATTTTAAGGGATAAGAAATACACGATCACATTAGAAATTCTTTAAAAAGTGGTATGTCGGTCCTCCCCAACGACTTAATTAACTGTACACATCTACGTTGTGCTATGACTTGCTTGCGACGTGAATGCCACCTTTTTCTAAGAAGTCATACGGAAGATTAGTTTAAGGTAATATCAAAATAGGTCAATATAACTTTAAAATGATATTGTAGTGATTATGGATATTTTTAATATGATTCATTTCAGTCTCCGATTATATCATATCAGACAAGGTCGGATAAATCTTAAATAAATCATATCAGATTAGACACTACAAAACTTAGCCAATAATAAACTACACCTAAACCTCACATCCATCATACTAAAAGTTTCAATCTAATTAAAACATCTTTTATTGGTGCTCCTTTTTAAGAAAAACACAATGACTCAAAACACGAATAAGTATGTACTCATATACATTGACAACATTCAATGTTGAAATTCAGAAGTTTCCGGTATATAAACAACTTTGTGTGTCATTGTCTGTCTGTATAGACAATGTACATAAAAAGATGTAAAAGGATGTATATAAAAAGATGTTAACCAAGCATTTCTGAATATATAGAACACAACACTAGCATGCTTAGTAAGAAGCATGTTCTCTAAATATTTTAATAAATGAATTTTAGTCATTTATCATGCCAGCCTACTCCACAAATCTACTCCACGAAAAATACAACCCTTTTTTCTTTATAAAATGAATAATAATCAATTAATCACCTATGCACGGATAGGTGATATGCGCCTATGTGGACACTCATCCACGTACAAGTCAAAATGCCATTCCTCTAAAGTACACGAAACGTACTCAAGGTATACTTGTAAATATAAAAATATAACAATTTATTTGTTAATACTCCGTATGTAGAATTATGCAAGGATTACGTAAATAATTTATGGTTATAAATATTTTATGTAAATGAATATTTTCACAATATTTTTTCACTTGAAAAAAAATGGTATAGAATTTTGAATTACCATATCCAATCAGATGAAAGTCTTAAACCAATGTCAAAATAAAATGGTGCTTAACTATTTAGCTATACATATTCCTACAAAAAATCATCAAGAATTGTACGAAGTATATAATTTTAGAGCCGTTTGATAATCCTATTTATGATTAAAATAGAGGTTATTTACAAAATTGAATTTTCTTAAATATAGTGACTAGTACTAGTTAGGATGTTTTCTTTTGGATTGTTTTCAGACCTAGACCAGATCAGACTAAGAAAGCTATAAAATACCCAAAAATCAAACATATACCAGATCAGACCAAATCAGATGAGACTAGAGCATCAAATTAAAGTGACAACAAAACATCCTTCTACCTATAGTTACTAAACCTATATAGTTAAAGTAACTTACGCGCATCTTATACACTATACTGCTGATGTGTACTATTTTGTACAATTACGGTGTAATCTTTATCTTCTAAAATTAAAGTAGACTTAGAAGATATTGAGATATTTGATATGTAAGCAAAAACATGATGAAAAGAAGAGGAAGGAGCTTGAGAGCATAAGGAAGGAGCATTGGAGACAAGAGAAAACTTCATGGAGAACAAAGAAATGTGAAAAATCAGATATGATTTGACCCGGAGATCATAAGAGATCAAATAAAGCAAGTGAACATGGGAAAATCAGATTATGTCTTAGACCCAACCACCTCACTTCTCCTATAAAAACACATCTTTCCTTTCTATTTTAGATACCGAATTAATCCCCTCTTTCATATACACTTTATTCTTGTAATTTAGGTAGTCTTTCCATCTTGGTTTTGCTACTTTGAAGCTTAATGAATTGTAAGTTGTGAGTTATTTTCTTTAATCTTCTTCCTTGAATATTAATTTTTCCCTTAATATTATCTCTATATTAATGTTGGGGAGTGTTACTAAGATGACAATTAGTTAACATCTCGACATTAGTTAGAGTAGTATTTATTTTCTTCCTCTATATTAATGTTGGGGAGTGTTACTAAAATGACAATTAGTTAACATCTTGACATTAGTTATAGTAGGATTTATATCTTCTTTAATATTCTTCCTTGAATATTAATTAATTCCTATTCATATTTCATTTTAATATTTTGAGCATTACTTAAAAGATCAACTAGTTTTGTCTCATATATTAATAATTACTAAAATCGATCGACGAATACGCTTGTTAATCGTTCGATCTTTTCACGGTAGTAAACTTGGATTATTAATGCATGCGTTTCATGGTTAATAATCTAAGGGGAATTAATTATATTGATTAAACCAATAAACCGCTTGTGTTGAGGTTATCAATTTCAATCGTTTTCATCTTGAATTTATTGCTACTATCGAGTAAATATACGGCGTGTGTTCTATATTAATTCGGTAGTAAGTTTTATTAATGAACGCGTCTCCTTATTAATAACTACCCTCAATGAACTGGATATACTCCTCGATTGAGTATTCGAGAGGAAGATAGTTAAAGATATAACCGGGATCGACGGACATTTCATTAAGTGGATAAAAGCAAAACCAAGACTAATTACCTTTGATATTTTATTTCACTCATTTAAGTATTTTATTTGCTTTCTCAATTATCAAAATATTCAATTCCCCCTTCCGTTTATTTTTATTTATTACGCTTACACATACGCGAAAAGGTCATTTCCCTGTGGATACGAACTCTACTACGCTATACTACGGTATTAGCTCTTAGTAGTGAATTTAATTTGAGACACACTATGACAAAGTGCTCTTCAACTGCCATAACTTTTATTCAGAATTTTATAAATAAGTTTATATCAGTAAGATTTTTGAAAACCAATCTTAAAATTAATACTTGTAATTTGCAAAAAAAAAAACTAATTATTGTGAAGAGATATTTTTGGAAATAATTACATAAATATGACCAAAATGAAGATAGTTTACAAAAATATGATTAATTACTAGACTAGTAATGAAATCATAGTAATTCATGTTCAAATTTTGAACTTAAGTTACCACAATACTACATTGTAGTAATGAATAGTCATATTTATGTAAATAAGTTTTATTTTAGTAATATTCTTGTAAAAAACTCATATTTTTGACAAAAGTCCGAAATTAATTATAATGCGAATTAAGCACAATTATAACCGAAAATAAATATGATTCCAGAAAATGAGTAATTATGTGAAAAATCAATTTCACTCGGATTTTGCATGGACCGAATTGTCTAATTTCTAGGACCAGATGATTATTATGACCAAAAAGAATTCACGAAGTAGAATACGTAGTAATATTTTTATTTCCGTCAAAACTTCCGCACCGTCTTTCTTGAGTATGCAATTATTACTTACTTCCTCAGCAACTTTTCAATTTTCTATTTTTATTGGGCACAGTCCACATTAAATGAACAGTATGGTTGAAATTTATGTAAGCAAAGAATAAATGGAGTATTAAAAAGAATTAATATTTTGGAAGCAAAATGAAATGATTCTGTAAAAAGAAAAAAGAAAACAAAGAAGATAAGAAGGTCCAGACAGTCCTCTGTATGTAATTTATTTAATGCGTGAGCAGAGTACACCGGTAATTGCGGCGGCGGAGGAAATAAGAGGAGACTGACCTGTAGCGGTGGTCGTAGGGGGAGATAGTGAATCGGCGGAGCTGGATTCTGCGGCTGCTCCGGGCACCGAGAGAGGGGAGGATTCCGGTGGTGAGGCTGAATTGGCTGCCGTCTCTGGACAGTTCCTCGATCTCTTCCGCTACGCCGCATATCGTGACTCCCAAAACGCCTCTTCTTCTTCTCCGGTTGCTAATAATATCTGCCATAGTTACTGCTGTATCTTAGAGCAAGGCTTCTGTCTTCCTTTTCCTTTTGAGCTCACCGCTTAATTTACTCGCTTTAAATATACACAAAAGATGAACAGAGCGTCGAAATAAATAATACCCATACTTTAATATTTTATTGAAATAAATCTAAATTCTTAAACAAAATAAAAGTAATGAAAAAACAGATGTGATTCCGATAACATTAATTATTATAATTGTATTCAAATGTTACATTATTTTGACTCTAAAACTTCCACTCAAAATTTTGTCCATATATATTTTAAGGGAGAATTTTTCAAATAGGACTAATTAAAACTCTAATTACAAAAATAGGAGTATTCTTTTTTTCTTTTTTACTACAGGGGTCTGGGGAAAGGGCTGAGGGAGTGAGTCGTCGACCAACTGAGCTAGACTGCTTCCTCTTGCTTATTAGGACTAACTTAATTGGACAAAAATAGGACTAAGCTATCACTTAGTAGGACTAACTTTTCAATTCTACTCTTGCTTTATTTTAATACAATACATATATATTTCATTAGTAATTAAAACATAATTGTTATAACATAACTTCATTTATAGTAAACATGTAAAAAAACGGAAATAAATATTAAATATAATTAATCAAAATAAAAAATTAATAGAATAAAATATTATAAAATAAAAAACCTAAAAAAGCTAAAATAAAAAAATAAAAAATAAATATTATATATAAAAAAATATGCATGCCTCTACTGTCACCTCAACAACCTCCCAGCACCATCAGCTCCGACCACCTGAAAAAATGCTAAAATGTGTCGAAAATTTTCGAAGACAAAAAATGCCATTTTCGAGGCATTTTCAGAGAAAAATGACAGTTCTTACAAAAAAAATGGCATTTTTCGCCGATTGAAGGTGGCATTGCTGGGGCATGGCTGAGGCTGCGGGATAGACCACCATTTTATATGTTTTTAATGTGTTTTATCAATTTATTTATTTATTTATTTATTTATTTTTAAAGTTTTTTATTTTTAAATTCTTATCTTTTTAAAATTTACTATTTTAATATTTTTCAAAAATATTTTAGAATTATTTTATATTTTTCAAAAATATTTTAGAATTATTTTATATTTCTTTCCGATTTTTTGTGTAAGTTAAATTTTTTCTTTCTTTGTTGTCGTTACTATAAATTAAAATATGATTATCCTATTAAAATAGGAAGATATGGTATATTTTAGTCCTATTTTGGAAAGATAAATAATACTCGTATAATCTTATGTGTGCATTTTGGGATTAATTTAGTCCCTTTTAGGACTATTATGTTATTATCCCATATGTTATCAGTACTATTTTGGAAAGACCTCCATTTATTTTCACTGCTTTAATATGTTTTTAGTTTGTGTGAAATACGTAGTACTTTTTTTTTTCTCATCCTGTAATATGTAATATTTTAATTGTACTTCATTTTTAACTTCAAAATTACTTTACTTAGAAAAATTATCCATTTCCATAACTGTACTGAATAAATTTACCTTTATTCTTTTATAACCTTTTTAGATTAATATGAAAGTTAAAACAATGTACAATTAACTATTCAAAATATTAAATTATGTGTTAAATTTTTTCTAAAAAAAACTAAATACTTTTTTAATAACATGGCATAAGATTAGAGGAAACCTATTAGTCGGCGGGTTTGGTGTTGTGAGAGGGAGGTTGTTGTCATGGATGAAGGACTAAAAACAAAACCAACATCTATTCGAAGGATGAAAAACAAAAATGGGTAAGTTAGCAATAAAATTTAAGCCGTGATAGAAGAGAATCTGAGGTGGGTTTGGATGGGTTCAGGTAAATTAATTAACGGAGTAATTGTAATCATCTCGGGATTTCAAACGGATTACGGGTCGTCGGGTTGTGAATTGATCATTCAGATTGGTTCGAGTTTAATAACATACTAGTGTAACACCCGAGGCATGCCTCGGTAGTGATATCACTTTGATAGGTATTGAAATGATAAATATCAACAGAGGTTTGGAGTTATTTATGGAATCAAGTAATATTGATATATTACTCGTGATATAAAAAAGAATATATATGTGCTAATGTTTTATTGAGATATGATTGAGAATGTGCCAATGATTCATAGGCTGATACATAAAATTAAGGGAAAAACTATCAAATTGACCCTTGAAGTATTAGAAAAAATCAATTAAACCCCCAAACAAAAAGGACATCCAATTGAGACCTTGAACTTTACAAAATAGCTCAAATTTGTAATCTAATAGGTTTATCCGGTCATTATGCTGAGGTGGCAGTCCAATTTGGTTATTTTATTGATTTTTTCTTTTGCTCCTCTTTTTTCTTCTTCCGCCCCCAATCCCCATCCTTCTCAACCTCATCCAGTTCTTTCTTCTTCCAAACAAGCAAATAGGAGACTGCATCCTTTCTGACTTTCTCCCCTGCTTCTTTCATCATCCAGGCAAGCAACCAGAAGAAGTCATCGGTGATATGATGATATCCTATGCCAATGACCTGTGTTGAAGAAGACTTCGTCCCCGGCGCCTAATTCAAGAGCTCTGCCGCCTAATTAAGTCACCGGCGCTTTCTTTGCTGCTCCCTTTCTTCTCCCCTGCGCCTCCACAACTCTACAACTTCTTCCTTTTTCTTTCTTTCTCTTCTCCCCCTAGTTTTATGTTCGAGTTTCCCGGCCTCACTTCAACCTCCTCCATGCGCCTCTTTTCTTCCGTAGACTAGGGTCTACGGTCAAATTGTGTTGGAAATTTTGGAATATTTCAAATGAATAAGACTTTTTGCATTTAAGTATTTTAATTTATAATTTATTGTGTAAATGGTTTCTTAAATCATTTGTTATGTTTTATAACTATTCATAATTGTTGTGATAACTTCCTATTGGCCGTTACTAAGATATCAAAGGCCACCAATGTTTGTTATTTAATATTATTAATTATAATTATTACTATTATTAAATATCATCAATGATTAACGTTTTTCATATTATGATTTGTTAGTATGTATATATATGCTCATATATACATGTTGTTTGTGATGGAAAGTAGAGAGGATTACATGTATATATACGTAGTACATACTTGCTCCATGAGTGCTCCTACAAGGAAGAGTTGGCCTCATGCTATTGAAAAATTAAAGCATATCACATACTCCGTATATAAAAATTATATAAATGATACTCAATAA
The DNA here is from genome assembly GCA_945859915.1 of Cuscuta epithymum. Lineage (NCBI taxonomy): Eukaryota > Viridiplantae > Streptophyta > Magnoliopsida > Solanales > Convolvulaceae > Cuscuta > Cuscuta epithymum. The sequence goes on from CAMAPF010000046.1 coordinate 1,108,805, forward strand.
AATAATTTTATTGTTGGGTTCATATACTATTTTCTTCTCGTTAGTTCTGGTACCGGTTCTATAACTGAAGGGCTCGTTATATCTTGGGGGAAATTTCCGTACGCCGGAAATAATTCCTTAGGACAGCGTCTGACGCGTCTCGAGCCACTAATATATTTTTAGTTCTTTTTAGTGATTATTTTGCAGGTCAATTAGCGGAGTTAGATGGTCAATGAGGTCAATTGAGGAGCAACACGGTCAACACATTGAATTTGGAAGGATAGAGCCAACAATCTAAGGAATTATGACGAATAAAGATTACACCTATGGAATTGTCAACGTGCCCGAAATTCTCTTTGAGACAGGCGGTGAAAATTCTAGCTCCCGCTAAATGATCAAGTTTGTGGTATGTGTTTATAACTATTCTCATTACAAACAACCTTTAGTATAAACATCATTTTATATAATGAAAATTATGGGGAAAAATATCCATCAAAATAAAAATAAATTTTGTTGCGGGTGATTATGTAATTATTGCGGTTAATTTTTTAATTTGGATAGAGACGGATGTAAATGAATAATTGGTAGATTTTGAGGCTACAAAATTCATTTGTGAATGCAAAACTATTATCTTTAAATAACGTATTCCAAGTGTCCGAGTTTTGATTTATTTCAGTTTATGTTTCCCTTTTGAAACTAATGTGATTTTGACTAATGGAAAATAATGAGTAAATTTTGAGACAAAGATATTGTAATCATGAATTTTGTGTGCCAGATATTTTAAAATTACCGAGTGAAATTATACTCTTTTCAATTTGCTTGATATTTTTAATATGTGGCATATTACTTTTTACGCAGTGTTATGTAATGTTAATTTGAATAGCTAAATGACCAAAGTTTAAAGCTATTCATATGAAAAGCTTGCCCGGTGCTTAAAAGTTAGAATTGAACTTCATGTATTCCCAACATTATAAATTTATTATAATTATTGTGTATTAATTTTTTTCTCAATACAAAAAATTAAATGTTATGGACCTTTAGAAACTATTTTGAATGTGGTGTTAGACTAGAGCTTTATAACGGTGGTAATTGTCACTGCTATCAAAATATCAAATGAGTTGCCATTTTAATCATCCTTATACATTCACTAGTGTGTTACAAAATATATTTATACGTAATTGTGAATATATATTGAGAATCAAACTGCGCCGAATAGGCCGTGATTGTAAAGGCCGGTTTTCTCCCCATAATAACCTCCTGTTAAAAGTTTACGAGTGCAGTGGACAGTGGTCTTACTATCATTATTATCTGACTTTTATTTTCCTGATGTACTAATTCTTTTTGCATACACGTCTGTGATGTAGTTTTGGATGACTACATTTTTGGACCATTTCTTTTATATGAGAATTGTCTATGAGCCTAATGTTTTTTCAAATATTCAAAATGTGGGGGTATTTGAGATACAATAATTGTTGTGCATGCGTGCGGTGTGCTTTTAGGTGCGTAGTATATTATACTGGGTATTTATTGATTTGTGGTGAAATTCAAAAATTGTGGATGCAAATAATATGTGTCACTTTTTATTATTAATTGAGCGTGGAGATATATTGAGTTGGATTTAGGAATAATTTTGTAGTATGATATTGTTCATTTTATAGAAATTTATCTTGATGCTCAAAGTGTGAATTTATTAAACTTAACACACTATGTGAGATCCGGCAAAATTGTCGGAAGATTGTGATGAACTCGAAAACACAAAAATGTATTTGTTGAGCTAAACAACCATTGTATTAACGAAATACAATGATGGAATAATTTATTGAGAATTATCCATTTTATTATTGATACAATGATGTCATATATATTCTATCAAGTTTTCCGTTGTACTAAATGAGTATAACGATGACACATTTTATCGAGAATTATCCGTTGTACTAGAGTGATACGACGATGTTATATTTGAGTGTTATCATTCCTACTATAATGGTATGATGATGTTATATACATTATAATGATGATTTTTTATATACACTAAATTTTAATATGTTCTTTAAATTTAAAGGTGAGCTATGGTAAAATCTTGGTGTGCAAATAAAAATTGAGCTAGAAATTATCTTCATAAAATATATATTATTGAATTTTAGAAGAGTTATGCACCTGGTTTGGAATAATTAAAATTGTGGGGGCGCTTAGCTAAATTTTTACTACCTATCTCATTGAGTAAAAATGAGTTTTGCAACTTTTGGATGCTTTTACATAAGATGAAATAGTGGAGCATATACACGGTTTTCTTAAATTGAAGAATTAATCTGCTAGTATGCAATACTTTAAACTATAATATCTTTGAGATTAATGTGATAAATTTTTTTTTTGAAAAAAATGTGTATACATTAAGTGGTGCATTAGTGGTTATATTTTGATGGGATTTCTTATATGCTTATTTCAATAGCTATATTGAGTTGATATATAAATATAATAAAAGTAATTTTGAGTATTAAAGTCACAAGGATGGATGTTGGTATTTCACTATCATTATATTGAGAATCTTCTTAAGAAGTTTGACATTTCAATGTCAAAATGTGAATATCCCTCATGACTTTGATAAATAAATAAAAAGTGTGTGTGTTACAATTAAATGTGTGTGACACTTCATGATTTTAAAATGATGGAATTGAAGATTGAGCCAATGTATGAAATCCAAATGTGATGGTTGGGATACCTTAAATTATTGAGATATTCGAGAGGTATCATTAATTATGGTTCAGATTATCCGTTGTAATATATTGATACAACGATGATATGTTTAATTGAGAAATATCCGTTGTACTAGAAAGGTACAACGATGTTATATATGAGAATTATCCATTGTACTATAATGATACAATGATGATATATATTTCATTGAGAATTATCCGTTAGGATATAACATATTAGTGAAATTATCCGATGTACAAAAGTGTCACATCGATGTATATTTTGTTGAGAGTTATCCGTTGTATTGCCGGGATACAACGACGTAATATGAGTCGACTCACATGACATAAATTAGTGGATATCCATTCACCCTTAAAAGTGGTGCAATGATGTTTGAGAATGGAACTATTCCATTAATTTTGTGAAGTTAAAAGGAATTAGCTACTCCTTTGATAGAATTCCTAGGACGTTAAATGATAAATTTAAACATCGAGGGAAATGGACTAAGGTCAATTTGACAACACATAGGGATGAGAACCCAACTTGTGTGATTGGAGATCCCATGAAGCAAGTTCAAATGGGTAATAACAAGTCTTCTATTTGTTCTGCTAGCCTTGTAAAATGTCCATTTCTATGATGTGGAAGGCTAGCTTGCATTTCTTTGTGAGGTTGAACTAAAGTTCTTAGGGAGTGTTTGCAACTGCTTCTGCTTAAAAAAAAGCACTTTTGGAGATGTAATGAAAAAGTGATTAGTAGTAAAAGTTGATAGTGTTTGAGAAAAAAGTGATTTTGAAAAGTAAAAGTTGGTAGTGTTTGGCAAAATAAGTGCTTTTTTGTGTAATAGAAAAGGGAAAAGCACTTTTCACACGCAAGACGAGAAAAAGTAAAAATTGGAAGTGTTTGGTAAATAAGTGCTTTTTTAAGCCAAAAGCTGAGAAGTGCTTTTTTTTTAAGCTATTGCAAACACTCCCTTAATGATTAGCATAGCCCTTATGGGTGGTGTGTTAAGTGCGGGACACACTTGATGAGGTCACCTATATGAGTGAGAGGTGGGGCCGCCTCCATGAAGCATTGACAACGCTTCTAGAGCACTCAAAAAAACCAAGCACGCGCACGGCCTAGAGGCGCACAACGGCGTTAACGACCAGAAAGGTGGGGGTGAAAAATGATTCCCTAAGACACTGACTTACCAAAGTAGATTATTGGTTCATAGAAACTATACGTTTCACCAATAAACTCGGTATTTAAAGACTTAGGCGTCTAGGTAAGGTTCAAGTCTACACGACACCAGATTGAAAAATCTCACCCCATATATGAACCCAGTAAGGAATTGCTGGTTTTATACAATTAAAAATTATTCATTTGAAATAAGTGGGGGATTGTTGGAAATTTTGGAATATTTCAAATGAATAAGACTTTTTGCATTTAAGTATTTTAATTTATAATTTATTGTGTAAATGGTTTCTTAAATCATTTGTTATGTTTTATAACTATTCATAATTGTTGTGATAACTTCCTATTGGCCGTTACTAAGATATCAAAGGCCACCAATGTTTGTTATTTAATATTATTAATTATAATTATTACTATTATTAAATATCATCAATGATTAACGTTTTTCATATTATGATTTGTTAGTATGTATATATATGCTCATATATACATGTTGTTTGTGATGGAAACTAGAGAGGATTACATGTATATATACGTAGTACATACTTGCTCCATGAGTGCTCCTACAAGGAAGAGTTGGCTTCATGCTATTGAAAAATTAAAGCATATCACATGCTCCGTATATAACAATTATATAAGTGATACTCAATAAAATAATTTTATTGCTGGGTTCATATACTATTTTCTTCTCGTTAGTTCTGGTACCGGTTCTATAACCGAAGGGCTCGTTATATCTTGGGGGAAATTTCCGTACGCCGGAAATAATTCCTTAGGACAGCGTCTGACGCGTCTCGAGCCACTAATATATTTTTAGTTCTTTTTAGTGATTATTTTGCAGGTCAATTAGCGGAGTTAGATGGTCAATGAGGTCAATTGAGGAGCAACACGGTCAACACATTGAATTTGGAAGGATAGAGCCAACAAATTGAAGCTACGGATCTGAAGTGGTTGGAGGTCTCGCGGAGCAGCATCGCCTATCCAGAAGTTTCGACGGAGCACGTTCCCTGAGTTCTAATCCATCGAATCTCGGAAAGGGGGCGACCGGCGAGCGATAAGTATCGAAGCCTCTAGCGACCTGGGTTGCTTTCGAACTCTGCGCCGTGCTCTCCGGCTAATGACCGATGTTGGCAGAAGAATGAAGAAATAGGGAGAAGAAAGGGTGAGCGGGAGGAGAAGAAAGCTGGAGGAAAAGGAAGGGGGTGATTGGGTGAAGGCTCAAGTTTGCTGAAACGGGAAAAAAGAAAGTGAAAAAAGAAGAAAAAATGGAAAAACCCGGTTACTTGTTCATTACCGGCTAGAAGGAGGAATTGCCATTTTTTAATGAGTTCGGGGGTTTGATTGAACAACTTTATAGTTCGGGGGCTTAATTTATTTCTTTGAAAAGTTGGGGGGCTTAGTTGATAGTTTTCCCTAAAATTAACCATTTTGAAAGACTACTTTATACACAACATTGATTTTTTTATTTTGCCTTTCTCTCCCCTCTTAAAAAAATCATCTCATTGCTACTTTTCACTCATAAAACTGCAACATATAATGGGTCATGCGCGTATAACCATTTTGTCAACTAATTTTTGCTCAAATATTTTTTAATATGATAATGATGATGATGATATTAAAACTTAAAAGTGCAATTTAAAAATTGAATTAGTAATGACCAATAAAATTATAAAAGTCTATGGGCCCTAGAAGAAGAAAAAAGTAATAGTGATTGCCATTATAAAGAAAGCAATACAGTTAAAAATTTTTATTAAATCAGAAAAATATTAAACAGTCTAAAATTGAAATAAAAGTATAAGTTGCATTAATGGTACATTTTCATCGTGTCGCATAAACGTAGCTCATAAGAAATAAAATGATTTGAGTTGTGTTGATGAACATATCCCAATAAGTGATCAATCTTGCACGTAATACGTTAACTTTGTTTTCTAATTGAGATGATCTCAATCCAATCATATTGCAATCTGAGAGATGGAAGACAAACACCATTATGTTATATTTGATTGGAAAATTCTTCGATCTTTATGACGTGTTTTTAATGTGATAGTAAAGATGAGAATCGGCCCCAATTGAAAGTGTGTTAAATTTGATTCAAATTTTTGGGTATGATCGGTTCTAGTAGATGTGTTTTATGTGCAGTTTATAATTGTCAAAGTCGAATATGGTCTGATTTGATATGCTCTAAGACAAAAATCAGTCCAGCTAAAAACATTTAAACTTTCAAGTGATAATGACATTCAATTTTTTTTTCTTCTAAAAAATCTGCATTCAATCTTTGATTTTATTACTACTCTTAAAATGTTTGACGGAGTGTAAAGATGTTGGGCACTCATTTGAGTTAAATTGGAAAGTTCATTATTTCGAATTGTAAATTGATGGTTTATTTTGATACGTATATATGAGCCCGTTTGGTGACCCTACTTTTCGGCTTATCGGCTAATTTTGTAACTAAACACATAACTATTTATTTCGCGGCGCTGAGTTGTGTTAGTTATAAATAGGTAATCAAGGTTGGATTTACATTATCACGAGATTGATTGAAGTTAGGATGTTTTCTTTTGGACTGAAATTTGCTGGTCTGGTCTGATCTGATCTGATCTGGTCTGGTTTGGTATGGTCTGTTAAACGTCTGGTCTCTGTATATTTTATAACTACGAAAGTCAAGTCTGGTCTGGTCTGGGGCTGAAAACAATCCAAAAGAAAACATCCTTACTATGGATAATCATTTTAGTTACTTATATACGGAGCATTTTTTTTACTTTATTTTATTAATGAAATATACTTTAAATATAATTTTTATAATTTAACAGAATCAGTAAATCGAACTACTTCAGTTTGAACTTCAAAAATTTCAGTATTAATAAACGGATCATAGTTTAAATATTTGTGACATTTTAAAAGAAATTATATGCGCTATTTGTTAAATGTTACGTAGTATTAACCATCCAAAAGGGTCTTGTATACTATGAATTATGAATTAAATTAAAAGAAATTACCCTAAATAGGACTTTGTAAATTTTAAAATAAGACTGCCATATTTTTAGTTCTCAAAATGGGACTAATTACTGTCATGTTTTGGTAGTACCAGACTTTAAACATGACAATATTTTCCAAACTTGGCAGTAATTATTTCTATTTTGGGAATAAAAACATGACAGTCCTATTTTGGAATTTACAAACATTTTTTGTCCTATTTCGGGAACTTTCCCTTAAATTAAATATTATAAGAGCTTGTTATCTGGAATAGTACGGTCTCAAAACCAATTGCATTAAAATAGCGTAATGAATGGATATGGGAGTCCAAATCCAATTTCGATTGATTAAGTTTAATGAACGAACAAATTACTTGTTATAATTAAAAGTGATGCTAAACTTCTATTAACCAATCAGTATTTTATAACTCAGTTTTACTATATAAAACAATAGATGTTAATTTTGAAAACAAGAAAGTTTTTCAATAATCAATTGTGTCACTTTTAGTGGCCGTTTGGAGGATGAAAAAGTGGCTGAAAAGCCTGACAAAAAAAAAAATGCAAAAACACCCATTAAATGGGTTGGTATGGCCGATTCTTATTTTTCAGCCAAAAAAACAAGTCAAGACTTACTTTTCCTGTTGAAATTTATTATTGCACTGTTATGTGAATGTAATTACTAATCTATCCTTCGTTCCTTGCTCCAGATTGACAACTTTGACTTCAAATGTTTGATTCTAAATATTTTGCCAAAGCTGGCAACTCCTTCATAAGAACTAATAATTAGTTCTAAGAGCAATTATTTAATCAGTTAGTTCCAAAGTAATCAGTTACAGAGTATTTATTAATTAATTAAGTAATCAATTATAATCATCTAATCATGCAAAAATAATTTTCTAGCAAAGTTCCTATTCATATATATATACACACACACACACGCACACACACATATATAGGGTTGAGTTCAAGTAAAAAGTAGTTTTCTCATGAAAAGTGAGAACAAATCTTAGTCTTTAATCACTTGCAAATGGATGAGTTAGATGAACTTTAATCAAAAGACACGAGTTCAAATAATATGCAAACGGATATAGTACAAAGTGGATATTATATGAATAAAAGTGCACTCATAAGAGTTAAAAAAGATTGCTAATTTTTTAAAATTTGTGCACATTTTATGATGTACTATTATGCACTTTTGTAGTCTACATGTACACTTTTTGCATTTTTTTGGTATACTTTTCATATAATATTTTTATTAAAAGTTGTTCATAATTACCAAAATGCGACCGGCCATGGTGTTACCTGCACGGTAGACCCAAACACGGAATTAGCTGGAAGGGATGAGTAAAATATTCTAACGAAAAATAGACGGAAAAATGACCATTTCCACGGTAGTTGGCTCTTATTATATAAGCAAGATATAACGTGGAAATGTGACTTCCAGAATTGCATAAGAATCTACTTCATCTAAATAATGCATACAATTCAACCAACGTCTTGGTACTGGGACTTTTATTATCATGTTTTTATATATACTTTGACACAATATTTTTCAATAATTTATTTAACTGACTTCTCAGCGCGATTGAATTTTAGTATGAAATTTAGTGGACATAATTTAATCTTCATGAAAAACATACTCACATATTTCGTCAAAAACTTCCACTGAAGGCACCTTAGGAGGAAGTGTCCGAACAACGTTCTAGTCAAAAAATCCCTAACCAAAAGATAAAAATACTTGTATCATATGGCTACTAGACCATCGGGAGGCCCAACTTAAAAAATTAAAAGATCTACACAGAAACTTTTCGGTCGCTTATCCTTAGGGGATGTGCAAATAATCCAAATATACCTCTCAATTATATGTGGAGGTTCACATAGCTCTTGAACTTCTAAAACATGCAAAAATACCCATCATTATGTTCCTATGAAGGAGCAAATTTATTCTTGCTAGCTTTGAACAAATATATGAAGTAATAAATTTTTAAAAACATCAAAAAAAATTGTAAAGTTTAAAATCAAAATAAAAAATAAAAAAAATCAATATATGTTCTAAAAGGCGTTAGGCGCTAGTCGGGCGTCAGCCCAGTGCCTAGGCGGCTAGGAGGGTGCCTAGTCGGGGGACTAATCAGAGATAGAAATTGCATTATATATATATATATTTCAAAAATAAGATAAGTAATATTGTATTATTGTATGTATAAAATACATATATACACATACATTAATAAACATGAATAATGGAATTATCACAATTAATCATACGTAGTATATGATAACTAATACTTAAGATCATTATGTTATAAATATAAATAATAATAAAACTTAGGTATATATGCAAATATGGGAGGTCCCGAGTTCAATTCTCAATTGAGTGAGATTGAACCCAGTTTACCCCAGGCCCCCCAAATCCCCCTCCCCCTGACGCCCCTGGGGTAAAAAAAAATCTTAATTTACAACTTCATTTATTTATATATGGGACTAAAGCTAAAGTACTTATATCGCTTAGAAATTTAAAACTATAAAATAAAGTAATGTTCGGCGAATCTAGATGGCCTAGGTGGCTGATTAGGCGCTATGAGTGGGCAACTAGTGGTCATAGGCGGCCGACCAATTCACTTTGATGACAAACCAATTAGTCGGAGTGCCTAGGCGAAAATCGGGGCGCCCGACCACCAACTAGCGCCTAGTCGGTGACTAGTCGGACGCCTAGAACGATTTTTAGAATAGAGAAAAAAATCTACTTTTGTCCAATTCCGATACCCCTTTTATCATTTTTATATCACAATTTAATATTGAATTGTTATTAGTATAAAAAAATGTTTCAAAACTTTATTGTATACTCCCTTGATACACTTGTAATTTCCGTATGTATGTTTACGTTTTTAGCTAGTTTTGGTTGTTTAGTATTTCGGAAATTACACACTTTTGGTGTAATAGTTTAGTTTGTTGAATTCTTGTAAATTGTTTAGATTAGGTTTATTCTGAGCTCAAACAGGTCTACTATCACTCAAAGGACGGTTGGTGAACCCCAAAAGTGGAAGGAAAGTGCAAAGTCACAAGACAAAAGGGAAGATCCTGATTTTTGGTCTATACTCGATCGAGTATCTGTATATACTCGATCGAGTATCTTGTTGAAATTTCAAATCGGATCCGATCCGGGGGCAAAGGAACATGCAAGGAAAGATTTGACCACGTTTTATTGTCATACTCGATCGGGTACACCGACATACCCGATCGAGTATACATATGAATTTGAACCTGAATTCGGTCGAGTATAGCTCAAAATCATCATTCTGCACATACTCGATCGAGTATCTATCTATACTCGATCGAGTACCCGAGCTGCACTCCCAAAAAGCCTATAAATACACCCCCTTTCCTTCACAATAGAAAACCAATTCCTATATACTCTTAAGCTCAGTTTAGAATAGCAATTCTCTATATTTCTTTTAGCATGTTTAGTCTCCAAATGAGGAGCTAAACTTCCATTTCTTGATATTGCTCTTGAAACTTGTTGATTATTAAAGTTGTGAGTTATTTTCTTAACTTCTTTGCCTTGAATATTAATTCTTCCTTTAAATACTATTTCTATATCAATGTTGGGGAGTGTTACTAAGATGACAATTAGTTAACATCTTGACATTGGTTTTAGTAATAGCTATTCCTTCCTCTATGTTAATATCGGGGAGTGTTACTAAGATGACAATTAGTTAACATCTTGATATTTAACTATAGTAGGATTCATTCCCTTTAATATTCTTCCTTGAGTATTAATTAATTCCTATGCATATTTCATATTAATATTTTGAACATTACTTAAAGGATCAACTAGTTTTGTTTCATATATTAATTACTACTAGAAATGATCAACGAACCGATGGTTAATCGTTGATAGTTTCACAAGTAAGTAACTTCGGTTTATTAATGCACGGTCGTGGTTAATAGACTTAAGAGGGATTAATTTTGTTGGTTAAACCGAAACCGTTGTGTTAAGGTTATCAATCTCAATTGATTTCATCAAGGAGTTAAAAGATTAAATGCTACTATCAAGTCGGTATATGGCGTTGTTCTATACTTGACTAATAGTAAGGGTTATTAATGAACGGTCGTTGTTAATAACTATCCTCGATGAATTGGATATACTCCTCGATTGAGTATTCGAGAGGAGATAAGTTATAGATATAACAATGATCGACTAAAATATATCAACAAGTGGAAAGTAGCAATACCAAGTCAATTTTATCTTTGAATTAAATCTCATATAAATCGTTCATCTTCGTGTTTAAATTTAATTAAATCACTCAACAATCAAAACCCCCCTTTACTTACTATTTATATAAAAAGAAAGTTATTCCTTTCCCTGTGGATACGAACTCTACTTCACCTATACTACGTATAAGTGTTAGTGTTGAATTTATTTTGAGTGCACTCACGACAAAGTGCACGTCAAATTTGGCGCCGTTGCCGGGGAAAGGCAATTATTTTTCTTTTTATTTTATCTCATAAAAATAAAAAAAATAAAAATTTTAAAAAAAAAAAATCTTACTCTTCTATTTTCTGAGCTTACATGAGTTATGAGTATATGGATGCCAACATATCATCTTTAGAGAGTCAAATTTCTTTCTTGACTTCTCTAATAAAGGAATTTATCTTAAACTCGGAAGCTCAAGATGCCAAGACATGCAACATTTGCATGTCTCACAGGCATTTTACGGATTTCTGTCCAAAGCTCCAAAATGAATACCTTGAACAAACTGATGATGTTGGTTACGAAAGAGATGTACCTCACATGAGGTATAATCCGTTCTCCAACTCTAACATGTCTACGGAGGATATGGTCCGGGCTATTGCTACCAACATGACCACTATGCAAAACAACATGGTGCAATTCCAAAATGAGACCAAGTCTAGCATTTTGAACTTGGAAACTCAAATGAGTCAAATAGCCGGAGCCGTGAATAGGCTTGAAGCAAGGGATTCAGAAAAACTTCCTTGTGATCCTGAACAGCAAACTTTTGCAAACACATTGACAAATGAAAAGGAAACGCAAAAGGAGATTCAGAATCCAAAAGAAGTAGAAGAGGAAAGAGACATGGAGCTCCAGCTGGTCAAGGAAGAGGATGAACCGAGTTTCAAGGTCAAATATCTATCCTTATCATTCTTTGAGGTACCCCCATCAATTCTAAAAACTTTGAGGGAAACTCATAAAATTGAAAAGGAGAGTGACATTTTTGAAATCCTCGGAGAAATTGAGGGATCGAAACATTTTCCATTGACCATGTTAAACGATAAATTCTCTCCCTCACTCTCACCACACGAATTAATGAAAATCTGGGTATTTGATCCTGGAAAGATTTATAAAGTGAAGAGTCGAGAAATTGAGCATTTCTATGGAAGTCCTAGGAGTGAACGTATGAAGAAGATAAACTATCACGATCCAAGTTTGAATGACTGAACACAATGATAGCGTCGTGCCACGACGTTAAATAAGGCGCTTATTGGGAGGCAACCCAAGCAAGGTATGTTTTGTTTTCATGTTTATTTCAGTATGTGTGCGTGTGTAAAAAAAAAAAAAAAAATAAATAAAAAAGTGTATCTGGGGACATACCCGATCGCGTAATCTTCCATACTCGGTCGGGTATGGGTAAAAATAGGGAGAACCCGAGTTCCATACTCGAGCGAAATGGCCAGTATTTTAAACATTGGAGGCATACGCGATCGAGTATCAGTTAATACTCGGTCGAGTATGTCCAGAAAGGCAAATCCAAAAGAAGCCTGTTTCCAGCACTCGATCGAGTATGGACATATACTCGGTCGAGTATGTCTGGAAAATCAACCTACCAGACCCTGTCTTGAAGGCCCGATCGAGTATTAAGCCATATTCGATCGGGTATTACTGGAAAACTTCATACTCGAACCCCTGTGTTGAGTACCTGATCGGGTACATCTGCGACTTAACCCCAAAACACACCCCAAAACACTTCATCTTCTCCAAACACCCATACCAACCTCGACCCCTTCTCCCCAAAACTCCATTTTTTCTACCTTCCCTCTACCATATCTCCATCATTTCTCCACCAAAACACCCACAACCCACCAAAAATCAAAATCACCTTACTCCACAAACAACAAAAGCCGAAATTGGGCACTAGGGACAGTGCTTGAACTAAGTGTGGGGGAGGAGACTCATCATGGGTGTGTAATCTTATTTTTACCTTTTACTATGCATGAACTTCTTTAAAGAAAAAAAAACAACAAAAAAAAATTGAAGAAAAAAAATGCTAGTTAGGTTGAAAACCCAACAAAATGGGCAATCTAAGCAAAAAAAGGCTTGTGAAAAATGATGAGTGAGTTGGGAGAATGGAAAATGAAAAGAGATGCTAGGATGAAAACCTGAAAAGGCTCCTAGGCAAAATGAGAGATACGAGAGAAATATTTATTTTTGCATGCACTCATTTAATCTCTTTGGAGAAAAAGAGGAAGAAGAGAAGAAAAAGAAAAAAAAAAGGCAAGAAGATGGAGCATAGAAGATCATTAAACCCAAGAAAGAATGTTGTTGTAAAAACTCATTTTTCCCCTTGGTGGTCTTAGTTTCCTTCTTTCTTGAACTTTTGGAAAACTCTTAAACCGGTTGGATGTTTCTGTTTTACTCGAGGTCGAGTAAAGAACTAAGTGTGGGGGAGTTGATACACTTGTAATTTCCGTATGTATGTTTACGTTTTTAGCTAGTTTTGGTTGTTTAGTATTTCGGAAATTACACACTTTTGGTGTAATAGTTTAGTTTGTTGAATTCTTGTAAATTGTTTAGATTAGGTTTATTCTGAGCTCAAACAGGTCTACTATCACTCAAAGGACGGTTGGTGAACCCCAAAAGTGGAAGGAAAGTGCAAAGTCACAAGACAAAAGGGAAGATCCTGATTTTTGGTCTATACTCGATCGAGTATCTGTATATACTCGATCGAGTATCTTGTTGAAATTTCAAATCGGATCCGATCCGGGGGCAAAGGAACATGCAAGGAAAGATTTGGCCACGTTTTATTGTCATACTCGATCGGGTACACCGACATACCCGATCGAGTATACATATGAATTTGAACCTGAATTCGGTCGAGTATAGCTCAAAAACATCATTCTGCACATACTCGATCGAGTATCTATCTATACTCGATCGAGTACCCGAGCTGCACTCCCAAAAAGCCTATAAATACACCCCCTTTCCTTCACAATAGAAAACCAATTCCTATATACTCTTAAGCTCAGTTTAGAATAGCAATTCTCTATATTTCTTTTAGCATGTTTAGTCTCCAAATGAGGAGCTAAACTTCCATATCTTGATATTGCTCTTGAAGCTTGTTGATTATTAAAGTTGTGAGTTATTTTCTTAACTTCTTTGCCTTGAATATTAATTCTTCCTTTAAATACTATTTCTATATCAATGTTGGGGAGTGTTACTAAGATGACAATTAGTTAACATCTTGACATTGGTTTTAGTAATAGCTATTCCTTCCTCTATGTTAATATCGGGGAGTGTTACTAAGATGACAATTAGTTAACATCTTGATATTTAACTATAGTAGGATTCATTCCCTTTAATATTCTTCCTTGAGTATTAATTAATTCCTATGCATATTTCATATTAATATTTTGAACATTACTTAAAGGATCAACTAGTTTTGTTTCATATATTAATTACTACTAGAAATGATCAACGAACCGATGGTTAATCGTTGATAGTTTCACAAGTAAGTAACTTCGGTTTATTAATGCACGGTCGTGATTAATAGACTTAAGAGGGATTAATTTTCTTGGTTAAACCGAAACCGTTGTGTTAAGGTTATCAATCTCAATTGATTTCATCAAGGAGTTAAAAGATTAAATGCTACTATCAAGTCGGTATATGGCGTTGTTCTATACTTGACTAATAGTAAGGGTTATTAATGAACGGTCGTTGTTAATAACTATCCTCGATGAATTGGATATACTCCTCGATTGAGTATTCGAGAGGAGATAAGTTATAGATATAACAATGATCGACTAAAATATATCAACAAGTGGAAAGTAGCAATACCAAGTCAATTTTATCTTTGAATTAAATCTCATATAAATCGTTCATCTTCGTGTTTAAATTTAATTAAATCACTCAACAATCAAAACCCCCCTTTACTTACTATTTATATAAAAAGAAAGTTATTCCTTTCCCTGTGGATACGAACTCTACTTCACCTATACTACGTATAAGTGTTAGTGTTGAATTTATTTTGAGTGCACTCACGACAAAGTGCACGTCATCCCTCCATTCCATTTAAAGGTTCCCATCCACTATTCCCTGGTCAACGTGCATTGTTCTTAATCTCTTACTTTTATCAAATTTATTTTTTCTTGATCAGGTATTATAAAACTTTTAATGTAGTTTCTGAATATGTAAATTTTATGTACTAAAAATAATCCTATTAATTACAGGGATCAATTAACTTAATGGTCAGTCAAACATCATAAACCGCGTGAGAACAGGTAGGACGCATGGAGTATTATGATTCTTTCGGAATAGTGTTTTTTTGGAAGAGTGAGGCTTAAATTGATATCACAACATTCAAATAGGGAGTAAAACAACAAAAGGACCACAGACAACCACCAACCCTCAAACCAGACTTAGATTCAATCACCTTCAAAAGAGCGATATGACTTGATAATCCTATAATGAGCAAAAATGAGCCAACGACGGTTAAAGCAGTCACCCAAGCCTTATGCAAGAGTCTTACAACAATAATAGTAACCGATAAAAAAATAAACAGACTGATCATGAAAAAAATACCAAGCAAACAGTAAAATTAAAATGTTGCTTCCAAACCTTAGACTCTCTTGCACTCCATGACGGCGGTGCACGAGAGGGACGGTCTAGCAGTACTGTATCTTCTTTCTCTCCTTGCCTCTTATTCATCATATTCTCTACCAAGCTTCCTCTGTCACCACCTAACACGGATGACCTCGATTCCATATCTGTTCCAACCCCTTGCCCCACGCTTCGTCCATGACCTTCTGATCTCAACCATGAACGACATCCTCAAAACTCTCCACCTACTGCTAGGGAAGCACAACCTTTGTCCGCCATATAGGCGTTGTGACCTGCCGAAGAAGAAAACCTCACGAATGGCAGAAGAAAGCCGTACAAGAAAAGTCGCATTTCGTTGAAGACGAAAGCGGAAAAAACGACCCCTAAATCTAGGAAAGACGGCCGCTGCTATGCTAGGGTTTCTCTCTTAGAGAGAGAAAGTTTACGAAATTAATTTTTTGTATTCTATGCACTATGAAATAACATATTTTGTGTGATGATAAATAGTTTAAGATGATCAAATAGTGAATTTAATTTTATTAAGTTTAAAAAATCAAAGAATTAATTTCAAAAAAAGGAAATAATGTGTTCGAGAATTCATAACAAAACTAAAACTAATATTTATGAATTTGAATTACTTCATTTACAAGGGAAAATAATAAGTTTTTGAACTTAAATATACGTTTTAAAATTTATTTTATTTATTTACAGTTAATAAGAATAAATTTGCTACTTTATAACTAAACTATGACTATTTTTCCACTTTTTAAAGTTGAGAAGTACTCCGTATATTTGTACTTCCACATTCCACATCTAGTTCACTTAGATTTGTGCACCTCAAAAATACTTTTTGTACACACTATTTTGGGACAGACAGAAAAATCTCCTTTTGTGATGTTAGAAGGTTCCCGTTTATGGTTTACTAGGCTGACTGACGATAAAATAACTTAATTCTTATTCACACTTTGATTATTTTTAGTAAATAAAATTTACATATTCAGGAAATATATTAAAACACTATAAAGACTGATAAAACAAATGTAAATTTGATAAAATTTGACATATAAAATAAAAGATTAAAAATAATTTAAACTGATCATGTAAATAGTAAAGAATAGGAGTAAAAGATCAAAAATGATTTATTAAGTAGTACTCCGTATATGTAGAAGCTTGTCTAGCAAGCTCCACGCACCTATCCCATATCCTTATTCCTTACAATCGACAAGCTTCGGTTGCTCAATGATTCATCATCGTTCCGGTTGCTCTCAAGCTGAAAGCCCGCCCATCTCTGTAAACAAACACAGAAGTCCTCTGCCGCGCGCACCTCCCGCGGCTCTCTGTCTACTGCAGCTTTCAGGCCCGGCGTCCGTAGCTGGCCGTCTGCTAGGCCCCAAACTTTAAATCTTCAACTCAGTAAGTATTGTTCAACTGCTCCCAAACTTTAAACTTCTTAGGCCTCAAACTTCAATTTATGTCTTCAATTAAAATTACTTGTATATCAATTTTCGTCATCTGCTGTTTCACGTGCTTGCTGTGGTGCTGCCTAGCTGCTACATGCCTACATTACTTTTTACTTTGTAATTTTAGTCATTGGTTTATTTTTAATACTCATGAAAAATTATTTTCTGTGTGTCATACCTTAATTAACCTGAAATCTCTGACTTCATCTTCATCACCATTGAGAATCGTTTTGGTTACATTAAAAATGCTTGATACATAAAACGGAACCTGGGGAAACAGATTTTAATGTGAATTTAAGTAATTCAAATTTGCTTATCATCATAACCATGTCATGGAAGTGCAATAACTAATAAATTTTACCTTATATTTCTTGGCACTACAACACTATAAAATGATGATGATTGGTGCAGGGTCATTCTCTTTGTATGTCAAGAACTGTTGTAGGCTTGTAGCAGGATCCCCCATAGTGTGCAGGAAACTACATTTCTTCTAGAAAATAATGAAAGTCCATATCAGCAAAATAAATCTCCATTAACATTAATGATCGTTCGTTTTCTATCACTGTTTTAGGACTTTTTTGCACAGAAGTTTGTCAATGATATCAGGATTAATATTGTTGGGCAGAGTGGTTCTCACATAAAGAACTGGTTTGTATAAGTTTTTGGAAATATCTATTTCTGCTTTTTCATGTATTAGTTCTTCTGCTTGAAGAGAATCAGACAAAGTGAGGTTGAACTGTTGAAGGTCTTAATCGAGGATTCAATATTAAATACTTCAAAAGCTTCTGTCTTGTTGAAGAACTCGAGCTTAAAAAAAAATTTCAGTGTTTTGAAAGACATGTAGTTTCCTTCACAACATTTTTTTATAGCTTATACATGGCCTTCTTTGAACAAAGGAAGAAACTTTACCATGAACATCGGAGGCACTTGGGCAGGATTTTTATCCCCTTTGGAGTGAAAAACAATGAGTTAGAATTGTAATAAAGGTAGATTCTAAGATTAAAAACTTGACAGCAATATTCCTCTTCATCTTGAAATATGCATTAAAGGGATTCTTGAAATAGTACACTCTTACAGCTCTAACCATGAATGCCCATTCATTCTTTTTTTGGTTTTAGTCTTTTACCAATTACCAACGACCACATGCCCAACATTTTTGCAGAAAGATGTTTGTAAGCTGAGAAAAACACTAAAATCAATAAGAATCGTTTGATTTAGGAGAACTATGAATTATGGGTCATCTTTTTATAGCAAACTGAACAAATATGCTTGCGTGAGATAAGAATTGCCCAATATTTTAATAAGTGCTACCTCCGTCCCACATAAAAGTTTTCATCCATTATTCTCCAATCAACTTAAAGTGCTCTTAATTTTGTACTTTATATATCCAACTTTTATCAAATTTGAGTTTTTTTGTGATTTTATAAAACTTTTTATGTAGTTTTTTAAATATGTAATTTTTATATACTTAAAATGACTTTATCATTGACAGGGGTCAATTAATAATTAATTTTACGATCATTCAAACGTCCTAAACTGAATGGGATCATTTACCCGGGACGGATGGAGTACCTTTTTGTGTGTGAATTGACATCATGACATGTAGCCTAGCCTTTTACAAAACAGTGAATTACAATTTGTACATTTAAATCTATAATGTTGCAATTAAATAAATAAATTCACAAATAGTGAAAACATTAATTGTTTTGGTGTTGGTGTATGGGGGAGCACACAAATGTGATTTAATTCAATTATTTAATATATAAGTGTGTGTTCAGGCCATAGAAATAACACAGGTACATAGGTGGAGCCTGCTGCAATCACAGAGGGGAGTACGACAAAATCTTATATTGAGGAAGCCCATCATATAATATACTCCGTGTTACTGTAATTTTACTCGATGGTTCTGGTTTGAAGAGGCTGTTTGATTTACTATTTAGTCTATGTAAATACTACCTATATAAGTGTGTATAGGAATGGTGGAATGTATTAGGTGTGAGATATTTTGAGCGGGAGTACTATTCCTCAAACCTTTTCTTGTTAGATACTCCGTATTAAATAGATTAATATTGATGGGTAAAACCTTCGGCGATGGCGGAACCGCCTGATGGCGGTGGCGGAGTTTGGGGCCGGAAATCGTTTGCGGATGTGGTGGCCAACCGATCGGTTTTGAAGACTGAGAAATCGAGATTCATAGGTGTGCCGTCAATTGATTTTGCTGAAAGGGATGTTGACAAATTGGCAGATAAGCATAAGAGGGTGCTGATAGGTTACTTCTTCAAAGGTAAACCTAATCTTACGGTTATCCGTAAATCTTTTGAAATCATTGGCTTCAAAGGCAAGTTTCATTTGGGAACACTGGATCCCAAACATATTGCAATTCGTTTTGATTTGGAGGAGGATTTCCTTAGATGTTGGAATAGGCCATCTTGGGTTATTAAGGGCTATGTGATGCGTGTTTCTAAATGGACGCCGGAGTTCCGACCTAATGTCGAATCTCCGGTGGTCCCGGTGTGGTTAGCTCTGGAAGGGCTTCCTCTTCACTTGCAAGACAAATCTGCCCTTTTTGAGATTGCCAGCTTAATTGGAAACCCACTTAAAATTGATAATGCTACGGCTAATTTGTCTAGACCGGCATTGGCTAGAGTTTATGTGGAACTGGACCTTACTAAGGAGATGCCTACGAAAATCTGGATTAACAGTGGAAAATTTGGTTTCTTTCAGCCAATAATCTATGAAAACAGGCCCGAGTATTGTACTGCCTGCCTGCACCTAGGTCACTCTCAGGGCAAGTGTCCTAAGAGGCAGATTGTCCAATCCATAACACTTCCTAAGGAGAAATGGGTTCAGAAAAAAGACTCTGCTGCCCCAAAGCTCACAAGTTCAGAAAAAGGAAAAGAGAAAATTACATTTGATGAACAAGGTTACAAACAATCTACTTCCAAAATCTCTCAGGAGGAGGTTAACTCTGAGGATGAAACTGATGTGGAAGAGGTGTTTCTTGATTCCATGGAGCAGCCTGCAGGAGAGAATAACAACATCAAAACTCTTTTAGAGGCCGAAGTCCCAGGAATACTCAATGCAGACCCTAAGGAAATATCTGGTGTTCATGATGATACTTACACTCAGAAATTGATTGGCCTTACACAAGCTAAATCTTCAGGAATGATAAGAGAATGTTACTCAGATGGAGAAGAGGATCAGCCTGTTCACCCTGAATTTCTTTTGGACAATTGGCCTCAAATTTGCGCAGGTGTGGAATGGCTTGTCAATCAAAAATCCAAAGAGCAACCTGTTCAACAAGTTCAGCTAATTGAGACAATTGAAAGGACAGAAGAATTATCAAACATTCAAATACAGAATCATGTTGTCCCAGACCAAGATATGCATAAGGCAATTAATACAGTTGCGGACCCTATTGCTGAGGAAGGCTGCAGCAAGGTTACCAGACGACAGGGTAAAAAGCAAACCACAGAAAATCTACAGAAAAGAAACACTAGGAGTGTGGCTAAGGGTGCCTCTAACCCTTTAGTCTCTCAATGAACTGCTTATTTTGGAATGCTAGGGGTCTAGAATCCTCCAGTTCTAGACTTTATTCCCTAGTTCACCAATGGAGGGTGCGTTTACTTGTTCTTATTGAACCAATTGTTGCTAGTACTAAAATTGACATGTACAAGGAGGCCATTGGTTTCGATCAAGCTGTTTTTTCTGACATTAATAAGATTTGGTTATTTTGGGATTCCTCTTACGTTGGCATCTCTAATATCATCTGGCATAGTCAATTTGTGCATTTTAAAGTCTCTGGATTCCTTTTTAATGGTTGGGTGACTGGGGTCTATGGCAGACACACTTATGTTCACAGAAGAGAGTTATGGGCTGGTCTTCTATCTATTTCAGTGGGCTTAAAGGAACCCTGGATGGTTGGGGGTGACTTTAATGCCATTGCTTCCTATAGTGAACATAAAGGCACTGCTCTACCTCTCCTGCATGGAGTTAATGAATTCTCTGATTGCATTGCTGCTTGCAACTTGATTGATCTACCTTTTACTGGCCCCAAATATACCTGGACTGGTAACAGATCAAATGGGAAAGTTTGGAGAAGATTAGACAGAGTCCTATTCAATAAAGCATTTTTGGATACTTTTGACAATATTCAAGTCTCTATTTTGCATAAATCTCCCTCTGATCACAGCCCCATCCTTGTTCAAGGCTCTAACATAGGGTTTTTAGGGCCTAAAAGCTTCAAGTTTCAGAATATGTGGTTCAGTAGTGGGAATTTTTTGGAAGTGGTTTCTTCTACCTGGAATTCTGGTGGTTCTCAAGGGGGGATGAGGGGTCTGGTTCTTAAATTACAGAATCTTAAAAAGACTCTGAAAGTCTGGAACAAAGAGCATTTTGGTAATATTTTTGAAACAGTTAAGCATTGTGAGGAAGAGGTGTTAAAAGCTGAACTTGCTTATGAGGAAAATCCTGGGGAACTTCAAAGAGAAGACTGGTTTTATAAAAAAGGGCTACTCAATCAAAAGTACAAGCTGGAGAAAAAATTTTGGAAGCAGAAGGCACATGTTAAGTGGATCAAGGATGGGGACAGCAATACCAGCTTCTTTCACTCTTGTTCAAGTGAGGAAAAGAAAGCAATCCATTACCTCTATTAAGAATCAGGTAGGTCAGGAATTTAACTCCCTATCCAAGATTGGTGAGGTGGCAGTGGATTTCTTCTCAGACCTGTACACAGCAGTGCAAACTGATAATAATAATATCCTTGACTTTATTCCCAGTTTGATCACTCAAGAAGATAATAATACTCTCATTAAACTCCCAGATATGGAAGAGGTTAAACAAGCTGTGTGGGATCTGAATCATAATAGTGCTCCAGGTCCAGATGGGTTTCATGGAAAATTTTTTAAGAAATGCTGGAGTATTGTTGGTAAGGATGTGCTTATGGCAGTTCAGGAGTTCTTCATGGGCCTACCTATTCCTAAAGGAATGGCTAGTGCCTTGCTTGTTCTTATTCCTAAATCTGATTGTCCTTCTACCTTTAGTGATTTTAGACCTATTTGTTTGTCTAACTTCATTAACAAGGTTTGTACAAAGGTGTTGGTTACAAGACTGAAACCTATACTTCCTAAAATTATTTCACCAGAGCAGGTTGGATTCATGGCAAATAGAGACTCTGCAGACCAGGTTCTATTAGCACAAGAAATGGTGCATTGTTTAGACAAAAAAATCAGGGGAAGTAATCTGATTGTGAAGCTTGACATGGCCAAAGCTTTTGATCGAGTTTCTTGGCAGTTCTTATCAGATATTCTGTTGAAATTTGGGTTCTCATCACATCTGGTTATGATTATTTTAAATAATCTAAGAGCTACATATCTTTCTGTTCTTATCAATGGATCTCCACATGGTTTTTTTAAGCCCAATAGAGGAGTAAAGCAGGGTGATCCTCTATCCCCATTTTTGTTTATTATAGCTTCAGAAGCATTCTCCAGAGGTTTGAAATGGTTAATGGAAAATAATAAAATCAAATCATACTATATGGGCAATGAGGGTAGAGCCATCTCTCACTTAGGGTATGCAGATGACCTTTTAATTTTCCTAAATGGGGATTCAAGATCCTTGTTAAGATTTAAAGAGTTTTTGAATAATTACCAGGAAGCTTCAGGACAAGCTATAAATTTCTCCAAAAGTTCATTCATATGTGGAAAAACCTCCCCTGCAAGGCAGAATAAGATTAAAGATCTTCTTGGCATGAGGTTGACTTCCTTGCCTATTAAATACCTTGGGGTAAACCTGCACAAGGGGATAAACAGGTTTGAATACTGCAGCAATATCATTAAACAATTTGAGAGGAAGCTCTCTCCATGGAGGCAAAAAAATTTATCTCAGGGTGGGAGGCTTATCCTAATCAAGTACGTGTTAAATTCTATTCCCCTTCATGTCTTGGCAGTAGACACTTTGCCTAAAAAGGTGATAAAGGTCTTAAACAGTAAGATGGCCTCATTTTTTTGGGGTTCTTCTAATGAAAAAAATAAGTATCATTGGATCAAATGGTCAAAACTTTGTTTTCCAACTATGGAGGGTGGTCTTGGGATTAGATCCTTGACTGATTTAGAGAAGGCATTTACACTTAAGCTCTGGTGGAAATGGAAGACTGGTGACTCTTTGTGGGTGCAGATTATGAGAACTAAATATGAGAGAAATGGCAACATGATACCTAAAATTACAGATTCTGCAATTTGGAGAAGGATTTGCTCTGCTAATGATCAAGGTATTGAACTTTGCTCCATGGATCCTTCTGGCAGACTACTCTGGAATGAAGAAGATGATGGTCAGTTCTCTTTTAAATCAGCATTTGAGGAGGTTAGGGAACTGGCCTTCAATGCCTCTAATTATGAGCAGATCTGGTCGTCAAAGCTTGAACTTAAAATCAAGTTATTACAGTGGAAAATCACTAAGAGCATTCTGCCAACCCCTGATAACCTTAACAGATTTCAGATTGTGCTAAATCCTTCTAGATGTCCTATGTGCAAGAGGCATAGCGATAGTATGAAGCATCTTTTTTATCAATGTGAGATTGCTAAGGGAGTGTGGCAATACTTTATGAGTATCTTCAGAATTTATCAGCCTATAGGTATGGACTACAGCCTTTCTCACTATTGGAAAACTGGTGTGTGCAAAACCAATTTGGATGATATTATCAAACAAAATATCCCTGGAATTATATGTTGGGTTATTTGGAGGACCTATGCGGACCAAATTTGGGGAAATGGGGGCTATATCCCTAGTATCGATAACATGATTATTCAGGTGAAACTATACTCTCAAAACTGGGTTACTAGCCTATCAACTTCCAAAATCAGATTTCTTGGTAATATTTCGCGGGAGGAAGGTTTAATTCCTTTAAATTATAAGCTTCAAGGCTACAGACCTCAAGTCATTACTTGGCATAAGCCTACCCTAAACTGGAAATTGAATGTTGATGCTAGTTACCTAGCTGGTATGGCCAACGGAGGTGCTGTCTTGCGCAATCAGAAGGGCGAGCTGGAGGTGGCGATTAGCTTTCCTATCACTGCTCGATCTCCATTGGAAGCTGAGATTCATGCTCTTATCTTCGCTATGAACTGGGCGGTGGAGGCAGGTTACTCCCGTTTTCAAGTTGAAACCGATTCATCTCTGGCCTTAAGCTATTTCGAGGGAAGAGAAGGAAGTCGATGGGCAACTGCGATTCAGGAAAGCCTACATATGTGTTTTAGGAAGGAGCTGCGGATGGGCTACATTAAACGTGAAGGTAATTGGGCCGCACATCATCTGGCCCAAAACCGGACAAACACATTAATCATTATGTCTAATGTTGGTCAGCTTCCGATCATGGCTAAAAGGGCTTTTTGGATGGATTTTTTTGGCATTCCTTCGTTACGATTGTAAATTTTTTTATTTCTTTCCTCGGGTTAGGTATGGTCCCCCCGAATTTGTATTATTTTGTTCTGATTGGTAATAAAACATGGTAAATGTCCCCCGGCATTTACCCCACTGATTTTGGTGGTTGACCTTCCGGGGTAAAAAAAAAAAAAAAAAAAAAATTGATGGGTAACATTAACTGCACAATTGTCTCATTACATATATTACAATTTTAGTTTTTTGTGCTCAATTTTGTACATTAAGATATCCTTCGTATTAAGAAGAAAGAAAGAGAATGGAGTCCTCTTGCAGCAATGGAAGTTCCATTTTGAAACCTACTGAGAACAAAAAAACTGGAGGAGAGCTTTTCGGATTCTAGCTCTACCAATGTTAAGGTGAAGCGCAAAAGAACAACAATAAGCAGAGCCCACATACACGAGTTTAAGGTATTTTGCTTTCATTGTGGGTTGTTTGTGAAAAGTGGTTGTATGTGAATCATCAAATATTCTGTAATTTGTATTAATCTTTTTCAGGTATATGATGATAAGCTTCGTGAATTTGACTTCAACCGCCAAGAAGTTGATATACTTCTAAAATCCATAGCTTCATGGATTGACGGGAAAATGCCATGCCTAAAAGGGGTTGTCTCTTGTGCATTTACTCATAGTGCATTTACTAATGTTGAATGTCTAGCTATGGGAGAATATATGCAAAGATGCCCTTTCCGTCCTACATTTTCCCAGTTAGAATGTGTACCCATTGCAATGTTGCTGAAAGCTCATGCATCAGTCATCTTACACCCGGCTGAGGTAATAATTTCAGAAATGATCCGAAGTGATTAATAATTTCATTGCTTTCGTGTACTATAAACTAGAAATCCAATGCAATTAATGTTCTCATTGTTTGGCAGATTTTCTTTATTTTGAATCATCTGCATTGTTCTTTGGACGACTTTTGCATGACCTTGATATCAACAAAAGAAGAGGTGAAGTTTGACTACAAGACTGGAAGCCTTGAGCCGAAGCCGGATGATAGTGCCACAAGTCAGGTACTTGATATTCTTAGTACGATTGATTTTTGTTTTTCAAAAATTCTTTTGTACTATATTCTCATTCACTTTTGACATAAATTTGTAGATGGTTGTCCAAGGCATAAGAAAGATCTATGGAGTTGTCTTCGACAAATTTGAGCTGCTACGTTTTATATATAGACCGACTTACGAGAAGTATTTTGAATCCCACATTTACAACACGTATGATGTGGCCTCATAACTCTACTGTTTGGGATTCATAACGTATATATAACCGGAACCGGCCCGGCCCGGCCCGGGTCCATCCCCACATTTCAGCTGCCATTTCCTTACTATGACATGGTTATGTTTTGGTCTACCATCACCACGTTTTTTGTTTGTGAGGTGCTGGATTCTAAAAAAACATCTGTTTAAATATTTAACATGTTCAACGACATGGATGCCTTTGAAAGTTTGAATGAAAGATGTCTATATATTTAACATGTTCAATAGCAGTAACTAAATAAACAATAAAAGAGTAACTCTTTGACAGTAACTAAACACAAAAATATATGTTTGGTTTTGTAATAATAAATGTGTATATATAGTCACTATCATTGGTAGGGATGGACCCGGGCCAGGCCGGTTCCGGTTCGGGCCTGAGCCCGGCCGGGCCTTTGTTTGGGAAGAAGGGAATCGGAACCGGCCCGGGTGGATGGCGGTTCCGGGTCGGGCCGGGCCACCCGGCGGTTTACCGGGTCGGGCTGGTTCCGGGCTTTTTAATTTTATTTTGTTGATTCTTGAATTGAAATACACATACACAATAATATAAAAAAATTCAAGTATATACAAGGAAGGAGCTCCACTTTTTTTAATTAAGCCTTAATACAAAGTGAAGTGTACAAGTACAGCCATAAGAAGAAGTAAAGTGTACAGGTGGACATCTTTATTTTCATTCCTTAAACTAATTTTTGTGTTTGCATCGTCTATTATTATTAGAGAATTAAAATTAAGATGTCTAGGAATACAAAACTTGATTGAAATATGTATTAAAAACTATATCTAATTATCTATTAACTACTTCTAATCTTAGTGTTTTCAAATCATAGTCTAAAGAGACAGAAAAATGCACTTTTAAGCATGTTGACTAACATACACAAGCATTTTAATTTCCAAATAATCAAAGAGGTTCATTAACCTTCTCATACATTGCCCGTAAACCCCACCCTAAGGAGCTTTTTGTTGCAGAAGTAGTGCATAGTTTGCCGCATACCAGTGCAATTATCCAATTCCAATTTGTTCAATTTGCATTCTCTTCAAAGAAGACCTCACACATAATTTATCACCACAGAAACTACTCTTCTACATGTGAAGACACATTGACTCTACAGTCTACACTAATAGTCAATTTTTTAAGAGTAGTACTCCCTCAGTCCGATTT
Organism: Cuscuta epithymum; assembly: GCA_945859915.1. Classification (NCBI taxonomy): domain Eukaryota; kingdom Viridiplantae; phylum Streptophyta; class Magnoliopsida; order Solanales; family Convolvulaceae; genus Cuscuta; species Cuscuta epithymum. The sequence goes on from CAMAPF010000046.1 coordinate 1,135,761, forward strand.
GTTAGCAACTACATTCTAACTGCTTGGCTAGTGAAAAGAGGAATGTAGGGCAACCTTTTGAATACCCTACTCAAAGTTCACAAAGGAATGGCAAGATATGGCCATTACAAAGACACTATAAAGAAGTTTTAAAATAAACTGTCCCCATTGGAGAGAATAACTTATGTTTTAAGGCTTATTCTGACAAAACATGTTATCTCTTGCATTCCAATGCATATCTTGCCAGTAACTATACTCCCCAAGAAGGTCATACATACATCCGAGCAGAAGTTTCAACTTATATTTGGGGAATACAAATATTAAGAATGGTTCATTATCATTAGGCCTCAACAAAGAGTATGTGTAAATCTGAAGAGGAAGGAGGGCTATGTCTCATTAGAAATGTACTTTTCAGCTTTACCCATAACTAATTCTTTACTTACATTAGCTTTGAAAGCGATGTCTTTTTTAAAACGAAATAGAAGACTTAAAATCACACAACACCAATCTGCAACCCCATCAGAATACCCATAAGTCATGCCTTTAACTACCTTTAACTACCATGCATTCACATATAATGTGTTATAATAGTATCATAGGCCAAGATTAGCTAAATCATAAATAAAATCAACATTGCCAACTTACCCAAATGGTTTACGGTTATTTGCAAATATTTGTTTAGAAAATGATATAGATCCCAGGTCTTAGTTTTATCAGCATGTTTTTTCACTTAAAACTCTGTGGAGCGTGTTCTGGCAAAGTGACTTATGAGTTCTAACAAAAAGAATAATTCTGAATTTACTTTAGTTGCCCAAATATATCATTGGTAAATGGTAAATGTAGTATGCTTCAAGACTCAAAATATCATTGGTAAAAATCTGAACTACCTGAACTATTAGAACGAATGTTCAATTAGAAAGAAGAAGACTACATTTTGTAATTAAAGTGATAGTGTGATACATGAAATGAATGGTTTACAGTTTACTATAAAGTAATTTTAAGTGAGAAAAATGAAAGAACTGGACTATGTTACTAAGGTCATATACTTGTGTGTGAAATACACATCTCTTTTTGCAAAGAATTAGAAAAAAGAGGTAAACTTTCAAAATTATACACATGGAGCTTACTAATAAATAATACAAAGGTGAAGAAATGAGTACAGTAAATGAGTACAATATTGATATTAGAAGAAATGGGTTTAGATCAGCATACTAACCAAGCACAGTCCAGTATCTGGGTGAGCTCCCAAAACATAGAGCAGACAACTTAATGAACTTATTTAAAGTGAAAATTAAAACCGTGTTGTGTCTCTAGAGTCTAGGCTCATGCGAGAGAAATTGAGAATATCTAGGTTCAGAGAATATCTAGAACGTAACGATATACTTCGTAAGAGCTAAAGAAAGACTCATGAACTTCTGCGTATACGCGAGAGTCTATTGTAAGAATCGAAAGCCTAATTGCGTTTCCAAAGATGCCCCTGATTTGATCATGAACGGGAAATAGACTCAAGTGGATTAATATATATATATATATATATATATATATAGGGATTAGTTCCTGTGAGAACACCTTCTTAGGAGAGCGAAAAAGAACAATTTTGAACCCTCCATTCTAACAATCGTGCGGCTGGGAATTCATGTTTGGCCGATTAAAAAAGCCACGTGAGGCGTCCGTGCAGCAATTAAAAAGGCCAAACGTGCATCTAGAGGGCACTTTTGTAAAAGGAAGAAGCAATTAATTATGGCGATTGGGGGCCCTGTTTTCTAAATGGAAAGAAATCCCGGTTAATGTGCCGGTATTTTTGAACCAAGAGAACTTCCTTGTGCAGACTTCTACTGAAGCCAGAGCTCGACGGACGCAAGAAGCAAACAACATCGATGACAGGCGAAACCCTAAGAAGGCTTCTAGTAGCGATGTCAGCGACGAACGAGCAAGACGAAGCGTCGGGAAGCGGGAAGAGTGCTACAGGTACGAATATTGCTTAGGTCACTGTGTAAATATGTGTTTGGGTTTATTTGTTTGGGTTATTGATTGAATGCATGTTCAAGGTAGGCCATTGTAGTTAAAATGCATCTGGTTAATAGTGGAATTCGTAAGTTAAAAGTTAAAAGTGAATTGTGCACTTCGTCAGTTAAAAGTGAATCTGGTTAATAGTGAATTATGCAAATATTTCAAGGTAAAAGTGAAGTACAAATTTCAACAATTTTTTTTTTGAAAATGAAATTTCAACTATTTTATATGCTCAATTGTTGAATTGTGCATATATTTCAAGTTAAAAGTGAATATTAAGCATTGTGCAATTCGTAAGTATTGAATGTGCATCTGGTTTAGTAAACTAAATTTTTAATTCATGATGGATTCAAAGTGAAAAGTCAACTATTTTTAAGAATTGTGCAATTCCTAAGTTAAAAGTGCATATGGTTAATCGTGAATTGTGCATATATATATATTGCAAGTTAAAAGTGAAGTACGAATTTCAACTATTTTATATGCTCAATTGTTGAAATGTGCATATATTTCAAGTTAAAAGTGAATATTAGCATTGTGCAATTCGTAAGCATTGAATGTGCATCTGGTTTAGTAAACTAAATTTTTAATTCATGATGGATTCAAAGTGCAGTTATTGGGTATTAGTTGTGAAAGTGCATATGGTGGTGGTTAAAGTTATATTGAAGTGGTGGATTTCAAAAATCGTAGATGTTGTTAGAAATGTATGCAAGTGCATTTGTTAGTTCATAAAGAGCATTTTACTTCATGAATGAGTCAATGCGTGTTTTTTGTGTATTATTGGTGAAAGTGCACTTTTTTGTTCTTTAAAGTGAAGTTTAACGGGTGTGTATTGACAATCATAGAGGTTAGAAATGTGTGCAAGTATAAAGTGCATTATCATATACGTATGTTTTATGCTGTATATGAATGCTTGAATTACTTATAAAGGTGTAATGTATAATACAAATTTTAGGAAAGAGGGAGACAAGAATGCAAGTTGCTATACAAGGCTGGGAAAAAGATCAAGTGCGTCTCATGAGCGTGAAACCCGAACATAAGTAGAGTGAAGAGACAGAGGAAATTAGTAATGGAAGAAGAAAGTGATGATGATTTTCAGGTCCAAGCGGTAACGGAAGAAGAGTGAAGAGACAGAGGAAGTTAGTAACGGAAGAAGAAAGTTTGTCATGTTTATTTTTTGTTTTTTTAAAATGTACAATTTTCTTAGTACAATGTAGTTTTTGGTAGGCACCCGAACTATTTCATGAATAACATTTCATGTATATTTATTCATTAATGGCGAGCTAAGTAAATTAATCAAACTGCACGATTCGGTGGTACGAATTCAATAAATATTTTTCTAAATCAAATATTATAAATGTAATTTTAAATTATTGTATGGAATTTCCAATCAAAGATTCAGTGATTTAAATTGCGCACAGTTTGGTTTCAATACATACACAATTTATTAATAACAATGCAATAAAGTATTCACACACTAGTAATTTATAGATCGCAGACTTTGGTTTAAAAAAAGTGCACAATTTGGTGATAACAATGCAATTGTTATATTCACAAATGACAACTACGTACATAATTCTCAATCGGTAGTAATTTATGATATTACATAATGAAAAACCAAAGCACACAACAAAAAATTGAAAAGAATATTCATTTGTACAAGTTCAAATTATAATTCGTAAAAAAAAATAGAAATGAAGCAACATTGCTCCAAACTCAAAGGCCAAGTTGTGAAAATGAATGCAAAAGAATAATCATTCCTCCGAGTTCAAAGCACAATTTCGACTATCATGATACCTTTTTTATTAGATTTTCTACATAGTCTTTTGGTCTTCTAGCTCACTTCAATTGCCTTCTCCTTGCCTCCTTTAATCCTCTTACCGCAACCCTTATTTCGAGCCTGCTGCGGTGAATGCACGCTAACTTCAGTAGGAATACATGACCCATAAAAGGCTTTGATAACATCATTTTTTGTAGATCCTGATGCACTATTTCCTTGAGAGGTAGACAATAATTCTTTCTGCACCTTAATGGCATCTACAAACTGCTGAAACAATTGAGGTTTATGGTCAATCATTCCAACGCAAAAATGAATATCAGACCAAATATCTTTGCATATTGATTATAAAAACTCATACCATCATCCAAGTTATTGAAAAGCTTACCAACACGCGCTTTAAAAGAAGGGTCACAATCCGGTGTGCAGTACATAGTGGATCCCGGAGAAACTTATATTGTATTAACATAAAACGATTGAGAAATGGCTTCAGATGCACTGAAGTTAATGTCACTTGAACCTGATTGAGGCATGCAAACAAATTATTAACAAACAAGTACTTTTAAAACTGCAATATCCAAAACCACTTAGAATCATAAAGCACTATAAAGCGCACTGGAAAATAATGCAAAATTCGTATGAACATAAACGATTTTTTCCATCAATGATTGATAAACATAAAAAAGTGCAATATCAGAATGCATGTAAGAGCATCATAGTAAAATTTAAAGTGTGCAACCAAAATAATCAGAAATTCACGAACACATCCTATTACCACACGCGAGAATCAGAGTACATTATCACAACGCACATGTATGAGAAAAAATATTATAGTGCATTACAAAATAATGCAAAATTCGTATGAACATGAACGAATTTTTCCATCAATGATTCATACACAACAAAAAAGGGTAAACTCCACACACATGACGTTCAAAATATTGAAAAAATCATAGAATCGTACATCCAAACGTAAAACTAGAAGAGTTTAAACGATCAGAAAATTCAAAGAAAAGAAACTTACCGCACTCCATGGAATCGTTAGGCTGGAGAAGAAAACTCAAAACGTATGGAGCAGCAGACCAAAGAATACCTTAGGTTCAAAACGAAATAAGAATGATACCATGTCAGATCAATTCGTACATTTTAAGAACGAAATCAGATGAATACCTTCGGAGAACTAGAGAAGAACACCAAGGCAAGCTGAAAATAATTTGGGAGATGATACCTTTGCAGAACCAGAGAAGACGACGTGGTGTGTTGAAAATATTTTGGGAAAGAATCGTGTAGATTGTAGAAACGGTTTTTGGAAGGAAACAGAACACGATTTTAGGCGGACGTTTAATTAGAGGAAAAAGGATTGACTTCAATACCCTCTATCATAGCTTAGGCGGACGTTTATTTAGAGGCTGATCCAACGGTCAAGATGTGTTCTTTTTTCCTCTCCTAAGATTAAGTTCTCACATGAACCTAAATCTATATATATATACATACATACATACATACATGTATGTATGTATGTATGTATGTATGTATGTATGTATGTATGTATGTATGTATGTATGTATGTATGTATGTATGTATGTATGTATGTATGTATGTATGTATGTATGTATGTATGTATGTATGTATGTATGTATGTATGTATGTATGTATGTATGTATGTATGTATGTATGTATGTATGTATGTATGTATGTATGTATGTATGTATGTATGTATGTATGTGTATATATATATATATATATATATATATATATATATATATATATACGGATTTCTTTTTGGGACATTGCATCCATAAAAGGAAAATGTGAACTTTTTTTCGGGAAAGAATGTAGTAATTATTATAATAATTACATTAGATGTGATAGAAACACAAAGTACACTACAAAAAACAACAATTTTGGCACGGAGCTTTGGCACGGATTTGCCAAAATTCATAGGGTATTTGGCACGGATTTGGCACAAATGTGTTAAATCCGTGCCAAATTCCGTGCCAAAGTCGTTTTGTCACCAGCTATTTGGCACGGCGCTGTGCCAAAAATAAGTTACAGTCCGTGCCAAACTTGCCCAATCCGTACCAAATCCGTGCCTATTTCAATGTTTTTTTCCAGTGGTATGTAATGACAAAATAATAATGAGGTAAAGGTCAGATTGGTACTCGAAGTTGTATAAAAAGAGTCAAATAAGTTCTTACTGTCCGGCCATCACCATTTGGGGCGGTTCCCGATGGAATTTTTTGATAATTTTTTTTAGCATCTTATTCATTAAGTCTAGTTTACTCATACCAAATTTTAGCTAAAACTTCAATCGGGAAGACATTCAAATGAACTCTTGAAGATAACTGCGATTTTAACTCCGCAGTTATCTTCAAGAATTCATTTAAATGTCTTCCTGATTTAAGCTTTAGCTGAAATTTGGTATGAGTAAACTAGACTTAATGATTAAGATGCTCAAAAAATTTCGTCAAAAAATTCAACCAAGAATCGCCCAAAATGACGACGGCCGGACAGAGCCTCCTATATAAGGACTTATTTGACCCCTTTTATGCAACTTCGAGTACCAATTTGACCCTTACCTCAAATAATAATTAATCATAAGTATTAATAAAGGAAATAAAGCTATTAGACTTTAAATGTGAACATATATTGTAGTTACTCTATATGTGGCTGACAATAGATAATCAATAGAATGACACATGACAATATTAAATAATAGAGGGACAAATGAAAATGTGACCTTCCAATTGTATAATATATAGATACATGTCAATCAAGCAAAAAATAGGTAAACAGTAAGGGTACTTGTGGCTTTTGGCCTGAGATAAAAGTGGTTTGCTTTTATATAAATGAAAACTTCTTTTTGGGACATCCATAAATGGAAATTGTGAACTTCTTTTCAGGATAGGGGTAGTAATTATTATAATGGAAATATAATTAAAATATTCCAAACTTTGAAGGGGTGTAAGGCAAGCACCCCAAACTTTTATATATAATGTAAGTACCCCAAACTTTATATAAAAAGTTATTTTAGCACCATGGTCATTTATTATTTGTTTTTAAAAAGTTTATTTTTTGTGTTCATTTTATAATTTAAAAATATTTTAGTATTCATGAAGATACAATTAACATTCTAAACTTCAATTGGAAAATAAATAATATTACCCCCCCCCACTTCTATATAATTGCAACGTTCTCAATTTGCTATTTTAAATTATGCAATTGACACCATAAATTTACTTTTTTGAAATAAATAATACATGATCATGGTTTTATAAAAACTTTTTATATAAAGCTTGAAGTATTTAAATTACATATAAAAATTTGGGATATTTATCTCACACTAGCTCCTTCAAAGTATGAGATATTTTAATTAATTTTCCTTTATTATAATAATTAGATTAGGTATGATCGAAATGCAACGTATGTAATGACGTGAAATAATTATGAATCATGAGTATTAATAAAGGCAGTAAAGTAATTAGACTTTGAATGTGAACTTATATTGTAGTGACCTACATGGCTACATGGCTACATGTGGCTGACATTAGATAATAGAATGACAATATTAAATAACAGAGGGACACATGACAATGTGATCTCCAATTGTATAATATATAGATACATTTCTAATATATATAATCAAATAAAAAGTGGGCAAAAAGTAAGGGTAGTAATGTCTTTTGGCATAGAAGTGGATGGTTTCCTTTTATAAAATGAAAAATCTTATTTTCTGAACACCCATAAAAGAATTAAAAGTGTGAACTTGTTTTCACGGAGGTAGTAATTATTGTAATAATTAGATTAGATATGAAACGCAACGCATGTAATGACATGATGAAATAATAATTAATCAGAAATAGTAATAATAAAGGCAATGTAGAGGTCTTATATTCAACTTAATTGGGGCTTTTAGGTTGTAAATTAATTATTACTAGCTAGTTAGTAGTAGTAATTGATTACACCCGTCTTTTGCCGCCGGTTTCTTCCATATAATTCCACAAGCTACCCGTCTTTTGGAGTATCTAAATTTGCAGAGAAGTAGAAAAATTTACTCAAGATCGGAGCCACTGCGTACCTGCTAGCTAGCTTAATTGAGAAATGGAAAAAGAAACTAAGCAAAATATTGTGATGTGGTTGTGTATTGTAACCATGATCCTCGGTGTCCTCATTATTGGAGTCGGCATTTGGACGAGGGTCCACATTAATTCTTGCCTGAAGGACATTCGATCCGTCGGACTCGAGGGTGGTATCGTGATTGGATTTTTTGTGTTGGTGTTGGGCATTGTTGGTTGCATCGGATACGGGTGTGGTGAAGATGATGATGAGGCTGCTCCTCAGATCGGTTACGCCATCGCCATGCCTGTAGTATTAGTAGGCATGTTTGTGTTCATCATTATCCTCGTGGTGTACTCCAAATACTCGGGCCCCGCCAAGACCGCGCCGGACCGGGGTTACGTGGAATACCGTTTCCATTCATTCTATTCCGGGCTTCGCAGCAAGATTAGCAATGAGATCAAGTGGAACGGAATCACAACTTGCATGGGTATTGCCGACGGTCCGTGCGGTGACTTGAAGCGCTCTTCTTTCTCCTCGTCTCAACAGCTTTATGCTGCAAAACTCACCCCCTTACAGGTACGTGGCCGCCCAGTATTCATATTTTAAGGATTTATTGTCATGTGACTAAATTGTTGCTGAAATTCCCAAATAGGGACCATGTATATTTTTGTCTATGTTAAAAACCGGACCGGAGAGTGACCCGGCCACATGACTGGGTCACGGGTCAACCCGGACCCGATGGGTCAACCCGGTCAACGCCGGAAAACCGGTCAATGATTATACGTCTATATAATAATAGTAAACATATAATTATATATAAAATTATAATAAAAATTAGTTATTATTCATAATAATCAACTAACAATACTACTTATTAAGCATTTAATACACTCTTATAATATTTCAATGCATATTTTGATCTTATAAAAATATATAATGATATTTTTATTTTTATTGTATATCTATATTATAATTTGGCATGATGTTCATTATTAAATAGATATATAAATATATTACATAGTTTTTCTTTTTAAGGTATTGAAATTGCAATTTTATTGGTATAAAAAATGCATTAAAAATAAAGAAGAAATTACTATTTTTTTGGTAAAAACATCCAAAAATGGGTTTTACCGGTTTTTTTCGGGTTTCTTGGGTCCGGGTCTTGACCGGGTTTTCCCGGGTCAGCCGAGTTTTTCCGGTTTTTGACCATTTCCGGGTTTTGAAAAAACCGAACCGGTTTTTTGTCCGGATCACCGGGTTCCGGGTCAACCCGGCCGGGTCGGGTCGGTTTTTTAAACATAGATTTTTGTTCCCCAAATAGGATTAGATTACCCATTTACCCTTATTTAATTTCTTCCCTTTTAATTTAATTTCCACTGCCCGCACACCATCTCCTCCCCTCTCCTACGCGTTTCTCCTTCCCCCACATCTGCTCATCTTTCTTCTTCCCTCTCGCACTTCTTCCCCTGCGCACTTCTCCTTCTTCCCTTGCACACCTGCACATCTTTTTCTCTTCCACTTCGTACATGAACAACAAAACCTAGAAGCCTAGTCATAGTCATCGGCGCCGCCACCGTCGGGAAGTCTACTGTCGCCGCTGCCGATGACTTTTCTTCTCTACAGATCGGCTTCTCTTCTATGATTGTTGTGTTCTATTTTTTATTTGTTTGTTACAGAATGTCAAGTTAAACTCTAAAATGCCATTGAAATGGCATTTTTATTCTTAAAAAATTTTGTATTTTCCTTTGAAAATGCCATTAAGAAGGCATTCTGATAAAAATCTTGGCATCCACGCTGGCAACATGCAGATCTGCAACTGATGAGATCACATTTGCAGCAGATGCCGAATTAGCAGCCATGGTGGCTGGATCTGCACGAGCAGTGGTTGACGGCCAGAGAAGGTTATATCTGGCCAGATCTCCGACGACACCTGCCAGATCTTGATCGGCAGCGGCCAGATCTGCAACGGCGGACAGTTTTTGAGCCGGTGGCGATGCCCGGCGACCGGCGGCGATGGCGGCGACCGGCAAATGATGGTGGTCCAGTGTTCAGTTCAGGGCAGTGTGACTTTCAAGCTTCAAGGGCGTTTTTGTCTACTTACACATACTAACTCCTATTTAGGGAATTTTTAAATTTTGGTCCTATTTTGACAATTAAAGATTAATTTACTCCTAATTAGGTAAATACCTCATTTTTATTATTATTAATATCATACTCCGTATATGAAAAAAATATATCGTGTGTACTATCAAATCAAAAAAGGCCTTTTATTCCAATATTACTAAAAAATAGGATAAAAGATAAAAAGTAATCTATTTTTAAAAATTCCAAAAATGTGACCAACATCACAAATTAATCCTACAGTGTAAAGTGACTTCGAGCAAAATGACCCCACCGATCACAGTGACTGCCCCACCGACCATAGTGACTGCCCCGCAAGTCACACTGACTGTCCCGCCGCCACAGTGACTGCCTCGCCGCCACAGTTATTGCCCCGCCGCCACAGTGACTCCGACCATATTGATCGTCCGGCTACCGCCACAGTGACTGCCTGCCACCGGTCGCAGTGACTGACTCCGTCACTCCGGGCCACATTGACTGACCCCCCACCATCCATAGTGACTGGTCGCTGGAAAGTTTTCGACCGCTGTGCCACCAAAAACTACAATCTCCTCATCCTGCTACCTAGCAAAAGCTGCCACCGTCGCTACAACATCCACAACCGTTGCCCCTTCCTTGTCCACAAAGTCCCCTCCCCTGCCCTAGCTAGATCTACAAACCAGATCCCAACCTAATCCCCACTCCCTACCCCTGGGCACCAGAACTCCGTCCAGCCCCTAGCCCTGGGCACCAGAACTCCGCCCAGCCCCTAGCCCCTTATTCCCATTCCGCAGCACCTTCCCCTGCACCGCCCCCTGTCGTTCCCTCGGGCCGAGCTCCAGCTTCGAGGACGACGGATCCGGCAAATGCGGCATCCACTGCACCATGATCTTGGTCATCGTCCACCTAGGTTGGAGGATCCGGAAGTGGCAGCCCCAAATGGAGTCGTGTAGCCCCAAATCGAAGCCATCGCAGGAGAAGAAGATGAAAGGTTGCTGATGACAATGACAAAGATCAGCCAAGATGACAGAGGAACGGAGCGGCGGAGGAGGGGAGCGGCAGAGGCGACGATGGCGTTGAAGGCGTTGCCATGGGATTTGAAATTGTTGGCCTTGAGCCCGGTGTTGATGAGAGGAAGAAGAAGAAGGGAGTTTTGAGATGAAAGTACGGTGCGGGCGTGTGGGTGAGAAAATGAAGGGAGGGTTACTTTTTTTTGGAAAAAACGAGAGTTGTCATATTTTTAGAAATGAAAACTTGGGGAGTGATATTGTGGCCATTTTTTCATCAAAAAATTGCCCTAGATTTTAGGGGTGGGAAAAACTGATCCGAAACCCGGAAACCGACCCTGGGCCGACCCGAATTATGATCCTGGTCTGAGTTTTTTCTTTTTAACCGGCCCGAATTAAAAAAAAAAAACGGACCGAACCGAAAATTCTGGGCTCATTAACGGGCCTTAAAATCTATAACCCGGCCCGGACCGAAAAAACCCGAAACAATTAGTTTTAATATAAAATTAATATAGTATATGAATATAAATAAAATATGGGAAAACTGTCAAATAAGCCCCCTACTAATACAAAAAGTCAATTAAGGCCCTAAACTCAAAAAACACTCAATTAAGCCCACGAACTATAAAAAATGAGGCAAAACAGTCCTTTTAGCAGGTAATTAAACGGTTAAAAAGAGATAAGGAAAAAAGAAAAGAAAGAGAAAAAGAAAATGTAAAAGCATGCCACATCATTTGTCACACATGCAACTTAACTGGGAACGGTTAATATCCTGCTAAAAGAACTGTTTTGCCTCGTTATATTTAGTTCGTGGGCTTAATTGGATGTTTTTTGAGTTCGGGGGCTTAATTGACTTTTTCGTATTAGTAGGAGAGCCTATTTGACACTTTTCCCATAAAATATTTCATAATATATGATTAAATAAAAAAAGATTTAGTAACTTTTAGTAACTACAAATATGTTGAATTTGTTTAGCATAATGATGACCATGAGAATATATTTATAGAACCTCTAGTAACTTTTTGATTTATAAAATATATTTCGTTATATTTTTAAGAAACCTATATATATTATTTATATATATACTTCTTACATAAAATATTAAGATAATTATCTTCTTTAAATTTGAAATGTTGGTGATTTTGGAGACTAATATTTGTGTTATTATTTGCGGTTTGTATTTTTGATTAATTTTATTTGAAAATAAGTGTTAAAATATAAAAGAACAATGACATATTTCACGTCTGGGCTTTAACTGGTCCAACCCGAACCGAACCCGGGCTACCAAAAACCCGACTCAGACCGAATATAATGGGCTTTCTTCCGGTCCCTAATTTTCATAACCCGAGACCTTCCGGGCAATTTCCGGGTTTAGCAAAAACCCGACCCAGACTGGACCGATCACACCCCTACTAGATTCCGGATTGTTTAATTAATAATTATAGTATTGGAAAATTGAAAAAAAATAAATGTCACTTAATAACTAATCACGACCAAAGATAAATTCGTATGTGATTATTATACATTATGTCATATGTAATTATACTTTATGATGTTGTAATTGGACTAGATGTTTAATTTGGTCTATTATACTTCGTATATAGTCTGTTTATATATTTGGTCAGGTTTGATAGATCGATGTCCATTTGTATATATATTTTAGGGAAAATAACTAATACCTCAAACACCCCAAACTTACATGTATGTGTAATTTAAATACCCTAAACTTTGTATAAAAAGTTTTTTTAGCACAATAGTCAAGTTTTATTTTTTTCAAAAATGTAAATTTATGGTGTTAATTGCACAATTTAAATAGTTTAGAATTCATGAAGACACAATCAATATTTTAAACTTCCATTGCGAAATAAATAATGTTACCCCCAATCTATATAATTGCAACACTTTTAATTTGCTATTTTAAATTATGCAATTAACCCCATAAATTTACATTTTTGAAAGTAATACTACATGACGATGGAGCAAAAATAAATTCTTATGTAAAGTTTGGGGTATTTAAATTACATATGCAAGTTTGGGGTGTTTACCCCACACCCCTTCAAAGTTTGGGGTATTTCTATTATTTTTCCCTATATTTTACTACTTTCAAAGTCTAGTCCGGTACGATCTGATTTGAGCAAGTCTTGTCTGGTCTAATCTGATCATGACTTGTTTAAATACAGTCTAGTATAATTTGGCCTGAGATTGAGATCAGTTGAAATGCATCTTACAGTATGGGAGGGAGGGAGGAAGCAGTGGCGGACCCACTAAGGGTCTCGCGACCCCATGAACTTCCAAAAAAATACCTTTATATGTTACTAATTTATAAACTGGTCATGCGCGTTCCTATAAATGCCTAAGATCATTTGAAACATATTATTTTATGATGTTAAGAAAAACTATATTATTATCAATTGAATTTAGGAATAAATGATTCTAAATAGTAAAAATTCTGGTATTACAAGCACATTGTGATATCAATCATATTATACTTTGTACTACCCCCCGTCCCACTAAGATTGGGACGGAAGAAGGTGACACGATTATTAAGAAAAGTGGGTTTGTGTGGTTGATATTAAATTGATAAAGTAAGAATAAAGTAAGAATGGTTTAGATCCACACAATCCTTACCGAATTTGGTATGGGACAATCTTAGTGGGACTTCCCGAAAAGGTAAAATGGGACAATCTTAGCGGGACGGAGGGAGTATATGTTATAACTAGCATTTACGTGTAAGATTTTGTCTAGGCACTATTACTATTAAAAGTAAATGTAAAATTATTTAGGAAATGAAGACAATTCAAGCTGAGTATAATTATCATAGGAGGATAAAATCTGATCATCAATTAGTACATAACAAGCATTTATGTATGTTGTTTCAAATAGACATCAATAACTTTAACTTTGGTAAATAGTTAAAATGAACAATGCTGATGAGCATAAGATCAGTGAAATTGTCTCCGAAATTAAGTTGATAGCTACAATGTAATCTAAGCGTTATTGTAGACTAACGTAAACTACTATTGCGTACTTTGTATTTGATTGGTTATAAGAGGAAAAATCTTACGTTCATATCAAATCCAAAGGCAAGGGCATAATTGAAAAAAAAAACAAGCTAATCACAAAGATCTATTAATTTAATATGTTGACATTGTTTGACGAAGATATTTGTTCATATGTAAACGTATAATGAGAGTAAAATAGGGAATGCATTGGACAAACTTTTCACAATGAACATAGGTATTGATAGTTATATCATTGTGTTGGTGAAACCCATTTTAACTCCCATAAGGGCAGAGCCAGGGCAATTGGTCAGTACAAAGAATATTTTTAGAAAAACTTTTACACCGAATTTTTTACTCTAAAAATATAGGCATTTTTAAAATTTGTGATGGGCCGGGGCCTAGGTTGCCCCCTAGCTATGCCCCCGACCTCCCATATACAACACACTTAGTTCAAAATAATATGTAGTACTTGCTCTCTTCATCCCTTGAAACTTTACCAAGTTTGACTGGTACGAAAATTACTTAAAAACTGTATAGTTGAAGTATGTGCAGAGGAGAGAATATTAACTGAAAGCCAAATTCTTTACTTAAAAGGGAAAGTGGCAAAATTATTGGGACAACCAGAAACTGAAAGTTGACAAAATTTTAAGGAAAATATTTTAATAAAACTACAGACTACTTTCTTCTTTGATAAATAGAAGAATCGAAAGTACAATAATACCAAAGTATAATACTACGTATTATGCTTAATATAATCACATATACTTTTAGGCTTAATAAAAGCAAACTATAGTTTCAACACCAACAAAATATATTTGTCCTTTTAATTTGGGTGCTTTTTTAACACTTAAAATTTAAAACAAATAATAAATAAACATGACCAAGGCTAATCTTAAAACTTTAAAAAAAATGATGGAGGGTCATTAAAAACCAATTGTGAGAAACAGAAGTAAGCTAACGTAGAAATGGAGGTATGATGCTCTTGGTGCTTAAATGGAAGTAAGTTAACTTCCGGAATATCATTTTAGATTAGAAAAAACTATGCATCAAGTACAAGTGTTTAATGTCTATAGAGACACCAACATTTTTTTCATTCTCATTCCCATTATACCCTTAAAATTATTCATACTTATAGAGATGTAGAGAGTAGAGATAAACATAGAGATAGAGATATACTTTGTATGTTATATTAAACTGACCGATAATGTATAAATAAAGCAAAAACTTGAGTTATACCAGGAAAACGAATCAGAGTAGTGGTCGTATGCATCTGCTTGACACTGCCTTGATCATAATTTTCAAGTGTCAAATCCGTGCAATGACCTTTTTTTTGTCTTGTTTTTTTGGTTTATTTGTTTATCAAAGCTACCCAACGAATTTTATTTAATAATGTTATTCCAAGTTAACGGGCCAAATTGGATAGAGTTTTGTTTAAAGAGACACCAACGTTTTTTACATTCCTATTACCAATCGTAATGGGAATGTAGTAGATCAAAACTCACTAGATCAAAACCCAGCGAATTTTGAAAAGAAAGCGTAAAACAGATTAGGCCCCATGAATTTTCACTAAAATATTTAACCTAATTGGTATACCAACGTTTTTTACTAATCGCAATGGGAATGTAATGGATCAAGACTCACTGGACCAAGTCTTTTTTATTGACGAATCACCCTAATCAAGGCGCGGGTAGTTGGACTCTAGCCTCAACCTGAATAACAGTGAGGCCCCCTAAGGGGTTAGTACTCCACAGAAAATAGTACTTTTGAAAAGCAAGCTATATGAAACTAACGCTTCTGACATAAGACTTAAACTTAGGGTGATGCATATACTTATAGGTGTAACTAGTGTTACCCCATCCACAAGATGATATGTATACGTTTCATTCAATCCTTAGGTCATTTTCAATAGCAAGTCTTTTTAGAGAATAAGTCTTTACCCGATCTTTCTCATTCTTTCCCCGAATGTGTAGCTCACAAGATACATCCTACATTCGTACATACTACCAAGTGTTAAGGGTCATTTACCGCCATCATGGGGTCACTCTCTCCAACCTGAAGTATTTAGAATCATTTACCATTCAATAGTACTCGACCCCAACCTGGAGTATGGAGAACGTTTAGCGCCCAAAGGTACTCTACCCCAATCTGGAGTTTTTAGGATCATTCACCGTCCAAGGATACTTACCCCAACATATTCCTGCCACGATTAATCTAACCTGTATATCGCTAACATCTCATACATTCATCTATGGACTATTCTTATTCTTAGTCCTATAATCATATATTAACCCTTAGTAGTCATCATGGACGGTTCCCACCCGAACGGTCCACGTTGAACTACTCAAAATTGCTCATTTGAGTATTTGGTAGATTTTGACTTGGCGGTTAACACCCGTTTGACCGTCCAAATTAAGTCCAATTTCTATAAAATTCCATACACATATACATCTCAACTTCCTTAATCCAAAAATACCTTTTTTGGATCTCTAGAACATCATACATATTAAATGATCACATTTTTTTAATAACCAAACTTGCATTACATGCTTTTCAACTATGTTCATACTTTAACATGGCATATCACATACTTAGATGTTTCAAATCATTTAATAAAACACATTCTTGATTATCTTAGGTAATCTAATTCCTAACTCAAAATTTATAAATTTTTAAATGAAAATTATGAAATTCTAGCCTCCCCGGTTGTCCTCCGGCGAAACTTCGGCGATGTACGAAAACCACTCCAACCACTTCTCAACTCTTTCAGAAAGTTAAATTCACCTTAAACAAGTCCCTAAAAAGGTTTTGTGTCTCAAAGGCTCATATTAATATCTATAACTTCTCAAAATCACTTTCCGGCGAAGCGGTGCAACTTTGTCTTCTAAGTCCATTTTGGATTGAAACCAACCTTCCAACCCCTCATTCTACAATTCTAAATGTGTAGAACTGAACAAGCCTAGGGGTATGAAATAGGATTTATATAATTGCATGAGAAGATTAAGGAAAAGAAATGAGATTAACGAAGTCATTGCCTTCTGAAACTCAAGTTTTCCTCCCTAACCTCCTAGCTCTTTTCTCTTCTCTTTCCCCTTCATTTTTCCTACCCAGCGTTAGGTGCGAAAATGGTGATTAAGATGATGTTTTGTAGAGCTTCTCCCTCTCTCCTTGGTGAGTAATTCCAATGAGTGGGTTGGAGGTTGATTGAGAATGACTTTTTGGCATTTCTCACAATAATGTATGGAGAGCCGGAGAGGTCCCATTCTTCTTCTTGATTTGCCTCCCAATCAGTTCATGCTCATTTCTCCAGCTCAATGTGCGGCTCCCCTTTCTATTTGTTAAGACTAAAATTGTGGGTTGGTCACTTGGTCCCCACTCATGGGGAGGTCATCCCTTTGTACCCTGGAGTGTATTTGTTATCCCAAAAATTTTATTTCGTAGACTATTAATTAAATTACATTTTATTGTGTCCAAAAAATGTATATCATTCTCCCAACTAAAGTGGGTCCTTAAAATGAATAGATATTACCCAACCATAATTTAGTAGTCCTCAAGATTAATTTCAGGATTGATGTCCCGTAAATTATCATTTCTGGACTTCAAGCCCAACTTGACTGTTTTTCCTTCTTGACCTTTCAATCGTGGCCCACAACCTTTCCTACCATCATATAAGTATACCTAGACCAAGGTTAGCATTATATATGATCCCGAAAAGCGTTGGGTGGCCCCCACCCTCAATGTGGGCCTCACGCTGAATTTACCGTACTAGTAAAAGTTAAACAGTAAAAATTTATTCACCACTTTTCAATAACAAGGGTTCAAGTTTAATACATCCAGAAGTAAACATAAAAGTGGCCGGGGGAGGTGTTACAGTATTTTAATACTGCGTATTATACATTTAGAGCCCATTTGGTAACTCTAAAATTGGCTGAATTGGCTGATTCTGCTTAAATTTATGAAGTTCTGGCTGAAGTAGCCGTATTGGCTAATTCTGCTAATTCATAAAAATTATATTTAAAATATTTATTATTAATAAATTAAATAAAAAATTATATGAAAAAATAGCTAAAATGATCATCTATAGTAACTTCATCCAATACAGTCAGAAATGTAACTTCAACCTTACTTTTTCGACTTATTACAAAGTTCAGCGCGAGAAATCAAAAGTTACGTATTTGGTGAAAAAACTGTCTGATAAGACAAAAAAGGGGTCACCAAACCAGCTCTTAACCCTTTATATTTATAGTGATTGGACGGAGTCCATTGAGATTCGTTAACTTATGGTAGGAAATGTAGTTTCATTATATTGAGTGATGTGAGTTTTCAACGATTAAAAAAGAAGAAGAGATGTGCTAGATTGATTTTTATGAAATAAATTAATGTGAAAACAAAGCTAAATTAAAGATCCATTCTAGTTCGAAGTGATCAAGGATTGACTTTGTGGGCAACACCATTCAGGGCCGGTCAGTCTTAAACACATGAAAATTATTTAATTGAGCAATACAGGTCAATAATAAGTTTTTACCACTCTCGCAGCGTAGAATACAATATTTTAGGGAATCAGAATGATCTCTCATGCGACAAGTTCCTAAACTATTGCCAAAACAAGCAAGCGTACATCTCCCTAATCGTTACTATTCTCTTAGGGAACGATTAAGTGTGTGTGAAATGTGATAAAATAATTTAGGTCTCTCTTAAGTTATTGTATGTTCAATTATAATCCTAGCGTCCGCTCAAGGTTACAAAAGATATAAATTAAATTATTCAAACACAAATTAAATAAATAATCATGCATTCAAACCCTCAAGAACGAACCCTGGATCATGATTAACACCCCCTTCATCAATCCCAAATTTGTAATTAAATCTACTCACAATTCGTAATTGAAATATCAATAGAATTGAGAAGGAAAGAATTAATTGTCAGTAATTAAAAAATAGAACTTACAAATAATCCCACGATATTAAAGATCTGAGACTTAATACCTCTCAAACTTTCGTCCTAGGCACTCTCTATAAGATCTCTCCTCAAAACATGGGTTTAGAGGCTGTTTAAATACAAAACGGAGGAATTTTGACTAAAAAAGGCCCCTGAATAGCATGCACATAAGTTGTATATAATGAAAATCTTTATCCACCGAAACTTGCAAAACTGGGATTGGATCATCCAATAATAAGATATGGATAAAATGGTGGAAGGTCGCATCCTGAAATCTAAACAACGATGATTTGACTTACTCGTCTCTTTTCACCTTGATCCTCTTACATTCTCGTCATGGTGTCTTCATAACATTTGTAGTCCAGTGAGTTATCTTTATATGAAACTTGAATTGTGTCATTTGAAATTTTTTTTGAATATATATGCTAAAACAATTGATAGAACGTCATCCTTGAGCTTCACGTTCGTTCCTGTACTTATCCTTGAGCTCCCTTGATTTCAAAAATGCATCTTTAATGCATAATCGACCTTCAATACTTCTTCAATAACTTTTAAATGTGTCTCGAGTCCTCCCGAATAATTCTCCAACGCCGATGTCGGACTCAATTTCCTGAATTTAATTCTAAAAACACCAAATGCAAACAAAAATCCAGTAAATATGACTTGAGCTAATTAGGTGCTTTGTGACACATTTAACCTAGGAATCCTGATGAAAATCAATTCCAACATGTATCAAATGTGTGTCTAAATATGGACTTATCTTTGAGTTTGAGTATTCTTTAGGGAATAATATTGGAGCAAATTTAATGTAATATTTTTGTGAACTTTATTGTAGGAAATTTTAATGTATTTGAACTTGGATTCTTATCATATTGGACTAAAGTAAATTTGATGTTTTTACTTTGTTATTTTATCAGTATCAAAATGATTTTGAAATTTACTTTTGTTGGTCGACACAATTTCATTTTATTCTCTAGTTTTGAGTATTAATTTGTAATCCTTTTTGATTAATTATTTGCTATTCAATAGAACTTTAATCTAATATGCAGGGATATAATTTTTTCACTGTCACTATAGTAATTAATTTGGAGTCTTCTATAGTAATTATCTACGGAGTAATAATAATAACAAAAGTGAGAGTAGCATTCTCATCAGGTCGGCCTGACGGGAACCGCCGTCAGGCCAAGGCCATTTGTAGCCCTCCGCGGTCAAATTCTTTAATGAATTTGTTTGAGAATATTCTCCATTAAGTGCATATTATCTCCACAAAAGTTTAGCGTAAAATTCAATCGGTAAATCAGTTAAATAAATTATTTAAACATACTGCGATTAAAATAAAGCGCAGTAAGGTTTAATAATTTATTTTACTAACTCTTTGATTGAATGTTAAGCTGAAAATTTGTGGTTATAATCTAAACTTGATGAAGAACATGTGCTCAAAAAAATCTCATCAAAAAGTTCCATTGGGAAGGGCTCAAAGTGGCTTTGGTCTGACGTGATTCCCGTTAGGCTGACCTGATATGAATTGCCCTCATAAAAGTGATATGCGCGCAAGAAATTTTTTATTATGATCTTTTTGACCATGTTCATATATATATATATATATATATATATATAGAGGAATGCTCCTGTCCAGACGTCCGGACAGGAGCCGCCGTCCGGCCGGCGGCGTTTGGCCGCCTTCCCGGTGGAATTTTTTGATGAAATTTTTATGGCATGTTCTCCATCAAGTCTAGTTTCTCCACAAAAAAATTCAGCCAAAAACTCAATCGGGAAGGTCGTCAAATGATTTTTGCAAGTTAACTGGTCCGGAATATGTATTTTCCGGACCAGTTAACTTGCAAAAATCATTTGACGACCTTCCCGATTGAGTTTTTGGCTGAATTTTTTTGTGGATAAACTAGACTTGATGGAGAACATTCCATAAAAATTTCATCAAAAAATTCCACCGGGAAGGCGGCCAAACGCCGCCGGCCGGACGGCGGCTCCTGTCCGGACGTCTGGACAGGATCTTTTCTATATATATATATATATATATATATATATATATATATATAGAGGAATGATCCTGTCCAGCCGGAGGGACAGGATCTTCTGTCCGGACGCCGCCGTTTGGGGCGGTTCCCGGTGGAGTTTTTTGATGAAATTTTTATGGAATGTTCCTCATCAAGTCTAGTTTATCCACAAAAAATTTCAGCTAAAAATTCGATCGGGAAGGCAGTCAAATAATTTTTTGAAGATAACTGCTCCAACTTAAACATATAAAACGCAGTTATGTTTCAAAAAATTATTTGACTGCCTTCCCGATCGAATTTTTAGCTGAAATTGTTTGTGGAGAAACTAGACTTGATGAGGAACATTCCATAAAAATTTCATCAAAAAACTCCACCGGAAACCGCCCTAAACGGCGGCGGCCGGACGGAGGATCCTGTCCCTCCGGCTGGACAGGATCTTTTCCGTATATATATATATATATATATATATATATATATATATATATATATATATATATATATATATATATAACGTGAGAACACCACAGTTAACGTGTTGCACAAAGAGGCCTGTATATTGCTTAAAGATCAAATGAGATCAAATGAGAACATTGTTTAACGTGAGAACACCACAGTTACTCCAACGTGTTGCACAAAGAGGCCTGTATATTGCACTTTTCCGTGTTTTCACAATATTTACCAAAATGCCACCGTGTTATTTAATAGAGGCTTGATTCGAGGAAATTGAAAATGTGCAACAGAAGAGCTCATTTGTGCACCACATTGATATAAACGTGAGTGTCTCACGTTCTCACGTTAAACATCGTTCTCATTATATTGGAACCGCCTATATATATTGAAAGGAATCAGAATCTAATTATTTACTCAACATATTTATTTTTATCTTTTCCTTTTATAAAGGATCTCAGAATCCTTCCTTACCTTAAGTCATGCAACGTACCTGTATAAATATTTGAGTTATCAATGAGAAGGCTTATGGTTTTCACATACTAATTTACATGGCACCAGAGCAGGTTCACACCACAAAATCCTAAACCACACACAACGACTGGTTTCTGTCAACATGACGGGATCAGAATCACCAAAAATCAATGAGGAAGTTACTGGCTCCTCATCAACAACAATAGATCCGAACTCACCTTATTATTTACATGGATCCGATTACCCACGGACGATGCATGTAAATGACAGCCTGAACGATGGAAATTACGGGGATTGGTCCCAAGAGATGACTAATTTCCTGTACTCGAAGAACAAGATCGGTTTTGTTGATGGGAGCATCAAGATGCCAAATACAGGGGCACAACGAGATGTTTGGAAGCGTTGTGACGCCATGATCAAAGGCTGGCTTACAACAGCAATGGAGAAAGATATTAGAAACAGCGTAAAGTACGCAGAGAGTGCGAAAGAAATATGGGATGACCTGAAAGAGCGCTTCGGGAAGGAGAATGCACCACGCACTTATGAACTGAAGCGCGAATTAACCTTGATTCGCCAAGAGAAGGCCACTGTGCCGGCTTACTACACTCGGCTGCGTGGATTATGGGACGAAATACAATCAGTCTCACCCACCCCGAAGTGTTCATGCGGACTGTGTATTTGTGAAATCGGAAAAAGACTGCAAAAGGCGAGAGAACGGGAACAACTATATGAGTTTCTCATGGGACTGGATGAGGCCTTCAATACAGTCCGGTCACAAATCTTAACAACGAAACCAGCACCCACGTTGGGAGCCGCGTATCATATGGTGGCAGAGGATGAGAGACAAAGGTTGGTCTCGGATGGAAGGAGGCAACCACAAGAGGTCTCGGCCTTTGTGGCACAGCCAAAGAGCAGCAGCATGGAGGGTACTAATTCTGCCTCATATGTGCAGCAACAACATTTAAGAAGAAGTGAAGGCAAACGAACAGGGGCAGAGGAAGTTGTACGATGCAAACATTGCAATCGAACTGGACATGCCATGGAAGGATGCTTCAAAATAATTGGCTACCCGGAGTGGTGGCCAGGAAAAACAGGGAAGAAAGAAGGAAATAAGCCAACAGACCGACGTGATGAAAGAAGAACAAACCCACGTGCAGGACATGTGGACTCAGGACAAATACTTGGAGTGACAGCAGACCAATTGGCTCATCTTTTTAAGCAATATGTAGAAAATGATAAGTTCTCTTCACATAACACGTCTCCTACAGTAAATATGGCTGGTAAGAATCATTTTCTCCCACCTTGGATAATCGATTCTGGGGCAAGTGAACACATTACACATGACATAAGCTTGCTTTATGATGTGAAAGAGTATGGAAACGGGATGCCTGTCACTATTCCTAATGGGGACATTATGCCGGTTAAGGGAACCGGTAGAGCTAAGCTGCCTAATGAATTAGTCTTGAATAATGTCTTGTACATACCGGGATTTAAATGCAATTTACTGTCGGTGGACAAGCTGACCAGACAACTAAATTGTACTCTAACTTTCTTTCCGGATTTTTGTGTGATACAGGACTCACTCTCGAGGAACCTGATTGGCGTGGGTAGAAATCACGATGGTCTTTACTATATGGAGCCGACTGTGGGCAAAGGGACGGCTATGGCAGTTTCAGTGGACACCGAGACATGGCATAGACGACTGGGTCACGCTTCCGAGTCCAAGCTTCATCAATTTAGTTTTATTGGTAATAAAGTCGACAGCATAAAAAATTGTGAATCGTGTATACGAGCCAAACAAACTCGTTTACCTTTCCCTGATAGTTCAATAAAAACCACTGAATGTTTTGAATTGGTTCATTGTGACATTTGGGGTGGATATAGAACACCCTCCTTTTGCGGGTCTAATTTTTTTTTAACCATCGTTGATGACTTTAGTCGTGCTGTTTGGATCTACTTGGTTAAGTTCAAATCAGATGTGAGCACATGTTTGAAAGACTTTATCAATATGGTGAAAACTCAATTTGGGAAGATAATTAAGAGAGTAAGAACCGACAATGGTGGTGAATTCACTTCTAATAACATGTTGGATTTTTTTTTCTGAAAGGGGCATTTTACTTGAAACCTCTTGTGTGTGCACCCCACAACAAAATGGTGTGGCGGAAAGGAAGCACCGTCATTTGTTGGAAATTGCGCGTGCATTTCGGTTTCAAGCAAACTTGCTCATCGGTTGTTGGGGTGAATGTATATTGGCAGCTGCTTATGTAATCAATCGACTCCCATCAAAAGTTTTAAATAACAGAACACCTTTTGAAATTCTGTTTGGCCGAGTTCCTACATATGACCATATGCGAACGCTCGGTTGTCTCGCATATATGAGGAATATCAAAACAGGGGGAGACAAGTTCGCAGAAAGAGGACGACCATGTGTGTTCATTGGCTACCCAAATGGGCAGAAAGGTTACAGAGTATACGATTTAAAGGAATCCAAAATAGTTGTGACAAGGGACATTCAATTCATAGAAACTGAATTTCCTTTCAAACGAGCTGGTTTGGAAACAGATTTGGAGTTGCACTCTCAGGATCACAAGATTTTTGAAGACTTTCTTTACCGTTCCCACATAACTCAACCGGCAGCAGAATCTGACACTAACGTATCATTAGAACCTATGTGTGGTACTCCTACAGTTGAAGGTGAAGTTGAGGAATCAAACTCAATACACACCTCACAAGAACCCCAGCAGAATGCACAAGAGCAGCGAAGGAGTGCACGGGCACGAACACTATCACATAAACTGGATGGATATGAAATAGACCTGCCGCCGTCCCTAGACCATCTGCAGCCCACGACCAGCTCCGGTTCCTCGTCGGTACATCCTCTATCTAACTACGTATCTTACAAAAATTTCTCCATCACTCATAAGGCATTTTTATCGGCCATTGCCTCCAACGATGAGCCTAAGTTTTTTTTTCAGGCAGTAAGGCATCCCAAGTGGCGAGAAGCAATGCAAAATGAAATCAACGCCCTTGAGCAAAACGGAACTTGGACGCTTGAACAGCTGCCTCCAGGAAAACGTTCCATTGACTCTAAATGGGTCTACAAAATCAAGTATAAACCCACTGGAGAGATAGAGCGTTACAAGGCACGCCTTGTAGCAAGAGGGTTCACTCAAATCGAGGGCATAGATTTTCAGGAGACCTTTGCTCCCGTTGCAAAACTGGTGACCGTGCGAACCATGCTAGCCGTTGGAGTCAAGAAAAATTGGGCGATCCACCAACTTGATGTGAATAACGCCTTTTTGCATGGGGATTTGCACGAGGAAGTCTACATGAAGATACCTCAAGGCTTTGCGAAGGCGGGGGATAATCGGGTCTGCCGATTACGAAAATCGCTTTATGGGCTACGTCAAGCCTCAAGAAACTGGTACCACAAGTTCACTCAGGCTCTCCTACACATTGGTTTCAGACAGTCTAGGGCAGACCACTCTCTCTTCATCTACCAGCGGCATGCACTCTACGTTTCCGTTTTAATATATGTGGATGATGTCATTATTATGGGCAACTCTGATGCAAAAATAGCAGACATTAAACGCTATCTTAATGACCGTTTCACCATAAAGGATTTGGGCCCTTTAAAATACTTTTTAGGGATTGAAGTTGCACGAACACCAGACGGTCTAGTGCTCAGCCAACGGAAATATATGATGGATATTTTGGAGGATAGTGGGTTGACGGGTTGCCGACCAAGCTCCTTCCCAATGGAGCAGAATATTCGCCTGGAAGAATTCCCTGACAGTCCTGAGGTTGATGCATCACCTTATAGATGCTTGATCGGGAGGCTTCTCTACCTGCAGGTTACCCGACCCGACATAACCTATGCCGTGAATGTTCTTAGTCAATTTCTCTCACAGCCTCGACAACCACACCTGGATGCAGCACATCGCATCCTGCGATATCTCAAAACCACACCGGGCCAGGGGATATTTTTGCCTGCAGCTGGAGACTTGACACTGGCAGCTTATAACGATGCTGATTGGGGAGGTTGTCTTCTTACACGGAAGTCTAGAACCGGTTATTTAATCAAATTGGGAGATGCACCTATTTCTTGGCGTACCAAGAAACAGTCCGTTGTGTCCAGATCATTTGGCTACGTTGGCTGTTACGAGATCTTGATGCATCACAAACTGGACCGACTCCGTTATATTGTGACAATCAAGCTGCGCGCCACATTGCCAATAATCCTGTTTTCCATGAACGCACAAAGCACGTAGAGATGGATTGTTTTTTTGTTCGTGAGCGTGTGGAATCCCAGGAGATCGCACCACGCTACATCAATACACGAGACCAGATCGCTGACATCTTTACAAAACCGCTTGGAACAGATCGTTTTGCGTTTTTACTCGACAAGTTGGGCATTCGGAATCTTCATGCTCCAACTTGAGGGGGAGTGAAAGGAATCAGAATCTAATTATTTACTCAGCATATTTATTTTTATCTTTTCCTTTTATAAAGGATCTCAGAATCCTTCCTTACCTTAAGTCATGCAACGTACCTGTATAAATATTTGAGTTATCAATGAGAAGGCTTATGGTTTTCACATACTAATTTACATATATACACACACTTATAAAATTTTAACTCATTGTATTAATGCATAGAATTCAAGTAGATTTGAATTACAGTTTATATCGATTTCACAGACTCCAACTAGCAAGCATATATGTTATGTATATAGGTGTTACGAATTAATTAAATTTTGTAGTAGTACAAGAGTATAAACTTCTATTATTGCTAATACGATACTGACACATATTGATAGAAAATAATAATTAAATGTTGTGAAACATAAGCATTTTTTTGTTGTTGTAGAACATAAGCAATTAAATTATGATTGTAAAAGTGGAGTTAATAATTATTACTACGTATAAGAAACCGATAAGGGATTGACATATATTGGCATTTACTTTACTATATAAAACAAGAGTTATGATTTATTCACTTCTAATTAGGGAAGTTTTATACTTTAATAAGTCTAAAGACGTTCTATTTTAATTAGGATTAAAACATAAATAGTCTTATTTGTGCATTTTACCTGTGTTTTTGTCTTATATGTTTACAATTTGAAGGCCCGTATAAAAGTGGGCCACATATGTTCTAACATGCATGGTAATGGACTAATGGTATTCCTTCCTATTTAAATCATGAATTCACTATTTATCTCTTTCTCGAACTACCATTTCATCCCTCTGGGCGGGGCCTCTCTTATGCAGTCTGGATGTTGTATTCCTGCACAAAGTTGTAACTTCACTTTTGCGAGCCCATCATGGCCTACAACTTGGACAGAGATCAACAATCAAACAACGTCTCTCGACCCTGATTGTACCATATGGGACAATGAACAAAGTAAACTTTGCTTGGATTGCCAGTCTTGCAAAGCAGGAGTACTAATCGGCGTCACGAAGAAACTGAAAATCGCATATGGCATTCTGATTGTTTGCTTTGTATTACTTGTTATTTTTTATTTTATTATTATGTGTACATATTGTTCTTCAAGGGACTAAGCTTTAGTTGGGCGTCAGCCAAGCGCCTAGCGGCTAGGTGGACACCTAGGCGGAACTAGTCAAAACATATTAAAATTATTATATTTTTATCAATACTTTTGCGTAAGTATGATAAATAATACTCCTATTGTATTTGTGTGTGTTGATATAGTATATGTATGAATTGTCCCATTTAATAATATATTATCAATAATCACTTAATTTCATTATGTAATAAATATTAATTATACTCTCTTTTTCATTTAAAACTTGGCGAAATTATCTTTTCTTAGTCAATGATACTTATAATGAACTTTGGTCATAATATAATAATATACACTAGGAAAATTCGTTGTGTGTTTCAAAATAAATTGAATACTAGCACATACTAATATGTAGTATAGTGATGTAGAATTTGTATCCATATCAAAGGTAGTTATTAATAATGAGACTGTTCATTAACACCTCTTACTCTTAGACAAGTATAGACCACCGCCATATACTGACTTAATAGTTGCATTTAATCTCTTAATTTCTTGATGAAATCAATTGAGATTGATAACCTTAACACAACTATTTCGATTCAACCAACACAATTAGTACCTCTTTAGATTACTAACCATGAGACAATGCATTAATAACATGAAGTTACTTACTTGAGAAACCATCTATGATTGACCACTGGTTCATTGATCGTTCGGTTGTAGCCGTCGTCTGTCTGCCGACGACGACCTCCCCAACTGCCGTCGTGTGCCGCCTGTCTCCCACCGCTTCCTCAACCGTCTTCCTGGTCCGCCTGTTGCCCAACTTATCCCAAACCGTTGTTACCTGCCTCCGGAAGAAAGAATGAAAGAGAGAACATAAACCTTGGGTGAGGGCCAAGGTTGGACTAACTACTTTAGTGCAGGAGACAACAATCGATTGGCTACAACAAACCATGGTAGTTATAGAGGAGCTGAGCCAAAATCAATATCAAAACTTATTTTTGATTCTCAAATTCAGGGAGCCTACTCAGACAAAGATATATCTCCAACGCCAGTAGAACGACACATGCTTGTTTAGGCTTACTCAGATGCATCAGACAACTTTTATCAATCAGATTCTTCTTCTTTCATGGATCGGACGACTTTCTGGGACATGCTACTGAAAGCGATCGTCGTCCCCCTATCTCAACTCCAGGGGAAATTACGAAATCAAAATTCAACAGAGCGATCTGCAGGAAATCAAAGTTTGTTACCTCAGAAAATTACCTGCCAACGGAAAACTTAAACACGCAACTAAAAATCTACAAGAAATCTCACAAGAATAAAAGGTGCCACAGCATGACCATTAGGTCTCAGTCAAGAGAATTTCCTTGGGTGTAGTTTTAGTCTTTGCTTTCCCTGTATTGTTTTATTTTCTTTTTTCTTTCTCTGTATTTTTTTCTATGTACCATTTACTTTTTTTCAATAATTTTTTTTTAAAACAAACCTTGGGTGAGGGCCGGAGGTCGTGAGGCAGAAAGCAAGGGAGAAAGAGACTGAATGGGAAGAAAATAAAAAATATATAAAATAATACGAGTAATAATATCATGCGGTGGCCAGGTCAGCTTTTACCGGAAGTACCTTTCATCAACCGGTTAAAAATCCTAATTGAACATTTTCTTATATTAGAAGGATATGATTGAGTGTTTTAATAGTAGAGGGACTTAATTGACTTTTTTGATATAATACGATGACCCATTTGACAGTTTTCCCAAAAAAACAATATATATGACCATGGTACTAAAATAAATTTTTATATAAAGTTTTGGGTATTTAAATTACATATGCAAATTTTGGGGTGCTTACCTCACACCCCTTCAAAGTTTGGGGTATTTAAATTATTTTCCCCATTGCAAAACTACCATCCTAATAAATATCCTAATTTTAATTGTAAATGTGAATATGTATTTTTTACTACGAAGTATTATTTTGACGTAAATGTGCGATTTATGCATTTTAACTTTTTGAATTGTTTCCGTGTATATATTGGAAACGGAAAATTATTATTAATCCCATGAGGTTATGCCATAATTATTAATACAGCATTGCATTTTCAAAAATCAATTAGTTACCCCATGAGTTTTGATCATTCTCACTATATGCCCTCTCATGTTAATATTTGTTAAATTAAATTTAATATAATTCTTAAATTCAATGAAAATTGTCTGTGAAATTAATTTTTGAAGTATAACACAATTTATTATCATAATTATGAATCATTGTTTTTTTTATCTCGGTTATATATTTAATTATCCCCTCTCGAATATTCAATCGTGAAGTATCTCCAATTCATCAAGAGTAGTTATTAATTTCGATATTGTTCATTAACAACTCTTACTATAGGCAAGTATAGACCACCACCATATACCGACTTAATAGTAGCATTTTAATCTCTTAGTTTCTTGATGAAATCAATTGAGGTTGATAAACTTAACACAACGGTTTCAATTCAATCAACGCAATTAATACCTCTTTAGATTACTAATCATGAGACAATGCATTAATAACCCGAAGTTAATTACTTACTTGAGAATCCATCAATGATTAACTAATCATCGCTTAGCAACACCTGATCATTAATATAGAGATAGGCTAAGGGAAGAATTAGTATCATGAAAATAAATTTAAGAAAATAACTCACAACTTTAATATTAAGCAAGCGTCAAACAAGCAAAACCAAGAAAAAGTAGTTTAGTCCTCATTTGTAGACTAAACATGAAAGAAATATAAAGAAAAGACCACTCTAGACTGAACTTAAGTATATGGAAGAATGGGTATCTCAAATCGTAAGGAAAGGTGTGCTTTTATAGGGGTTTGGAGTTGGCAGGGCCGGATACTCGACCGGATATATAGTGTACCCAATCTTCCATTCAATTAAAACTTCACATCCAACAACACTTGAAATAATAATAAAACCAAATTCATCACATACAAGTCCATTCAATATATTGCATATTATCTAACACTTGAAGTAGTACTAAAAATAAAAACAATACATGTATTGTAAATATTAATATTTAAACATTCACATATTGAAAAACATTCATCAAATGAAATTGTTCAACACATGAATAGAAAAAAGTTGTTTGTAATAACTACTCCCTCCGTCCCATTTATATTGTCCCGGAAGAGGGTGACACGGTTATTAAGAAAAATGGGTTTGTGTGGTTGATATTAATTGATAAAGTAAGAATAAAGTAAGAATGATTTAGAGCCACACAAACTTTGCCAAATATGGTATGAGACAATATAAGTGGGACTTCCCGAAAAGGTAAAACGGGACAAAATAAATGGGACGGAGGGAGTAACTATTACAAGAATCCATTCTTGCTCTTCTTATCTTCACTGTGGTCTCTCCACTCTCAAATAAATTGTCAATCAATTTTGCTTTTTCATCTTGAGTATTGTTGTTGGGAGTTGGAATAAGCATGAATTCATATGGTTGTGGTGTGGGTTACATGGGTGCTTGATCTTGAATATAAAAACCCAGAAACATCGCCGGGTAGTAGGGCGGAGGTTAAGAAGAAGATGCTTGCAGGATACTGCCAAAAGAGCTAGGGAGCGCCATTGGAACTTGTTGGGACAAATGCACTGATTTTGTCGAGGAGCCGATGAACCTTGTTGGAGAGAATTGTATTGATTTTGTTGAGGATAAAAGGACTTACCGTGTAGAGAAAAGGACTCATCCATTGACCCCGCCCCCCATATTTTCTTGCATGGCCGCTTGGTCTCTAAATCTCTTCATTTCTTTTCTCAAGTCCTTCAACTACCCCTTTATAACTTAATTATTGTGTCACTTTGTGTGGATCCACAATGTGTTTCATTCAAAGAGCCGAGACACAATAATTCAGGGGCGAGAGCCTACAAGCACACAATTCTTCCTCGGTTGGGTTGAACGTGTTTTAAAGAATGCGGTTTTATCGATGGTTGTGTTCTTACCT
This sequence comes from Cuscuta epithymum, assembly GCA_945859915.1. Lineage (NCBI taxonomy): Eukaryota > Viridiplantae > Streptophyta > Magnoliopsida > Solanales > Convolvulaceae > Cuscuta > Cuscuta epithymum. The sequence continues at coordinate 1,167,067 of CAMAPF010000046.1, forward strand.
TGGGTTTCCCAAATTTTCTCTTACGCAACCTTAAACTTCTCCTAATTCTTGTTTATATTTATAATTTCATACCAAATGACCTTAATAAGATCTAAACAATTAAGTATAATGTGGACCATGCCTATTCTGATTGGGGGTAATGAACATGATGTTGGTGAACTTATTGCTATTAGTGCTCTCTTTCTTATGAGACATTGTGTAGGTGATGATGGCGTGTTCATTCTTATAAATAGATATTTTGAGCATAACAATTATGTTTATAAAGAAGATATGGACTGTCCATGATTGCTCCATGCCCATTAATAATACGGCCCTAATACTGCAGTCGATCTTCACTCCCCTTCTCAATGATCACTCACTTTTTCATCTTCACTTTCCGGGGGCCTACCTGCAGTCGATCTTCATACCTAGGCTTTATTTTTTTCACACACGTACATGATGAAAATTAGGTCATTTACACAAACAAAAACGGCAATTAGCCGTTACAAAATCATTCAAACTTGAAAGGTATATATCACAACAAATAAGAAAATCAAAAGTTTATTTTTATCATCAAAACAGGCATCTATTCGTCAAAAGATTCAGGATCATTACAACAAGCAAAAAGAAAATAAAACAAACATCAACTGAAACTCCAACAAGTACGACTGTAATCTTATGATGAGACTTTGAGACGATCAACTCTGAAATTATGGAAATTACTCCGTAGAGAGCTCTGCCCTAGGAGCTCTCTACGGAGTTACTCGTCTCTTAAAAGTGAATGTCAATTAGTTCAATATCAAAAGTTATTCAACTTGGAGTGTTAGAAATTAATTAAACAATAATAAGAATGACTCGAAATGCATGTCTAGAAAAACTTAAAGGAAGAATCACAATCTATATTATTATTATTATAGTAAATACATAGAAGAATTCTTTGGTTTATTTAGAAGACATATTCATCCTAATCTGGGGTCTGGTGAGTCTATTACAACGATGGAGCAGATTATAATCCAAATAAAACATTACACTCAATCTTGGGCTAACTTATCAGGGCAGAAAAAATGCACATTACTATTATGTGGCCCAGGGAGATGAGCTTAATTATTATGGCAGCCCAAATCATTTGCCCATTTTTGCAAAACGGGCTTATTGGATGCATTATTTTGGTACTCGATCACTTAGAGTTTAATTGTCCTTTTCTTATTTTTTTGACTATTTTGGATGTTTTAATGGGTTGTATTTTAGGAGGAGTGGCTCGTTAGAGGTTTTGGCTCGTTCCCCTCTTCTTTGTATTCATTTGACTATCTATAATAATCTGGTAAAGTTTCCTATATTTACCCCACTGATTTTGGTGATTTGTCTGTCGGGTTAAAAAATAAATAATTAAATAAATAAGAAAAACAATTTGCTTTTCCAGTTTCCCTCTTTAGCCAAAAAAACAATTCCGCTTTCCCTCTCACTCCTAATAGTAAATCTATATTACGATAGTATTTTTTTATCTATATATACATAAGAATGTTGTATGTTGTTGCCTCTTGTTGCCTTAATGTTGTTGTATTCCGTAAGAATGCATTCTCTAATCAACTAATCATTAATGCTTCTTTTCTATTTTAAAATTATTTCTCATTTCTTAAGAGAGACATTATGTAATTAGATATGGAATTATATGTGTATTAAATACTTAATTTTTGACACTGTAATTTGTGTGAAAACGATCCCAGCTGTAGTTACAGTTAGTCAGTTACCCAATCTGACCCGATCAATTACAGTTAACCAATATGACCCGATTAGTTAGAGTTACCCAATCTGACCAATTACAATTATTAGACTCAATCCAGTTAAAGTTACCTGATCTGATCAGTTACAGTTACCTGATCTAATCAGCTACAGTTATCTGATCCGACCAGTTACAGTTACCTGGTCCGACCAGTTACAATTACTCGAATCAATTAGTCACAGTTACCTGGTCTGACTATTTACAGCTACCCGATCTGACTAGTTACAGTTACCTAGTCCGACTAATTACAGTTACCAGTGACCAATCCTACCAGTGATTAACCCGACCAATGACCATGCCCAATCCGATCAGTGACCATGACCAATCCGAAAAGTGACCAACCCGACTAATGATTATGACCAATCCGATTAGTGACCAATCCAATTAATGACCATGATCCATTCAATCAATGACCAACCCGATCAGTGATCGTGACCAAACCAACCAATGACCAACCTGCTATTCCTGCTAATACCAATTACCCGACCTGTGACCGATAACCCGACCAACCCACCACTCCACCCCACCCCCACCATGTGCACAGACCTGTCCAACCTCACCAGCCCAGCAATATCCCCCAGCCCACTCGTCATACTCCCCTTTCTAGAAGCCGGGCAAAAGTCTCCACAAACCTTATCGCCGCCTTAGTCACTCCAAAAACATTGCCGCCGTCGAAGCTTAATCGCACCGCCGCACCGCCGTCGGCCTAACAACTCAGCTCACTGTTAATTAGCCCCAAATCGGCGAACCATTGGCCAAGATCTCAAATTGGCGATGGAGCAACGACCTGAAAACCTAGTTGTCCAGATCCAGCAACGACGAGCCCAACAACCTGAAACCCTAACCCACCGTCTGCTCACCTCCAATATTACGCCGTCGCCGCCAGTAATGGATGAACAACTCCAGAGGAGAGGCAGGTGATAGAATTTAGGAATAAGATTCGAAAATTCTAATCAACTATCGTAAGAATCTCTAGGGAAGAAAGAAATTCGAACATATAGTTAGAGAGGGAATTGCTTCAGACAAGAAAAGAAGGGAGATTTCATTCATCATCAAGCTCCGTAAAAATGGAAGTACAGATTGTTTACAATATATGTAGTAGAATGAGAAAGCCATCTGCCAAACTAACTGATCTTAACTACTTCAACAGATTAACAGAAAGAGATTTCTTCCAGGTTCTTCCATGCAAGTCTTCGTTAATCCTCGGCCGATCTGGCACTTCTCTTCTTGCTTATTATGTAGCTGACGTGGCTCAGGATGTATAACAATCCTTCCCCTTTGTTGGGATATTGGGTCCAGGCCCAATATCCCTAGGCCCAAATCCGGGAAGAAGCAGCAAGCCCAAAGAACTCCCGAACGGCATTCGGGATAAAACTTATACTCGGAACATTCTGGGTAACGATTATGCCAGGGTATCAAGGCCCAAATATCGATCGGCGTTCGGGATACTTCAGGAAGAAATTATCACCTATGGCGGGGTCCCACACACCGAACACCTTGCCCGAACGGGCAGTCAGCAAGTGGAGGCCGCATTTAATGCTGGATCATGACAGCTGCAAGTGGGGGTATGAGTGCTTACATGGCAGAGGTGATAGCCTACCAGATTCGACCACGTGTCCACCTTACCCATCCCCATCTTAGTATAAATATCCATGTTTAGATCATTGTAAAGGGTTAGCATTTTAAGACTCAGAGCTTAGCAATAGATTTACATCTCCCATCCTTGTAATCTCATATTCATCTACCGTTCGGGTAGTTTCAGTGTAATTGCTTAATTACAGAATATAAGTAAGTTCTTGAGTTGAATATTGTCTCACTATTTTATATTTTATACACCTTTCAATCCAACCCAATATCCCTACAATATCCAAGGCTTGTGTTGGGCTTTCGGATCTTCGGGAATAAACCTCAACATTGGCGCCGTCTGTGGGAAACGAAACTAAAAGTCCAGGGAAAACCGCTGATCTAAACACCATTTTTCTTGAAATGGCTAGACTTACTACTGCTACACCGAGTTCTACATCTAGAGGCCGAGGAGGCAATAGATCCTTTGAAGGGTGGTCCATGCAAGGACAAGCCAGTGGCAGTGCCACCCGGGAGTTCGAGCAAATCATCCCTCGGGACGTAAGGATGAACCCTCAGTTGATGAGGGAGATGGCAGAGGCCATGCAACGCATGGCGGATGAACAGGAACAGGGATACACCGACGAGACACATGAGCCCCTATCCCCCATTCATCCTATGACATCCTTTGACGAAAGAGAAGACACTGAGACCACCACGGCCTCAGCACATTCCCAGGAGCATCGAGGAAACCGCAGGAGGACCCACCCTTACGGGCATGCACAGCCAGCCCCAGCCAGCCTAACCCCGTCCGCACCTCGAAACGGATATAGGGATCCTACCCCCGTGGTAGACCCCGTTGGACAACACTTCCAGTATATCCAGAGGGATGGGGAACGCTTCATCCGGAGGAGAGCTAACACAGCTGCCCCTCCCCAAAACAGAATACCGGAATATGTGGATGCTAGGATACCGCATACTCCCCGAACGGCCCAAGACGACGAAATGGCCGAAATGAGAAGACAGATGACGGAGCTCAGAGAGCAGGTCAATCGGACGCCCCAACAAACCCCGCCAGCACGGGTTGGGATTACTTCCCCCTTTACCAGGGAGATCATGAACGCCGAGATTCTAAGGGACTGCCGTCCCTCGGCAGGCTTAACGTACGATGGGGTGGGAGATCCCCACGTACACCTGAGAAGTTACCAGGGTGGCCTCATGCTATTAGGGGCCACCGACGCGGCGATATGCAGGCTGTTCTTCAGCACCCTTCGGGGACCAGCCCAGGAATGGTTCGGAACATTACAATCCGGGTCGATCGGGAGCTTTGCGGAGCTATCCACCTTATTCTTAGCTCAGTTCGCCTCCAGCACAACCCCGAAATTGCATTTCGGGTATCTGACCAGTGTGAGGCAAGGGCCTAAAGAATCAATCGCCAGTTTCCTCACCAGGTGGAGGACCGAAACCCTGAAGGTGACCGGCATGACAGATGAGACTGCCATCCTTCTTTTCACCGATGCCCTTCAGACGGGAGATTTATACAGGGAGCTGAAGAGAAATCCGGGGACCAGCTACCCAGACATCCTGGAAAGGGCCAGGAACCATGCGGCCCTGGAAGAAGAGATCAGGATAAGGGACCGAACGGCCCTGCAACCTCCCACTTCAAGGCTGGCAGAACGTCTGGGACCCGCACCGGCAGCGACAGCACCTCATCAAAGGACTGCGCGCTTTACCCCCTGGTCATGTCTATAGCCGGTGTTTTTCATTTGGAACACAATGCTATTCCTCCCCCTACTGACACAAGGCCCGTGATGGGACCTACCCCGAATGCCTATTGTAGATACCACCAACGGAATGGACACTTCACAAAGGATTGTCACGCCCTACATGTGGCAATTGAGGACCTGATCCAAAAGGGCTACCTGAGGAAGTATGTCAGCACCAACCTGAACAGCCCTTCCCCCAACCAGCGCCCTCCCCGATCCAATAGCTGGAAGCGGGATGTCCAGCGGGATGCAGAACCCAGTAATGATTCATACCTTCCCCCTATAGAGGAGGCTGAGGGGTCTGGGAATCCGGGAAAAAAGCCACGATTGGAGGTGAAAGTCATCTTTGGTGGAGGAGAGACCGGGGATACGGCCGCCGAACGTAAGAAATTTGAGCGCAGCCTCTATGTCGCCACTGTGGCTGCACCTCCCACAAAGAAGGGCCGCTTGGAGCCAATTACGTTCGGGGTGGCTGATTTACCCAACTCACCAAGTCCGCACAGGGACGAGCTAGTGGTGAGTATGTGTATAGACAACGCCTTGATCCACCGAGTTCTGGTGGACACGGGAAGTAGTGTGAACGTGCTGTATTTACGCACGTTGGAGAAGATGAAGCTGAAGAAGGACCAGCTGACCAAGCTGAAGACACCGCTGGCTAGCTTCACCGGCAATGTAATAGAGGCTGAGGGCACCATCCAGCTTCTGGTGGAAATTGGTGATGAAATTCACCGAGCGGCAGTCCGGATGACGTTTGTGGTGGTGGATATTGCATGTGCCCACAACGCCATATTGGGCCGTCCGGGGCTAGAAGATTTGGAGGCAATTGCCTCTGTTCGACACTCATGCATCAAATTCCCAACTGACACTGGTGTAGGAGTGGCCCGAACAGATCCTGCCATAGCCCGAACGTGCTACCGGGAGGCTTTGAAACAAATGACCACCCGGGGACAGCGGGTAAACAGCATTGAGGTGCAGACCCGGCGTACGGAGTTCGAGGGACGCCCCGAGCCAGCCACCCTCCTAGAATACATCGAGCTTGATTCCCCTCCCGATCGTAAGATTGCGATCGGGGTGGACCTTGAAGGGGAAATCAGGGAGGGGGTGATCGCTGTCCTGAAGAGATTCCAGGTCCTATTTGCCCGAGGACCCGAAGACATGCCGGGAATTGATCCGGCCCTCATCTGCCACAAGTTGGCCGTTCGGCCAGATGCCAGGCCAGTCCAACAAAAGAAAAGATATCAGGCGGCCGAACGGCGGGAATTCACAAAGCAGGAGGTAACCACCTTACTGAGAATAAGGCACATTAGACCAGTCATCCATGTCGAATGGTTGGCTAATGTGGTCCTTGCTCCAAAAGGATCTACTTGGAGAATGTGTGTGGACTACTCCGATCTGAACAAAGCCTGCCCCATGGACCCCTATCCTGTCCCACGAATAGACCTGCTGGTGGACGAAACAGCAGGATGTGAACTGCTGAGCTTTATGGATGCCTTCCGGGGTTATCACCAAGTCTTCATGCACCCAGATGATGCAGAAAAGACTGCGTTCGTCACCTCGGACGGCGTGTTCTGCTATATCGTCATGCCATTCGGGTTGAAGAATGCCATGGCCACTTTTCAAAGAATGATCGGCATGCTCTTCAAAGAGGTACTCGGGGTAACCATGGAAGCATATGTAGATGACATCCTAATCAAGAGCAGGAAGAAGGAGGATCATGTCCGGGACATGGAAAGGGTCTTCGGGATCATGCAGAAGGCCAACATGAGACTGAATCCAAAAAAGTGCGCCTTCGCGGTCAAGGGGGGAAAATTTTTGGGATATATGATGAGCGAGCGGGGAATTGAGCCTAATCCTGAGAAGGTAAAGGCAATCATGGACATGGAGGCACCGCGGAACTTGAAGGAAGTTCAGAAGCTGACCGGAAGATTAGCGGCGTTGAGCCGATTTATGGCTAAGCTAGCCGATCGTGCCATTCCATTCTTCCAAATAATGAAGAAAGCCAACCCGTTCGAATGGACAGCAGAATGTCAGGCAGCTTTTGAAGAGTTCAAATTGTACCTATCTTCCCCCCTGGTCTTAACTAAAGCAGACCCAGGGGAACATCTCTATATGTATCTGGCTGTGGCTGATCTGGCGGTCAGCTCTGTTTTATTGAAGGAAGATGAGGGTGTTCAACGCCCTATTTACTTTGTGAGCAAAGCCCTGAACGGGCCAGAAACCAGGTACACCTTAATGGAAAAAACCATTTTAGCATTGATTGCTACCATCAAGCGACTGGCACCCTATTTCCAGGCACACCCAATCACCATCTACACTACCCAGCCCCTGGCCACCATACTAAGAAATCCTATGGCAAGTGGGCGTATCACCAAGTGGTCCCTCCTGATCGGGCAGTATGAAATAGACTTCAAGCCCCGCCCCACGATCAAGGGACAGGCTTTGGCTGACTTCATTGCCGAATGCACTGCCAGATCAACTGAAGAAGGAACGGGAGGAGAAGTGCAGGACCATTGGTGGGAAATGTATGTGGATGGGGCGTCCAGTAACAAAGGCTGTGGTGGGGGTGCTGTGATAACATGCCCCGAAGGTTTCAAAGCATACTATTCCGTACAGTTTGAATTCAAGGTAACCAATAATGAGGCTGAATATGAGGCCCTTATCGCCGGGTTAAAATATGCCAAGGCTCTGGGTGCCGGCAGATTAAAAGTTCGTTCAGATAGTCAGCTGGTGGTGAGCCAGATCAATGGATCAGCCGAAGTCAGGGAAGAACGGCTAAAAGCCTACAAGGAACTGGTCGAGGAAGAAATCGGCAGATTCGAACAAGTAGTACTTGACCAGATTCCCAGGATCGAAAACAGCGAGGCGGATATCCTATCCAAGCTAGAATATGCCGTTCGGGATGATCATGCCCCGAGCATCCCTGCACACATCCAGAGGTTCGCACAAAGAGAAGTACTGACTACACCGGCAACAATGATCCTGCGGGTAGATGCCGTATCCTGTGCCGCCCCAAGCTGGGTCACTGACTTGACGAAATACCTAAAGGACGGGACCTTACCGAACGATAAAAATGACGTATACAACCTCACTTGTATACAGCGAAGGGCCCCAATGTTCGAACTGATTGACGGACAACTATACAAAAAGACGTTCGGGGGTCCATATTTAAAATGCCTTCCCCCCGATCAGGCAGCCGCTGTGATGGAAGAAATTCACGAAGGTATCTGCTCCAGCCATCAGGGGCCAAAAACCCTGGCTAGGAAAATCATCCTGCAGGGTTACTATTGGCCAACTATTCAGCAGGACTGTTTTGGGCACACAAGGAAGTGCAAAATATGTCAGCTCTACGCACCAGTACCTGGGCGGCCTGCGACCTTTTACACTCCAATGACAATATCATTACCATTCGCTAGATGGGGGATCGACTTGCTAGGGCCCCTACCTAACGCGACCAGAGGAAGGAAGTACATCATAGTAGGGATTGATTACTTCACCAAATGGGTGGAAGCCGAACCCCTGGCCAGTATCACGGATTTTCAATGTCAACGCTTTGTTTGGCAAAATATTATATGCAGGTTCGGGCTCCCCGAACAGGTCATCACGGATAATGGGCGACAGTTCGTGAGCAAAAACTTCGAAGAATTCCTCACCAAGTGGGGAATTAAGCATTCAAGAGCTTCCGTAGCATATCCGCAGGCGAATGGGCAGGTGGAGAACATGAACAGAACCATCATGGATGGCATAAAAAAGAAACTCGAGGATTATGCGTCAACCTGGCCCGAACAGTTAAATTACGTCTTGTGGACATACAGGACAACGCCCCGAACAGCAACCGGGGAGACACCGTTCGCCCTTGCTTACGGATTTCAGGCTAAGGTCCCAACCGAGGTCTTGGTGCCCACTCATAGAACCATCCACTATGATCCTGAGCAGAATGAGGACAACCTGCGTGCTGAACTCCATTTCATAGAGGAAAGAAGGGATCTCTCAGCTTTACGAATGGAAGAATATCACCGGGCGACTAAGAGGCATGTGGATAAACAGGCTAAAATCCGTTCGATTGAAGTTGGAGACCTTGTCCTAAGGAATAGAGAGAAAAGCAAACCGCTAGAGGGCGGGAAGATGTCAAAAAATTGGGAGGGACCATACCGGGTCTGGAAAAAATACCAGATGGGGACCTTTTCCCTACAGGATACCGAAGGCTGTTCGGCAGGAATATGGAACGCTACACACTTGCGGAAATTTTATCAATAAAAACGGCGGTTGCCACCTCAAAAAAAAAAAGGAGAACAATGCTTCCAAAGAGGCCAGGGTTAAGATAAATATTACAAGCCGAACGGCATCAACAAGCCGAACGGCATCACCACAAACTCAGCCAGAAGTCTCACCTTGATCGATAGAGGTCATTCATCTCGATCCATGGGGAGCCATCATCTCAAAAAAAAAAAAAAAAAAAAAAAAGAGTGCAGGGGATGGTGTAAAAGATCTTGAGTAGGACGAACTGGGCGGACATCCGAAAATGTAGGGTGGCCGAGCAGGAGATCGGGACTCTGGTCTTAAAATCTTGCCTTGGCTATGCAGCTCGCCCGAACCACAATATAGTGATTTATTGTGGGGGAACCCGAGCTGTAACCTGGAGGCGAGTCTCCATTTTGGCAGAGAATAAGGGGGAGACCCGAATTGGGAGCCTTATTCTCAATGGTCCAGAATGGACATCTCAAACCTCATGATATGGATGACCCCGGACGGTAAAACCGACGGTATGCATCGGAATTATGGGCTTGGAAGATGGCAGACACTACACGAATTGTGAAACTGTCTTGCAGCAAGAGGTGATTGCCTTGCGGATAAGGAAAAACGCGGATGATAACCCGAACAGGTTACTATAGCCTTGGGCCTTGCGCGTTCAGGGAACAACCAGTCGACGGTAATAAACCGGACGACATGCATCTGAAACATGGTGCTCGGGGGCGCAGCAAGCATTTAACATTGATGACTTGCGCGTTCAGGGAACAACCAGTCGACGGTAATAAACCGGACGGCATGCATCTGAAACATGGTGCTTTGGGGCACAGCAGGCGTTAAACATTATGTCTTGCGCATTCAGGAAACAAAGAACAACCGACGGAAATCAATCGAACAGCTTGCACCTCAACTTTGGTGTTAGGGACGGGCCGAACAGCTTACATCTCAATCATGATGCTGACTTGTAGTGAAAAATAAAAAAGAGAAGTGTTCGGGAAGCCAGTCATTCGGAAACAGATCAATCTTTATTCTTCGGCACTACTGGCCGGGAATCATACATGAGAAAAAGAAAAGGGGATTACAATAAAGAGAGCTAAGCTACGGAGGATCCTTATTCGGCACAGCATCGGAGTTGGAGTTTGGGGGGTTGGCTGAATCTTTAGCCTTTTGCCTCTTCTCCATCACCCGTTGATAAGCACGGCAGAATAAAGGATCAAAACCTTCCTCCTTGGGGTCGAAGGGTTCATCGAAAGATTCCTTGATCACCTCCAGATTCCGGTCGACCAGCATATCCTGGCACTTAACAAGAGTGTCCCTTGCTAGAGCGTTGGCGAAGGCTGTCCCGGACGGGGTCTCATCAAGAAGCTTAAGGCCATCATGAAGGGGATCCTCAGACTTCTTCAAAAATTCCCCAAGATGTTTGCCAAGGAACTCTCGAGCAGTCTCCTCTAGGGCGAGGTTCAGACCTTTCCCCCTTTGGAAGTCAATCACCGCCTTCTTGGTGATCTTGGAAACATCGGCAGTATAGGGGGCAGGGGGATTCTCCCCCTTGGCCTTCTCAATCTTAAGGCCAGCAGCCTCGGCGGCTTTCACCTTGGCACGCAGATCGCGGATTTCCCGATCGCGTCGTTGGAGTCTCTGCTCCAGTTCGGCCAGCTCGTCCTTGGCCTTGTCACCCTTGTTGGCTCGATCTTGGAGATCTGCAGCCATTTTCCTAGCAGCAGCCAAAAGGGTTTGGCTCTCGTCCAGCTCCTGATGAAGGAGGGTCATCTCCCGTTCAGCTGCTAGGAAGGCCCGGTGATAGTATGTACCGGCCTATGGAAAAAGATACAGCAGTAAGAACAAGTCCAAAAAATGTTATAAGAAGAGTGAACTGAACAGTCAAGGGCATACCTTAAGGGACTCAGTGTGGCCTGCTTCAACCAGGTCAGACCAGTGAGTCAGGTTGGTAAAACCTTCACCAGCCTTCAGAGAAGTACTGCACCAAACGGAGGAGGCAGTCTGCCCGAACAGCGTCCGGCATTCGGCTCGGGGGCCCATGGCGGAAAATTCCACCGTCAACCGATCGGGGATCGGGAGACTATCTGAAGCAACACCTCCCCTGTTGCCCAGCTTCCTTGAAGGGGAGGGGACCATGAGCATCCTTTCCACAGAAGGATCCATCAGATCAATGACCTGATCGATCGGGACCAAGGCGCCACTGCTTTCGATTCTCGGCCGCTTGTTTACTGGCCCAAATTCCCAGCCAGCGAAAGAACCTGACTGAATAGCCTTCTCCTTTCCCTTGCTGACTATGGCGGTGGAGGAAGGAGTAGGAGCAGGACGCTTTATGGAAACGGGGGGAATCACACCTACAGAAAAGAACGAAGAAAAATGAACAAGATGTTGAAAAATATACCGAACGAACAAAGTAATGGAAGAATCATACCGATGCCAGCAGCTAGCATTTTAGCGGGAGTCAAGAAAGACCGTAGGTTCTTGGAACCGGCCAGACGGAGTCTTTCATACTGGCAGAGAATAGCTGCATCCACCCTTGGGGAGGCATCCTGAACGGGGTAGGTGTTCCACCGATCAGGGAAAGGAAGCGGCGACCCCACATGAACGAACAAAAATCGTTCCTCCCATTTCTCCGGCGGGGTGGGGTTGTCGGTGAAGAGCGAACGGCCAGGGCGGGCGACAAGCCGCAGGTACCCCGGTGGTCCAATAGGGCTGGACGCCGTAGCAGTGCAAAAAGAGGTCGGCGCTAGGGGCAATCCCCAACTCATGGCACCAGACGATAAAGCCGTTCAGGATCCTATAAGTGCTAGGCACGAACTGTGCTGGCAGTACTGAGACCCGGCGGAGGAACTCCACAATGAAAGGGTGCAACGGGAACCGTAGACCGGCGATCAGCGCGTCCATGTGAACCAGCACACACCTCGGACGATGCCGCATGGGATGCTTAATATACCCCGCATAAAACTGACGGGGTGGCGGTAATAGTTGGCGGAGCGTCTGTTCGGCATCTGCAGGAAGGCGTTGACGCTGTTTCCTGATGCAGTGGAAGTTCAGACTATAGCGAGGGGGGCGTTCAGGCATACCCCTTTCGTAAACGGCAAGGTCATCCCCCGACTGACATCCATCATCAGGGAGGGGCTGTTCGAGATGAAGTGAGGAAGAAGACCCGTTAGAACCCAACGATCGGGTAGATGTACCTTGATCTTTGGGGTGAGCTTTTCCCCTCGAATGGCGAATCAAAGTGGGTACCATCTCTTCGGAATCTGACGAACCAGAAAAGGCAGACATAAAATAACAGAGAAGATTCTAGAGAGAGAAAGCTTGAAGGAATTCAGAAGCAGCAGAAAAAACTGAAACAAAGTAGCTACATCCTTATATAAGGAAATGCTACCGCCAAGAATCCAAATGAATAACTGACAAGTGTCAAGACGGTTGGGAGAAGTTAAAGCATCCTTTGGGATAAGAGAACACCCGAACGGGTTGAAGTCAACAAAGTTCACGAACCTCTACGATTGAAAAAGAAAAAGGCTACAAGCGTTTCCCCGAACGGGATACACCAAAATGTAATGAAGAATGATCGGTGTACCCGAACAGTATGGTTAGCTTACATGGAAAAATCTGGCAGATGCAACGAAGAAGGTAACACTACATCCCGAATGCTGAACACAATTACCAACTAGTTAAAAAAAGAGACCTGCGGACATAATCGACGAGGAAAGTACAGGAGTTTATACCCCGAACAGATGGGGAGGGCAAAAAAAAAAAAAGTGTGTGCAGACTGAACGGGTTCATTATGAATGATATCGAACAAACAGGTCGATCAATATTAAAATCCTAAATTCTGGACTTAGCGAAGGGGTGACGCAAACCGGCAAATCTGATCGCTATAAACTATGGAGTCGAAACAGGAAGAAAGCAACAGGAAATGTATTACGAAGGCAAATTGATGGGTGAGAAAACAAGTATGGAGTACAGGAAAAGAAATTACAAAGACAGAAGTTGCAAAACAAGTTGTGTATTCATCGGCTCTACTGGCCGGAAAGTACAAAAAATACTAATTTAAAGAAAAAGGGGTACAGATGAAGATGTCTAATCTATTTGTTCGGGATGATCCTCACCCTCTTCATCATCGTCTTCGTCAGCTTCTTCATCAACAACCTGCACGACCTCCATCCCCAGGGCTCGCCGGCATTTTTTCATTTGTGCCATCAGGGCGTTCAGATGACCCGGATGGAGGTCAGAGGGGAAGTCGGAGGGCTGCACTGAACGGCCCATCTGTTTTTCTAGGAGGGGGAGGAGAGGCTGGAGCATGTGTTGACAGCCTGAGCTGTAGACTCCCCGGGCAAGATTATCGGCCCACTCCTTGGTGATAGGGTGCTGATCAAGCACCCTGATCCCCTCCTTCTGGCGCTCTTCTCCGGCCAGTTTTTCCAGATGCCTCCCGAAGACAGCGGGGAGCTGTTCGGTGGCGTACTTCTCCTTCAGAGCCAGAAACTCCTCCGAAGTCTTGAAGGAATCCCGAACGGCGGAAAGATCAACTGTCATTTCGGCCGGTCCGTCCGGGATCTGAGGAGGAGCTTCAGAAAACTTGACCTGAGCGGCCTCAGCTGCCGCGATTTTGGCTTGGAGAGAGCCACCCTGACACGAAGCTCCCCGGCCTCAGCTTCCAGCCTCTTCCGCTCCTCGGCGAATGCTCGCCGTTCGGCCTCCACGGCCTGCTCAGCTGTTTCCTTGGCCATCAGCAGGCCCTGTTCTTTAGCCTGCCTGGCCTCTCTGAGTTTCAGGATGTATATCCCCGCCTAATGATCAGAAAGTAAGAAATGAGCGCATGATAAGCTATTGAACGGAGAAAAGGGGAAAAGTAAGTTATGAACACAAGATAAGGAACTACCTTCAGGACAGTCAGAGCAATACACTCTGATGGTCCCGGATAGAGGTAAAAGTCTAGAGGGGGGGGGGTGAATAGACTTTTAAATCTTTTTCAACTTTATGAAGTTTTCCCTCTAGATGAGTTGATCGATAATCTTTTGAGAGATCAATAGATGCACAGCGGAAGTCTTTAACCTCTTTATACTTAGTGTGAGATAACTTTCTAGTTTAGATGATGTTTAGACTGGTTACGAGAGGAAGTAGGCTTGGCAGTAGGCTGGTGAGCAGGTAACTGCTTAGGCTACTGCTGCACAGGCAGTTTGCTGACTGGCAGGCAACTGCTGAGGCAACTGCTGAGGACTAGGATGACTCTTGGATGGCTTTTTGTTCTGGCTGGTTATGGGGTTTGGAAAGACACGTTTGAATGGGCAGTGGGCTCAGCTGGAGGGTGAAGACCAGTGTACTGCTGAGTTACCTTCTGAGTTTAAGACAACTTCTAGTGGAAAACACTCTCAAGGAGAGTGAGTTATTAAGCAGTAGGCTAAGCAGTAGAGTCGATGAAGACTACTGCTTAGGATGCTGCTGGCAAACTACAAACCTTTAGTGAGATGTGTTTGGTGTGTGTTCTGTATGTATGAAAGTAAATCAACACACCATGTATCCTGGTTCAGAGGTGGTGTAATCCTCCTACATCCAGTCCCATTCTATTTCAAATGGATTTCCACTAAAGTATTCAGCCCAATACAATTAGTGCCAATCTAGCCTTGACAACCCTGGCCTAGATTGAAGGTTTTTCACGATGAGTATAACACCACTCAAAGTTACTCAGTCCTTAGACTTTTCTCAATTGATCCAGTGGGGATCAAAAGGTACTCTATCTATCTAACCACACTTTAGGATCCGAACAACTGTTCTTCTAAGTGTTTACAACCACTTGTAAAATGTTACAAGGAATTTCTGGCCACCAACTAAAACCTAAGCTCTATAAATGTTACAATGAATAATCTAGTCTAAGAGCTTAGTGAAGCATGAGTCAAAGCAGAGTGTTCAAGCACTTTCTCTTTTGCTGGATATGCGTAGTGTAATGACTGAATCACTTGCTTTGAACTCAATGACTTATTTTTGAACTCATGCTTCGGCCTATTTTTATAGGCATCTCCAGTAGATTAATTTCCTCCGTTGGTTGAGAGGATTTAAATCTAGACGTCCAAAGTATTGTACTTGTGTCTTCTTGTGTTGGAGTAGGATAAGGAATTGTCTTTGGTGCTGCTTGACGGCCAACTTGCTTCGTACGAAATGTCAACCCATACCTTAGGCCTTTTCTTCACTGTTCACCTGCCATTAGGTCTTGGCTTTGTCTTGCAACTATACTCATGTAGTAAAGTGCGTGAACCTGCTCAATTTGTGTAGTGAAGTAGTAAAATGTGTGACTTAGAATATTTTGTACCAAATAAATTTTGTACTGGTAGGATCTTTTCAATATCCTATTAAGGTAGTAAAATTACCTTATTGCATTTTGTTCTTTCCAGTACAATTTATTTGGTACAAATTTTACAATAAAATTTGTCACTTATTTTACTAATCACTTTCTTCCTAAAGTGACAAGATTGAACTTATGTATCAAATAAAAACTATACTGGTTGGATTTAAATATCCATGTAAGGTAAAAAAAATTTACCTCATTGTATTTTATAATTTCCAGTATGTCTAATTTGGTACATAGTTTTTACATTCTGTTTTTGTCACTTTTAGAGTTTGTGAAGTTTAGCAGGTATTGTGTACAACTTAACTGGTAGATGATTTTTCCAGTCAAATTTATTTGTCTAATTAAATGGACCAAGGAGCAAGACACGTCTAGATAGGTTTTCTTAGTACCAGTCAATTTCAAGATGTTACAGCAGAGGATAACCAAGACTACTACATTTTCCAAACTTATAAGAATGCTACAAATAGAGGGGAGATAACAAAAGCTTTTGGCATCATCAAAATAGTTCATCAAAATCTAGGGTCTAACACACTCCTCGGCCTCCTCCACCGGTATCGGGGGAAGATTGTGGCCATTAAGGAATCCCGATGTGGACCAGATCTGGCTCGCCGGACAGTCACCCCGCTCCAACATCTCATGAGCAGGATCATAGAGGGAGATCCGCTCGAACTGACTAGCCAAGTCAGCCTGATGGGCAGCCACCTCCTCAGCAGAGAAATGGTGGGACTGCTGGTCAGAAAAAAGCTGATCCATCAGCGTGTCAGCATGAGTTTGCTGATCAGGGGCAACCTGCTGCACAGGTTCTACATCCCGAACAGGTTCAGGCTGCTCGAGACCGATGGGGGCGGATTGGGAGGATGTCCCCTGATCGGCCTTCCTCAACCTCTTCCTCTTTGTCTTCCTCTGCTGCTTGAGAGGAGAAGTTGGTGGCTCATCATCAAATCCCACAGTGAATAGCCTGCTATCATCCATGGCCGGTTGTTCGGGGTTATCTCCTTCGGACTCTGATTCGCCTTGCTGAGAAGCTGGCAAAACAAACAAAGCGCAAAATTAGTACCGAGCGGTTCGCACATGGATAAACAAAATTGTTTCTCACACGGGAAGGACCGCCCGGACCATGGTACTTGGTTTTCAGTCAAGAAATCCAGGAATACGGGCAGTACCTATCCCGGCTTTAATAAGCCGTTCGGGAGTCAGATATGGCATAATCTGGAAGCAACCACCCGCCTCCACAGCAATGATATCCTGGCTAAGGTCTTCAGAGATGAACGGTTCGGGGGACTTTGGCGGAAAGGCATTCCACTTTCTTGGGATTAGGCCGTTTGGGACAGATACAAAAAAGAACTGATCTTTCCATTCCTTGATGGAGGAGGGAGTCTTGGAGAACAAAATATGACCTGATCGGGAACTCGCGACAAGATAACCCTGGGCTTGTTGTGGGATGACCGAGAAAAAGTAATGAAACAGATCTAAGGAAGGGGTCACCTTAGCTTCCACGCAACGACAAATAAAACCAGCCATTGCCCGGTAGGAGTTCGGCATTATTTGGGCTGGCACTATATTGTAATAATTTAAGAGGGAAACGAAGAAGGGGTGAAGGGGGAACCTAAGGCCAGCCTTAAGGGAATCAAAATGGACCACGACCATCCCTGGGAAGTGGCGCATTGGGTGGAGGCCCGATTGGAGGCGGAAGTTCACCGAATCAGGAAGTAACATCTGGATTTGGGCCCGGTTCTGGGCCGTGAGCTTTTGGCGCCTAAGCCTAATCAGGGCTAGGTCAAGCTTATGACAGGGAACGCCGCTTGGAGGACCGGCTTTCATAACTTCCAATTCATCCCCCGATTTGGTGCCATCAGGGTAAACGTCGGAGGAGGAAGAGGAATCATCACCGTTAACTTCCGCCGGAATAGGGACAACTTGCAGCACATCGTTGGGGTTTTCCTCTGGGATTGCAGTGCCGGAAGTAGAGGGTTCAGATGAACGAAGGGGTGCCATTCTCACCGAACGAGGGAACTAAACAGTAGAAGGGAGTTCGAAGGATACCTGAACAGAAGCAGCGGAAGAAGCTCTAGAGAGAAGGCAGAGTACTAAGCCGGAGATATCAAATTTCGAAACCCAGAATCAAAACCAAGAGAGCCTACTTATACTCTGTCACGCCGAATCAACAACCAACCAGAGAAAGACACGTATCCAGTAATAATGACAGAGACACGTGTCGCACAGAGAATCCTTCTCAAGTAATCATGACGTTTATCGGAGAAGCGAAACGGCAGTTGCAAATAACCGTCAAAATATGCCTAGGGAACCGGCGGAATGCCATCCGATACTCACCCGAACAGCATTCGGGCAATAATCTTCTACTTCCTTATGCGCTCACTACCGTTCGAGACATAGGAAGTGGGGGACTAGTGTTGGGATATTGGGTCCAGGCCCAATATCCCTAGGCCCAAATCCGGGAAGAAGCAGCAAGCCCAAAGAACTCCCGAACGGCATTCGGGATAAAACTTATACTCGGAACATTCTGGGTAACGATTATGCCAAGGTATCAAGGCCCAAATATCGATCGGCGTTCGGGATACTTCAGGAAGAAATTATCACCTATGGCGGGGTCCCACACACCGAACACCTTGCCCGAACGGGCAGTCAGCAAGTGGAGGCCGCATTTAATGCTGGATCATGACAGCTGCAAGTGGGGGCATGAGTGCTTACATGGCAGATGTGATAGCCTACCAGATTCGACCACGTGTCCACCTTACCCATCCCCATCTTAGTATAAATATCCATGTTTAGATCATTGTAAAGGGTTAGCATTTTAAGACTCAGAGCTTAGCAATAGATTTACATCTCCCATCCTTGTAATCTCATATTCATCTACCGTTCGGGTAGTTTCAGTGTAATTGCTTAATTACAGAATATAAGTAAGTTCTTGAGTTGAATATTGTCTCACTATTTTATATTTTATACACCTTTCAATCCAACCCAATATCCCTACAATATCCAAGGCTTGTGTTGGGCTTTCGGATCTTCGGGAATAAACCTCAACACCCTTAAATCTAGCTTGTTCTCAAGCTTCAAAACAGTGTCACCCTAGCTGAAAATTTGGATATCTTTTAACAAAATCATCATACCACTCCCAAGTATCATCTTCAACAGTCCCATTTGACCATTGAACTAGCAAATATACAGCTGCTGCATTCCCCTTCTTTGCAATCTTCCTTTCCAGAATGGCAATAGGTTCACTCTGTAATTGCCCAGTGTTGTTCATCATTGGTACAGAACCGGTTAAAGATAGAGGACCATGATGTTTCTTAAGTTGGGAGACATGAAAAACTGGGTGGATCTTTGCCTCTTCTGGTAGCCTCACTTTGTAAGCCACTTTTCCTATTTTTTGAATAATCACAAATGGTCCAAAATACTTGGGAGCCAACTTTGGGTTGCTCCTATAAACGACAGATTGTTGTCTATAGGGCTGGAGTTTAATATACACCCAATCTCCTTCAACATATTCTTTATCAGATCTTTGTTTGTCAGACTGCACCTTCATTCTATCCTTAGCTCTTTTCAAATGAAATTTAAGCATGGAAATGCATTCCTCCCTGGAGCTTAAACTTCTGTCTACCTCAGCTACCAAACTATCTCCACTTACATAAGGAATATGTATGGCAGGAGATTGCCCATACACCACCTCATAAGGTGTTTTACCAATAGTTGAGTGATATTTAGTGTTATACCACCATTCAGCTATTGGTATCCAATTGGCCCAATCCTTAGGATTTTCACCTGTCATACACCTGAGATATGTCTCCAAGCATCTATTGACTACCTCTGTTTGGCCATCAGTTTGGGGATGATAGGCAGTAGACATTAGTAGATCAACATGCTGCAATTTGAACAACTCTTTCCAGAAATGACTAAGGAAAACCTTGTCCCTATCACTCACAATGGTTTTGGGAAGACCATGTAGTTTATAGATGTTGTCAAAGTAAGCCTTAGCAACTGTAGAAGCAGAAAAAGGATGAGTAAGCAACACAAAATGTGCATACTTACTCAGTCTGTCTACCACCACTAGGATAGAGTCCTTCCCTTAAGATTTAGGCAACCCCTCAATAAAATCCATGGAGATATCTATCCAAATGGCTTCAGGAATGGACAAAGGTTGTAGTAGGCCTGGTGTTGCTTCCAGTAAGGGTTTACTTTTCTGGCAAACTATGCAATTTTTGATGTACCTCCTGATATCTCTTTTTAGTCCCTTCCAATAAAATAGAGGTTTCATCCTTTGATAAGTGGCTTGAACACCAGAGTGCCCCCCTATTGTTGAACTGTGAATTAGGGAGATTATTTCCTTTTTAAGATTCCCTTTATCTCACTAGTGCAAAATATGCATTCTATAACTGACATTTAATATGGGTTGAATTTGAACCGTTATTGTAAATTAACACGGGGTAAAAATTATAAATACTAAAGTATTTTAATGGATGATGGGGTCAAAATTATAAAATATAAAAGTTTATCAATAACGGGTAGAAGTTAAACCGCTATGGAATGGTGAAACGGGGTCATATTCATAATATTTATAAATTCAATCATGTGTGCGGTCTTTTTTTTAAATTAAAGAAATTGCTTTCGATGTTCGTTCAGTGGTGAACCCTTATCGAAGACGATATCTGAAGTTAAATTAAAGCCTTCGTAATTCACGACTTCATCAAAGGGAAAGGGAAAAGGTATGCAGCTCCGCCGCTTATACACGAAAACCTCTCCATCAGTCGCCGCTCCAAGACGATGCACTGCTCCGTAGCTCCAAGATAATGCACCGCTTCGAAGCTCTAAGACGATGGACTGCTTCGAAGCTCCGAGATGATGCACCGCTTCGAAGCTCCAAGATGATGCACCGCTTCGAAGCTCCAAGACGATGCACCGCTCCGAAGCTCCGAGACGATGCACTGCTTCGAAGCTCCAAGATGATGCACCGCTTCGAAGCTCCAAGACGAATCTCTGCTCCGTAGGTCCAAGACTAAACGCCCCTCCGTAGGTCCAGGATGACAAACCTATTCTCCGCCGCTCCTAGACGATGCATCACTCTGTCTCTCCTAAACGATGCATACACTTTGGGGTTCGTTCAGTTGAATCTCCATCTCAAAAGACATTTGTTCTCATCTAGGTAAAAATGCTTTTTTACAAACTAAATTCTCATTTATTATTACTATTGATTTTCGATTTATCTATATCTTTTGCTCACTGATGCAATTGTATTTATTTGTGATTATGCAAGAAGAATTTCATTTCTATTTTCTAGTTATCTAATGTCTATTTAGTGTTTGTAAAAAAGTCTCAATTTTTTTGAAGGTGCATTCTCTTTTGCTTAAATCATCAAGGTAAACAAAAGTTATGAAACATCAACTTTGCAACATGTAACTAAAGCCCTCTTGGTACGGCTGATGGTTGACTTAAATTGATGAAGTGTCTGAATTTTGCTAAGTGCTTTCAATCAGCTAAGATATTTTTAATAAGTAAACTAAAGTGTAATACAGAACTGAACTTAGAATTGTCATTTCTTTTCATTTCAATGGACACAGGAAATGGAATTTCATAGCTGTTGCTTAGGCTGTCAAGTAAGGGGCCACTTTGTTTAGAGTGTACTAAGAAGGTTGATTTCACATATTGAATATTTATTTATTTATTTTTCTTTTATTTATTTTAGGGTACTGGTTAGGCTGATTGTTTGTAGGAATAGTGGATATAAGATGCATGGTGGTGGAATTGAAAACTTTGAAGACAATAATGATTGTTCATGTGTCAAAGAAAAGAAGAGTCCTACTCAAAGAGTTTCTGTGGGCCCAACTTATACTCAATGAGTATAATCTTTTTCTATTTTAAGTTTTAACCCGGCTTGGGTTTGGAATATTGTGCTAATGCAGTAATGCAAATGGGAAAGTAGTACTCAAAATCTAGTAGAATATGTTCCTGTTTATTTTTACAGGTTTGCCTTTTACAAATTAGAATTAAGTAAGCTTTGAATATGTATTTTTTGTTTACAGTAAAATACATCTAGATTAAGGTTGACTTTTTAAGTTTGTAACTAATCTAACTTCCCCTACTGAATCAAATAAAATTACAGGAAATAGGAGTATAACATTATCCGTCTTGTGTAGAAATATATATAACTATCCTTGATTGCTAAAAGTAGGTCTTAATCAGTTCTAAACCAGAATACTCATTCTTTTTTAAGAGTGCAAAAGTCCTATTTTCATAAACAACAATTGTTTTCCTGAAAACTGTGTTACATTTTCCATTGATAATATGTGTTTTATGTGCAGAAAAACTAATTGAACTAATCATTGGAGCCCAGACTCGGTACACCTATTTCTTTGGTTCCTAATACAGGTGTAGCATGATGTGTACAATTACTATTGAAAGAAATCAGTGACATTGTATGTGGCCTTCTTCAGTTAAGATTATATCAATTTTGTTGTATCAGATAGGCCAGGCAGCTGCCTGAACTAAAATAATCTTGCAGTGAATTTTACTGAGTAAAGTGTGTCTTATTTTGCCAACTTAGTACCCATTTTGTATGGGTTATTTGGCTGATCTGACGAATTTTCTGACACGAATGTCGTTAGGTATCATTAATTTAATCTTTATAAGTCTAAAGTGAATTATTCTACTTATAAACAGAATGCTATGTTAGGCTCCCATCTTGCAGCCTTGGGATTTCTTGTATATTTTTTATATTTAAATTCTTGTCCAAAAGCAGTACAGATGGTAAAATAGAAAACATGCATTTAACATGCTATAGGTCTGACACTTTTTCTTTCTCTGTACAGGCTGGTGCCGAAGTGAATATAACAACGGGTGATGCAACCCCTTTACATATTGCTGCTAATAATGGTAGTCCTGAAATAATCAAAATGTTGTTACAAGGAGGAGCCGAGGTAGCTGTAAAGCAGTTTATATTCTCTATTCTGTCTAGTGCTTCATTCACTTGGTAGTTATCTTTCTTTAGTTAGAGTTTCATTCCAAATGACTTGAATCATAAAATAAATCATGCTAATCATATCGTTTCTTTAATATGTGGTCTATTACCACGTTCGGATGTTGTTGAGTTTAAATAAGAAATTTTAATGGATATGACTATATGAGACTTTTTTGCTTTTTGAGTCGTTTTACTAATACTTCATCATATTGAACTTTTGTTTGAAAAGAAAATGGTGGGTAATATGTTACTAATAGAATGAAGAGGAATGATAATGCATGGTATGTTTTGTTTCTTCAGGATGCGGTATTATTTCAAAGCGGGTGGGTTTCACCGCATTCAACATATTTTAATGACACGTGACGTTCAACTAAGTGTCATTGCAACCAACCCAAAATTTAAAAGGAAATGCGCTCTTCTATATCGAAATCTTGATAGCTCCCTTAAATGGCTTATTTTCTTTTATATGTTCACTTTTTGACTTAGTTAACCTTGCTTGTCTCGTTCCCTTATCTTGTGATATTTACAATTTTTACATGTCATAATGTTGGTCTTGTTATAGAAGCCTTTGTGGTTGAATCGTGTATTTTTAGGCTTCAGGTCCAAGCTTTTCTGTTTTTTCAATTACTTATATCATTATTATTTCTTTGATAAGTTTTATTATAAACTTTTCTTTGTGGAATCTGAGTTTAGTTTTATTTTATTTGACAGAGAATTAAGAAATTCCGGATTGAGCTGGTTTTATTGAAATTTGAAGAACTAAAGTGCAACGAGAAGAAGCTTGAGCTATTATCATAATAAAGGTGTAATCAGTCTCTGTAATCAATCTTTTGTGTGAATAGTGTGCTTCTATATACAGAGTTGTAATTATAATATATTCAATACAAATGTATCTAGATTTAAATAGTGTTTGTGATCTGTTTAAGTTTATCTGGATTGGGATACAATGTAGTACTCCGTAGTATACTGCGTACCTGTTTTCAGAAAGGAAAAAAACGGTTAGTATTTGTTTATATATAATATATGAAATGAAAACGTAATTATTTTTTTTATTAAAAAAAATCGACTTTCTATAACGGTTCCATTAGAAACTGATATTATAAGTCTTCCATATGGGTTAGAACCAACTGACACCGAAAGGACTTTCAATGACGGTTGATTTAGAAACCGATATTAAAAGTATTCCGTATGGGTTCCAGCAACTGACACGGAAAGTGTCCACTTTCTATGTCTCCTGATACTATATCGGTTCTTAACCGTTATTGTATGTCTGTTTTACCCCATATAGAAAGTCATTTTTCCACTAGTGTCTCCCACAACCAACCTTCCTTTCTTCATCAACTTCCCATTCTGCCAAGTGTAAGGAATGTTGGAGTTTGCATCAGTTTGTAGCTTTTGAATAATAACTTTGTAGGCTTCATTCTCCCAGCTATCTTGGATCTTTTGCAATAAGTCTGATCTCAATTGAGTCAAGATTAAACTCTATAATTCTCCTTCTTTGACTCTAGATAAAACATCAACTGCTACATTCTCCTTCCTTTTTCTATAAATGATCTCATAATCCAAGCCAAGCAATTTTGGCAAGCATTTACTTTGGAAGGAAATGGTAATCTTCTGCTCCAACAAATACTGAAGTGATCAGTTTTGATCAAGAAATGTCTGCCTACTAGGTAGGGCCTCCATTTTTCCATTGCTAAGATTATAGCCAATAGTTCTTTCTCATAAGTAGATAACAATTGATGCTTTTCAGATAGTGCCTTACTTATGTAAGCCAGTGGATGATTTTACTGAGACAAGATTGCACCAATTCCCTTGTCAGATGCATCAGTTTCAATAGTAAAAGAGGCTACAAAGTTTGGAAGGGCCAAAACAGGAGTATTACACATTGCTTCCTTTAACTGGTTGAAAGCATACTCAGCTTCTTGATTCCAATTGAAAGTGTTCTTCTTCAGTAAATTGGTAAGGGGTTTGCTGATAAGCCCATAACCTTTAATGAATTTCCGGTAGTATCCAGTGAGGCCCAAGAAACCTCTTAAACCTTTGATGTTTTTAGGAGTAGGCCATTCTTTCATAGCTTGTATTTTAGAGGGGTCAGTTTCCACTCCTTCTCCTGAAATGAGATGCCCCAGCCCCCAGGTATTCAACCTTCTTTACTCCAAAAAAACATTTACTCTTTTTTGCAAATAAAGAGTGCTGTCTCAGAATACTTAAGGTCTTATGCAGATGCTGGGCATGAGATATGAGATCTGCACTGTAGATGAGTATATCATCAAAGAAGACAAGTATAAACTTCCTCAGAAAAGGCTTGAAAATTGCATTCATCAGGCTCTGAAATGTTGAAGGTGCATTGGTAAGGCCAAAAGACATCACTACGAATTCATAGTGGCCTTCATGTGTTCTGAATGCAATCTTTTCAATGTCTTCTTCCCTCATTCTTATCTGCCAGTAACCTGATCTTAAATCTATTTTAGAAAAATAGTAAGATCCATGGAGTTTATCAATAAGCTCATCAATCACAGGTATAGGGAACTTATCTTTGATTGTGTGCTTGTTTAATTCCCTATAGTCCACGCAGAATCTCTAGGTCCCATCTTTTTTCTTTATCAATACCACAGGAGAAGAATAAGGACCCTTACTATTTCTGATAATGCCAGTGGATAGCATTTCTTGGGTGATCTGTTCTATAGCATCTTTCTGACTCACTGGATATCTATAGGGTCTAACATTGATGGGGGTGGTGCCAGGTTTTAAGTGGATTTGATGATCTTGTTCTCTTGGAGGAGGTAACTGTTTAGGTTCTTCAAAAATATCTTCAAATTCTGCCAGAACTTGACTGATAAGCTCAGGGGTTTGCTCCTTCTTTGCTTCTGAAATTTGAGGGACCTGTTGCAATTGAATAGCAAATAACTCCCCCATGTCATTCTTCCCCTCTCTTCTGATTACTTCTCCCATTGGTTCCCCTCGAAATCCCAGCAGCTTGCCACTTTTTATGCCCCTCAGTACCACTTTTCTGCCATGATATTGGAATTCCATCTGTAGTTTTTTGAAATCCCATAATACAGGACCCAAAGAAGCTAGTCACTGGATCCCCAAAACCATTTCACATCCACCCAATGGTACTATCATTGCATCTGTAGTGAATTCAACCCCATGCAAAGACCATGTGAATTGTTTGCATATTTGAGTAGTAATCAACTTCTCTCCATTAGCTACAGAGACCTCTAAGGGGTATGAATTGGTGATCTTGCATCCAAGCCTTTTAGCAATGTTTTGATCTAAGAATTTGTGAGTGCTTCCAGAGTCTATCAATACATGTAAGTCATTCTTCTTGACCCTTCTTGTGACCCTCATGGTCTGGAAATCATTTCTGCCGGATAAAGCATTCAAGGATATCAGTGGTTGTTCTTCTGAGGTTATTTCAACACACCTGTTGGTCTCTTCTTCTTGTAGTAGCACACCTGAATATGTTCCTTTGGATTCTTCTATCAGTTCTTCCTCCTTTTCCAATGGTATGATCTGTAATTGATAGAGTTGAGACTTGCATTTATGGCCTGGTGAATAGGTCTCATCACAGTGGAAGCACAGATTTCTCCTCCTCCTTTCTTCTATGTCTGCAGGTAAAGGAGGCCTTCTCCTGGGCATGAATTGATTAGAAGATCCTGCTTGATCATTTCTAACCACATTGGATTTCATTCCCTAGTAAGGTGGATAAGTGGGGTTTTTTAGGAGTGGTTTATCGGGATTAGGTTTATCTGCACGTTTAATAGGTAGAAGGCTATTTTCCAACAATCTGGCATATTCTATAACATTATATAAGGAATTTGGTTTAAAAGCCCTTACAAAAGATTTGATAGACACCTTCAGTCCCCCAATAAAACTGTCCAGGAAATAGGAATCTGGCAAATTACTATTTCTCTGAAGCATCAAACCCTTAAGATGTTCAAAAGCATCCAAATATTCATCAAGAGAACCAGTTTGCTGCAACTTGTTAAACTCTTCCACAACATTAAACCCTATTTCTTCATTAAATCTTGCACAAAGATCAATTATGAACTGCTCCCATAAAACAGATTTATGCACTGCAATATAATGTAACTATTAAACCATGATTCTGCCCTCCCATTCAAATAAAGAGATGCTAAGTCAACCTTCTGACTATTATCAATCTTGCACAACTCAAAATACTTAACACACTTTTGAATCAATATCCTAGGATTACTTCCATCAAAGCAGGGAAATTCAAATTTAGGTGTACAACCTAAAGTTCTAACCTGATTGTGCTCGCGAATGGGAGTGTTGTGCAGAGAATGATTGGTTTCTTCACTGGTTTTCTTCTGCAGCAACCCTAACAGGACATCCAGTTTTTGTGAAGTATCCAAGAACTTCTTCTCACTCTCCAAGGATTGCTCCATCAATCGCTGCTCCAGTAGAGTCATCCTTTCTTCCATTTTGCGGATAAACTAGCAATAGTAACCTTCTTGGCCGGGATGTAAGTATGAAGTTTTACTTCAGATTGAATGGCAGAAATTGATTTTTCAGAATCGGTGCTCTGATACCAATTGATAGAATTTAGGAATAAGATTCGAAAATTCTAATCAACTATCGTAGGAATCTCTAGGGAAGAAAAAAATTCGAACATATAGTTAGAGAGGGAATTGCTTCAGACAAGAAAAGAAGGGAGATTTCATTCATCATCAAGCTCCGTAAAAATGGAAGTACAGATTGTTTACAATATATGTAGTAGAATGAGAAAGCCATCTGCCAAACTAACTGATCTTAACTACTTCAACATATTAACGAAAAGAGATTTCTTCCAGGTTCTTCCACGCAAGTCTTCGTTAATCCTCAGCTTATCTGGCACTTCTCTTCTTGCTTATTACGTAGCTGACGTGGCTCAGGATGTATAACAGCAGGGAGAAGGAATATCATCGTCATTGTCGGCCGATCTCGCCAAAGTGGAGTATCACCCTGTGCCCGCCGCCGTTGTCTGCCAATTTTGCCTGTCGTCGTTGAGCTCGTCGAAGTGGTGGAGCACTGCTCTGTTATTCGAGATGCGAGAGAGAGATGAGTCCCGGCTACAAAAATGTAACGTTGAGATATTTAGTCCCTTTTTTGTCTTAAATAATAGTGGTCTTATTTTTGTCAAGTCAAAAGTCCCTACTTCTATTTTTGCCATTTTTTCAATTTCAAAACTTTTTTACTCCTATTTAGAGCATCCACATTCATGCTCCTCAAATAAACAGATTTTTTATGAGTCACTAGTGCCACATCATTGCCACATAAAAGATCTTAGATAATCTCAAAATATATCACTTTTCTCTCAACCATGCTCTCTATTTACTTGGATTTTTTTAGGAGATATACATTAAAAGTGTAACTCTCCTTAAATGCACTCTCACACGTTTAATTCACCCTCACACATACACACTAATTACCTCACGTTTATAATTAAAAAATAGGAAAAGGATAATGCAAATTCATAAAAAAATGAGTATATATTACGTATGTTATAACAAACCACATATTTATAAACAAAAAATTTTCCTTTTTAATCTTTTATAAAAAAAACAACCGAAAATTATCATATCTTTAATTGTTTCTCAATAAAATTTGAAATGTAAAATTAAAAGGTTTGCATGATTCCATTTTAAAAGAAAGTTTGTATGGCATTTGGTATGTCGATTGTATTTTTAGAAATGTGCATTGATTATTTTTCCCTAACGCACTAAGTAGTAATGCACATTTAATCATGGAGCACAATTCTCGAAACTTGATATAATGAAAGGTGGTAGAAATGTAGAATAATCTCACAATAATCTAACTTTAAAATTTGATACCAGATTATTTTTCTAAATAATCACTCCTAATAATCACTCTTTCTCAACCATAATCACAAAAAAGATCATCCACATCATCAAGTTGATCTCCAAATAATCCCAACAATGAGGATGCCCTTAGAGAATTCTCTCTAGTCCTAAAAGTTATAAGTTTTAGGCCTCATTCGTTTGAGGTGCTTCTAGGTCGAACTTTTTGATGAAGTTTTGTGACCATATTCTCTATGAAGTGTAAATCATATCAACGTAGTTTCATCTTAAAGTTCAATCAAGAAGTCAATTGACTAAATTATTGAAAAAAACGGCATGCTTTATTTACAATAAACTGCCCAATTTTCAAAAACATATTTAACTTATTCCTGATTAAATAGCTCACAAAATTTCATGAAAAAATTTGTCCTAAAAGCACCTAAACTGAAAGAGACCTAAATTTGTGAATATTTTCCTTGGAAAACATACTGTTAAAAAGAAGCCAAGTTTTTCTTTAAGAAAACATAGATGTTGAATAGCTGATTGACTTTTCTACCAAAGATATCATTAATCACTTGCTGATGGTTATGTATCATCTGGAAAGATGGCAGCAACACCCAGCAAACACAGCCACCCCTTAGTGAAAAAACATCTAATTTAAAAGGTACTTTAATTCCCAGCAAAGAAACATTGTCCAGGTCTTGAGCAATTTCGAGCTTAATTAGGCTGTAAAGTATACTCCCTAATAAAAGTCAACATTTCGAGCAATTTGTTTTGCAAAGTCAACATTTTTTGGCCAACCAATAATAAAAGTCAATCCTCCCTATGGATAGGTAATTCAATTTTTATAATTAAAATTTACATATTCAAATTAGAATATATTAAAAAATTGACACCCTAATTAAGTGAACAAAACGAAACTGTTTGACCAAAAAAGTCAAATTTGCAAATCAACTTGGGGCAGAGGTAGTAATGAATTAGAAAATTACACCCGTGTTTGCCGGTTGCTTCAATTCCACTACCCGCTGGACTTGTGATATAAATATGCAGAGAAGTAGAGAAGGTTTACTCAAGATATGATAGAGGAAGCCACATACTATACTATTATTAAGACTGAGTTCCATCTTAAAAGGTCAATAAAGTAAGCCACATATATACTATAAGTAGAACTGTTGTTAAGAATAGAGTTTCATTTTTTTTATATGAGGAGTAGCTCAAAATCTTATATTCGTAGGACTGAACTGTCTTATACTTATACGTGCAGCCCTTAATTAGCTAGAAGCCCTGCTGGTAGCCTTCTTGGAAAATGGAAAAAGAAACTAAGAGAAGAATTGGGATATGGATATGTGTTGTAACCATGATCCTCGCTATCCCCATTATTGTAGTCGGCAGTTGGATGATTTCCAGCAATTCTTGTGTGAAGAGTATTAAATCCTACAAAACCCCCGGATTCTCCAGACCCCAGACATCCCTCGTAGGCTGGGTTGTCATAATTGGTGCCTTGATGCTCGTGAGCGGTTTTTGGTGCTGCTTGACATTCTGGCTTGATAAAGATAGATATGGGATAACTTACAGGATAGTGATGGGGATCTTATTGCTTATCATGTTTGGGTTTGTCATTGCCCTGGCGGCGTACTCCAATTACTCAGGCTCGGCCAAGAAGGCGCCTGGTCGGGGTTACGCGGAATACCGTTTCGGTTCATTCTCTTCCTGGCTTCGCGAGAAGGTTAGCGATGAGAATGGGTGGACCGAAATCTCAACTTGTCTTGGTATTTCCGACGGTCCCTGCGCTGACTTGAGGCGCGCTTCTTTCTCCTCGTCTCAGCAGCTCTATGCTGCAAATCTCACCCCCTTACAGGTAGGTACCTACGTGGTCTTCAACCTTAATCAGAACTTATGCACTTTGACTTTTACATTATTCACATGTTCTACTTTGACTATGTTTTATTTATTAATGTAATAATATTTTTTTATGAAAAAAATATTGTTAAACTTGTCTCATTGTAAATTTTCATAATCTAATTTTTTCATTTTTTTTTACTAATACAAAATCATATATATTAATGGTCAAAGTTGTGTCTCGACAAGTGTGAAATGTTGACCGTTACATTTATTTAAGAACGGAGGAAGTATAATAAGTTAATAACCAATCACTTGAGTGCGACCCAGTAATGGTATGAATATCGAGTACTTCAACGTTTGTACAGATTTTTATGATTTTATCTCAAACTGAAAGTTACCGTTTAAAATATGTATGTGGCCGATTCTAGATTTTGAGTACTGAAAAATACCAGATCGGACCCCGCTTAAACATACGAAGTACGGAGTATATAATTAATACTCCCTCTGTTTTATTTATATTGTCCTGTTTTACCTTTTCGGGAAGTCCCACTTAAATTGTCTCATACCATATTTGGCAAAGTTTGTGTGGCTCCAAATAATACTCCCTCTGTCCCATTTATATTGTCCTGTTTGTGCACGCAAACCCACTTTTCTTAATAACCGTGTCACCTAGCTTCTTCCATCCCAATATAAATGGGACGGAGGTAGTATAGTACAATTAAGTTCTTCTTTTTATACTACGTATTTTTCTCATTTTAATAAATATCTTGTTCACACAACAATTTTATACATGTCTGGTTCTAACTAATAGGGAAAAGGCACAAGAATTATTCAAACTAGCTATTAGGACCGACCGGGCCCAACCTTCCTATACCCAAGATCGGGTACCTTATTTGGGTTGTTCAAGTCTGGTTGGCAGGGTACCTTATAGTATTATTAATACACAAATAATACTACTTTAAATCTCTCTAACAAAAATATGACTAGTAATTAAAAGAACAAGGTGAATTCCCTACCATTCCTCCTAAACTGCCGTATGTGATGGGTAGTTATGGCCACTTACTCACTTTTTTGTAAACCCAAATATGATTGATAATACTTGCGTAAAAAACTCTTATTTTTTTCAAATATTCAAAAATATAGACAAATAGATTTACTAGTGTAATGCTTGGGACAACATGCTTCAATTGTGGGACTTTGATATGGATTAGATGAGAAAACATTGATAAAGATTATGACTTATATATTTAAATAACAATTATAGGATCAAAAGTTTTTAGAATTATAAATGTCTCTCATAAACTAACCATAACCAATTATAAATTTATAATTGTTAAATGAATATAATTATATAACGTACTATTTCTCGAACTAACATTTCATTCCTCTGGGCGGCCTCTTTTATGCAGTCTGGATGTTGTATTCCTCCACAAAGTTGTAATTTCACTTTTGTGAGTCCATCATGGGATTCATGGCCAACAAGTTGGGTAGGCATCAACAATCAAACATCGGCTCTTGATGCTGACTGTGCCATATTTAACAATGATATAAACAAACTTTGCTTGGATTGCCAGTCTTGCAAAGCAGGAGTACTTGTCGACATCAGGAAGAAACTGAAAAAAACAATTATTGTTCTTACTTTTTTCTTTATATTGGAGGTTGTTGCTTATTTTACTATTTGTTACATCTAGTGTCATGAAAGTAGCTAGACTCTAGTCTTGCACCAACCCATCGCCTAGGCGGGAACATGTTGGAGATATCAAAATTATGTTTTTGGATATGTATGATATAAGTAATACTTGTATTGTATTTGTGTGTGTTTATATCTTATAAACACACATTAACAAGCATTGTATTAAATATGGAATCATCACACTTACCACACATTAACAAGCAATATGACTAATCACTTAATTTCATTATGTAATAAGTATTAAATTATACACTCTCCATAGAAGTTCATCCCAGACATTAGCTTAAAGGAGGATAAAGATTTCAATAATGGAACGAGTTGTCTTTGAGTGTACGAAAAGTATGACATTTGAATTGAGATGATAATTTTTTGTTGGGTTGTCTCCCAATAAGCACTTAGGTTAACCTCATAAGCAAGACAAGTATACCTCTTTAAGGCGATGCATATATGGCTTTTGTTTAGAAGAATTTGGTTGTTCTTCCACCTTTTATTGGGTAGATCTTTCTGTGTCCCTTATCAATTGTCAATGTGATTTTGAGGATGTCTTCTTCCTCCTATTGAGGTTGCTTCCCGTCATCCCATTTGGCGCCTTCTTGCATAGAGAACTGTTGTGTTTCTTTACCAAGTCAAAATATGATTTTTCACCTTCTAATGTCTATTTTTGCTCCTCGTGTAGCTAAGTAAGAATGATCGTTTGATAATGAGGGAGTCAATCCTTCCTTCATGTATAGTACTCCGTACTGCGAAGTCGGAAGGGTAGTATTCCTTTTTTGGCTTTTACCGATCGAGGCACCATTGGTTATGCCTAGAAGTTTTTCAATGAGGGGTCTGCCAATTGTAGAACCATAGTTGTGTGTTCGAGATTTTTCACCCCTATTCCAAGTTTATTGAAAAGGATAATGATATTAGATTGACACATGCATCCAAATCATACAAAGGTTTACTGTGACATTAGATTGACTCATTTTCCAATAATGCAAGCTATTGTGAAAAAAGTGTCCTGGATTGACCCATATGGTTCGGCTGATCGGTCCAGCACCAGGCCAGTGGCGGAGCCAGAAATACGGTCTTGGGGGTCGAGAATCAACTTTATACAAAATGAAAACGGTGGATCGTTTCCAAACAATGTCCGAGTTGAATATTTTATATGTAGTTTAGATAAATAGGCACTCGTAACAATAAAAGAGACTGTTTTTGCTCTATTTTTGAGTCATGTCACGTAAGTAATGAGTTAATTATACGCTATTTTTAAAATTTGGGGGGGGAAATCAATATTACTCATCAAAGTTTGCTGATTTTACGTTTAGATAGTGCTGATTTTGCAGAAGTCATAACTTTTTACTCGTAATGAGTTACGGGGGGCCATAATATATCAAATAGAAGATATTTCAGAGCTCTATGCTCTCAAACTTTCAGCAGGGTCGACTGACCCCCCCTGGCTCCGCCCCTGGCAGCAGCCCTGGGTTCCCGGAGAGAGTTGGTCCGGCAAAGTGTTCACAAGCAGCCACAGTCGCGCTAGACTCGGCCTGAGAGTCAGCGAAGACAGGTACGGTAGCTGCAGGGTAGGGGGCATCGACGTCCACATAAATATAGGTGTGACTCACATCAAAGCCGGTGTTGTAGAGACAAACAAAGAGGACAGCGGCGAGGACGGCATCTCAGTAAGGACAGGTCTCGGCACTGAAGAGAAACTATGCGATTGGACCACGCTCAGTACTGAGGCATCGGTCACCGGCGTTGATAAGACGGTGGTGGAGCTCAATTCAGTGGTAGCGGCGGTATTTGGAGAGACCATGGTAGCTGATTTTTTTAAATACCGACTAAACCCCCTCATGATATCAAGGTTTATCAATGTGGTAGTCCTATATTTCATATTCTCGATTTAGTGAGTAAATAAAGTAAGAATAAATAAGAATACATACCTACTAAGTAGATAAAATACTAGATATTTTGGAATAAGCCTTGCCACATTGGTAAATATATTTAAATACTACCTAGTATTTATTTAGAAGCCTTACTCATTCCAAAACTCCATGCGTTTCGCAAATCCAGAATAAATAGATTTATTTTCCAAAATATCTTCATTAGACATGTTGGATAATTGATACTCATATTGTATAATAAGGAGAGATTTGAACAAAGAATGTGGAGAAAGAGATGAGTGTGTATAGAGTATGAACTATGAATTCTATGAGTTATATTTACAAGCCTTACATAAGAGAGAATATATAGGGAAAATCCGGGTCTGGCCTCTAATATGGGTCTGACAGACCCGGTTACATAAATGAACTAATAGTATAAAAAGCTAATTTAGAACATCTGAATAATAATGTACAATAATAAGAATCCGCTAAACGTGTGAGGGCCGCTGTCCAGGCCCAATAGTCGGCAAACCGGGGGGTCTGAGTCCATATACTCCATCAGGAGTCCCCCACTCCCTGAGCCGAGAGTACTCGAGGTGAAAGGGAGTAGTCCAAATTGTAGTTGCAACGTTCTTCTGTCTTTGGTTTCTTCCTCTCCGGCCGGGGACCACCACCCTTGTCCATAATGGGGAGGTGCCTCGTTAAAAACCTTTACTAGGAAAAAACCCGGTAGGAAAAAATCCTAATAAAGGGAAAAAGAGTACACCTAGCGCCCCCAACATGAAACAAGGAAGGTAGGCCCCCTGCGGCATAATCACTTTTGCCTAGCTCAACCCGTCTTCATCTGACTCATCTTTCGTTCCTACTCACGCGTGATATTTTCTTCTCGTCTAGAAACTCTGACCCTTCAGTCCCCCAGTCCCCACTCTTTGAGGCGAGTGAAGACGAGGTGAAAATGAGTAAAGTCATCTTTGTACCTACACATTTATCATACATATAAACTTTTTTCTTGGGATTTATGTTTCTGATCGGGAGTTCGTCACTTGAAACAAGTGGAGATGTGAATTGTTAATGTAATGATAAAATACTTTGTAGAATGGATGTGTGAGCCATTCGCAAGCAACGGTCGCCACTCGAGGAATGACTAAGACCGGTCTTCGTGCCCGACTTGGTCGGGGCTTTGTCTTCGTGCCCGACTTGGTCGGGGCTTTGTGCATGATCTGGGTCAGGGCTTTAAATCCTAGTGATGGGTCTCAACTCACACTCTACTAGACATTTGATCATAAGTGCGTGATAGTGTGACATTCGCCCAATAAAAAAAATGATTTAAATAAAAATAAATATGACAAATTAAAGAGTACTTATCTTTTTGAAGTGGGCTGAAAATTAAACTGCTTGGGATGAAATATGTTGCTGAGAAAGAGTCTGGCCCATAAGGTTTGAGTAGGTATGGGCCAATTCCCTAATGATTCTGCCATTGGCAAATGACAGCCTTGTCCATCTTGTTCTTTCTTTGGAAAAAAAGGAGAGACTTGACATCTATGAGCTGGGAGCAACACACGTCCGTACACTTTTAAGCCACAAGTTTGAAAGATTGATTGGGTCAACTGATCGTATGCCTATCAAACCACCTCCCCGCCGGCTCGTCCACTGTTTGCGCAGCACACCAGTACTAGAAGGAAGTCACGCTTTGCAGTCACACTAGGGAGGCGACGACTGAGGACGACAATGTTGTCCACCATAGCTTTCGAAGGAGAAATAAACCTGTCCCAGATCCGATCTTGAGTCTGAATTTTACGAACTCCAAGCCGCCATGGTGAAATTCATTAAATCTTCAATCGGCAGATCCCTCGCGTCAATGGGAAGGAGCGACCGACGACTGGTAACATGGAGAAACGACCAGAGACTGGCCAGGTGGAGCTACGTTGGTAGAAGGGATGACATCGGTCTTGGTGGCGCACGATGGCTCAGCAATGAAGGAGATTAAAGCAGCAACTTGCCTAGTCGTGCTCTTGAATTTCAAATCGGAGTTGTTGGCAACCTTTTGAACAAATTTCGCAAAGGGATGGACAAGTGAGCTCTGTAGGGGTGATAACACTTCCTGGGAACGGCGCGGCGAAGTCCAACTGGTGCGGCGAGCTCCAGCAAATGGTGTACAGCGGCGGGATGGCGGCGACGGCTCCGACTCAGATCTGGAACATTCTAAATCCTGATTTGCTAGATTAATTTTTTCTGATTTCTTCGTGATTTGGGTGAATTTTTGGTTTTTTGGTGAGGTTTTCTCACTTGTGTTCAACCTCTCAATGAGAGCACCATTGTTGGATAATTGATACCCATACTGTATAATAAGGAGAGGTTTGAACAAAGAATGTGGAGAAAGAGATTAATGTGTATAGAGTATGAACTATGAATTCTATGAGTTATATTTACAAGCCTTACATAAGGGAGTATATATAGGGAAAATCCGGGTCTGGGTCTCTAACATGGGCCTGACAGACCCGGTTACATAAATGGACTAATAGTATAAAAAGCTAATCTAGAATATCTGAATAATAATAATGTACAATAATAAGAATCCAATAAACGTGTGTGGGCCGCTGTCCAGGCCCAATAGTCGGCAGACCGGGGGGTCAGAGTCCATATTCTCCATCAAGACATCTAGGGCTATCACATTGGTAAGTCTTTTGCCACATTGGTAATGGGTTAAAGGAAACCACAAGGCTTACCAAAATATCTCCATTACACATCGGAATAAATAGATTTATTTTTCAAAATATCTTCAATGAGTATACTGAATACCTAAGGAAACCTTCTAAATAGAGAGAAAATATTTAAGATAATAAAAGCATTACTCCCTCCGTCCCTGAATTATCTTCAAACTTTCCTTTTTCGTCCGTCCCAAAATTATCTCCTCTTTCCCCTTTCGGCAAAAAATTTGTGGTTCACAACCATTCTTACACATTCTTACACATTTCTCTCTCCTCTGCACAACTCTCCACCATACAAATCTCACTATCTTAATAAATGTGCCCAGCCGTAATGGGAGAAAAATTAGGGACGGAGGGAGTATTAAGATACATAAATGATTATTTTTCTAACATTTCTCTCTCCTTTTTTTCACGATCTTATGTGTTTTTGGTAAATTTTAGAAAAATATTCTATTTGTTGTTTCTTTAATTGACTATTTGTCATACCACTTATGCACCGTTAGATAGTTTTGCATTCATGCACTAAAAAGACAATTTGACACTTCTCTCAACAACTTCTATTTTTTGGTTGAATCATCTCTATTCAAGGAGCATATTTTACTTTTATTTACCACTTTTTCTCAAAAAAAAAAAAAAAAATAGGAAACGACAAAGTTCATACGTGAACCACTCGCGTCAATTTAAAGCCACTCTCCGGGC
Source organism: Cuscuta epithymum (assembly GCA_945859915.1). Lineage (NCBI taxonomy): Eukaryota > Viridiplantae > Streptophyta > Magnoliopsida > Solanales > Convolvulaceae > Cuscuta > Cuscuta epithymum. The sequence goes on from CAMAPF010000046.1 coordinate 1,204,330, forward strand.
TACAAAACCTTCCTCTCAGGCGTGCTCCCTATCGTGATCCTCATGGTATAGTGTTTCCGTTTACTGATATAGTTCTATTTTCCCTATTTTGCTTCTGCTCTTCAGTTTCATACAGTCGTCTGCCTATCTCTTCGTTTCAGTCTGCGTTCTTTTAACAGTAATGAAGTAATGCCTTCTCCTCCCAACATTTGTGGGACATATCATAATCAAAGTGGGAAGGAGGGAGTAATACTTTATCTATTTCGTGGCGAGCTATTGCTTTTGATTTTTGTCATTCTTTTTCCACTGTTCACAGTATTATGGAGCACATTTTTACGCGTGTGTATGCATTTGCCATGTTTGATACTAGCGATTTATATCACATGCCCTAGATATTACAGGTTGATGTGTGTCAATATATGTGCGTGACTGCGTGTAGAGTATATTTTTGACATATCCTCCTACAATCCTCCATCAATTGTGTATTTGATTATTCTTTCGAGATTGGTTAGAATGTATTTGAGATTTACATGCTGTTTCTAGGCTCTTCCTAATCAGAAAACTGTGGACTACCCAAGCTTCAAGCTAGTCATAGTTGGTGATGGAGGGACTGGTATGTTCAATTTGTGGATGACATGGTTTTCTCATTCTCTTTTGTTAGTGGCCGCTTTTTCATATTCATATTATCACTGGATGAACCGCTGAACCAAAAAACGGTTTCTTATTGTGGCAAGGAAAAACTACATTTGTGAAGAGGCATCTCACTGGTGAATTCGAGAAGAGATATGAACGTGAGGGACTCTGCTTAGTCATAATCACTTCATTGCATGATCATTAATTAATCCCATATTTCTCTGATTTTCTCTTTTTCTTTTGTAAATCGGCAGCTACCATTGGTGTTGAGGTTCATCCTCTGGACTTCCAAACAACCCATGGAAAGATCCGCTTCTACTGCTGGGACACAGCTGGACAAGAGAAGTTTGGAGGACTCCGTGATGGTTACTAGTAAGTTATAACTATTAAAAAAAATTAATGATCGTCATACATAGTTTCCACTCCAACCAGTGATATATGTGTAGGTTTATCAAATCTATTGATTGCTATTAATAGTTGCAACTTGCAAAAGGCAAATCCTATTTTTGTGCCTTGCTGTAGTTCTTAATGTTATTTATAATGAAGTTCTAATGTTATCGTTTGATTATATACAATATTCTCATTTTATAAATGTTTTTCACTTGTAGCATTCATGGTCAATGTGCAATTATTATGTTTGATGTTACTGCACGGTTGACTTACAAGAATGTTCCCACCTGGCACCGTGATCTTTGCAGGTTTAGTGTATACTTATAAAGAAGTTATCTTTGGCCTTATAGAACAATCAATTAGAATTGCTAATATGGATACCAGAACATAATTTTTCCTGACAGGGTTTGTGAAAATATTCCCATTGTTCTTTGTGGAAACAAAGTTGACGTCAAGAACAGGCAGGTGAAAGCAAAGCAAGTTACATTCCACAGGAAGAAGAATTTGCAGTACTATGAGATCTCTGCGAAGAGCAACTATAATTTTGAGAAGCCTTTCTTGTATCTTACCAGGAAGCTTGCTGGGTATCTGTTTTTTTAACACATGTGCTCTATCATTATTGTTTAATGTCCAAGCACATAATGATATATATTAATTCTTCTCTTGATATCTTTAGGGACCCCACTATTCAATTCAGCGGTGACATTGCTCTGCGTCCTCCAGAAGTACAAATTGACCTTGATGCACAACAATTGTGAGATACCCTTCTATTGCATATCATGCTTCAGACACATACATATTTCTGTAGGCTTGCATTCTGATATACAGAAGATTAGTGTTTTATATAGTAACAAAAGAAGATTATGTATTCAAATGTTGAATACTTATCATCAGGCACAAGTGTGTGTTTTGTTTCTCATTGAAGCATTGCTAATTAATTAGGGTATCCTAGAGATTTAGGTAAGGCAAGATATCGAACTATGTGTATGTTTGGTAAAGGTTAATCTGATCAAAGTATCTGAATAACCTGAATTTCTTATACTGTGGGTGAGACTGAGAATGCGTTAATGGGGTTGAACATAAAAATTCCCTGTGAAACATTACTTTCTAATAAATGTCTAATAGATGAGCTTTTAGTGTGATCTTCATTTAACAACAGTGTGCATAAATGTGAAATATTTTTGTCATTAACTCAACTTATGTACATTAGCCTTTATTTTGTTTGGAGGGAAGGGAAAAAGTTGAGAAGAGTTTGATTATGTTGAAAGCTGAAAACCAAAATCTGAAGCACCACGCGGAATTGGAATCCTAGTTTGTTTTGGTACATTTTTTTATGATTTTAATCTCACACAATTGCTATCTTTTCAGGCATGAAAGAGAGCTAGAAGATGCAGCTAACATGCCACTTCCCGATGATGATGATGCATTCGAATAGTGTTCTTTTTGTGTGTGAGGGGTGGGGTGGGGTGGGGGCTTTTATCATTCCTACTTAAGCAATCCCCTTGATGTTATTTGGTTGAGCTTTATCTCGTTTAGGTGAACTACTTTGCCATTGTTGGTTTCCTTTGTTGACTTTTTATTTCTATTTCCTTTTTACTTATATGGGAGCCCAGTCATTAATCGCCTGCTAATCTGCATATAGAGTTTTCTTGTTTGGGATCTGAATGTGTGTTTACCTTAAATCCCAATTCTAAATGCAGTGCTTGAATCTCTAATTTTTGTTGGGATGAATCAGACACTGATTGTGTCTCCGTACCATTATAACTTGCTATTTGTGGGTGTTAAACTAAAGATGTGTTTGGGGCATAGCTGGGCTTGATTTTCTTAGTGGTCTACTTATTGCTCCTAATTGGGGTTGAAATTGATTTTACCAAATGGTTCTTCGACAATTTAGTTGGTCCAGAAATTTCTCCAAAAATAACATCTACTCAATGTGATTATAAAATAAGAATTGTATATTGCAGATTTTGTTTGGAGTTTGGACAAACTCTGAGAAAATCATTAAATAGATCTAGGGATGGACCCGGGCCGGTTCGGGCCTGGGTCTGGCCGGGCTTTTTTTGGGGAAGGGAGAACCAGAACCGGCCCGGGTAGGCAACGGTTCCGAGCCAGGCGGGGCAGGTTCACTTCTTTTTTTTTCTTTTGCTTTTCTAATTAACCCTTGACCTCCCCCCTTCACCCCCACCCCTAACCCCCCCCCCCCCCCAAAACACCTAGCCCAATCCGGGAAAAACAAAAAAAAAAATGAAAAAAAAAAAAAACAAAGAAAAGAAAAAGGCTCGAACTGAGCCCGACTAGGCTGGTTCGCCTTTTGCAAGACACGGAATTGAAACCGCTTACACCCGGTCCAGGCCTAAGCCCGGAACCGGTTTTCCGGGTCGAGCCGGGCCGGTTCTAAACAGTATTGGGCCGGTTCCGGGCATGTGGCCTGAACCGAGTCCATCCCTAAATCGATCATTCAAGTGCGTAGAGACAAAGTTGGATTCAAGGCAACTAAATGAGAACAAAGTTTCTCCTATTTTATGGATTCTCTTGTGTGTATACTTCAAAGAGTTTTAATAAGTCATACTAGTCAAGTAAGTTTTTAGAGTAGCAATGAAAATCTCGAAACCATAAAAAATGATTGATTGGGCTATAATTATCATCATGACATTATTAAAATTGTTAAAATATAAATAAATCAGTCATCTTGTAACTAATCATGATTAGGAAAACATTAATATCATTATCAATATAAATAAGAAATCATAAATATCTGTCACGGTTTGGTAGTCTCTGTCTCTCTGAGTTCTTTGAAACAACTCTCATTAGCAGCGTTATTGTCAGGGTTTGGTTGTATTCACATTAATATCACCGTATATTTGAATCTATTTGTGTTGGTCTTAATCTTTTTCGAGGTTTTATAATACACCATCATCATCATTACCCCATTGTCGCAAAGGCTCCCACCTACGGTGGGGTAAGGGAGGGTCGGATGTACGCAGTCTTACCCCTGTACTAAAGCACAAAGAGACTGTTTCCGAATCACCCATAGTGAAAATTGCATCGAAAATTGCATAGACTGACTGTTACTTCATAACAAAGAAGCGCAGACCGTTTAGTGAGTCATTTTGCTTTATTCCATCATATTCTCAAGCCAAAAAATAGTGAGTCTTTGGCTTTATTGAAAATGATGGAAATAGGTTTTATAATACACAATGGGATAAATCCATCTGAGTTTTGTGCTTCATGTTTTATTGTCTTTTATGTCTTTGTAAAATTCTTATCCTCATCAATATATTTTCCTAGGTATCTTGCTTTACACCTTCAAGGTGGAAGGGGTGAAAGAAAACTTTGTGGCACATTCTTCATGCACAAAACTTTTAGTTTGGGTAAATATGTTAAGATTTTTTTTTTGGATGAAATGTAAATATATATTAACACCCAGAAAACTACACATCACATATCCTAGATCTCCTAAAACCTCCCCGACCCTTACATAATATGAGGGTGAAAGGAGGTTTTTATTCGATCTAATCTATGTCAAAATAACCAAGTATTATACTTGGCCCATCAAGAAGTTCAAACATACATCGGTGCAGCACATGCACGCACACAGTTCAGAGACTAAAATTCTAAACAAAGTACAAAGGTGTTGCAAAATGCACACACCCTTAAATCCAAGGCCATGCTTCATGCCACAGTCTACTCAAAATGTAATCAAGTCATGCGGGTATAAATTGAAAAGTATTTTATACACCACATGCTTGACTTTTGAGATGATCTCCTCTTCCTTGACATCCTGTTCATCAAATCGATTGGCATTCCTAGCGTGCCAAAGGTAGTAAACCGCGGCGCAAAAAGCAATCCGGACAACCTTCCCTTTGATCTTTGATCCTTTGTGTTCCTTCAGGATCCATTTGATCGAGCTGCTAAGCGTGGTCATCTCTCGTGTCATGCCTAACCATTCCTTTATTTTTTCCCAGACCCTACAAGTGTAATGACAACGAAAAAATAGGTGTGGAATTGTTTCCAATCCACCCTTGCAAAGGTCACAACGATTAACAATATGTAGGTAACCTAAGTTATCCTGTGTAGGTAACCGGTTCCTCAAAGCAAGCCAAACGTTGAATGAGAACTTTGGGGGTATATAAGACTTCCATATGAAGCTCATCCATACTCTTGGCGTCCTTTTAGTTCTCAACAACTCATAAATCTTTCCGGAAAGGAGTTTACCATTAATGGATCTAGAATTTAGGCCCATAATGGTATCATTCAAATTATTAAAGCAACCCAAAATTTGGTCCCGGATGTGACTCAATTTCTTCATGAACATCGAGTCACGGTTGTGTGGGATAAAATCCCACACGCTCCTACCCTTAAGGTAAACCCCATTGACCCACCTCACCCAAAGGGTGTCCTTTTTCCTATGAACATCCCAAAGTGTACGAGAGAGGAGAGCATGGTTCCAAACCTTGGCACTATGAATTCCAAGGCCCCCCTCCTCTTTTGGTAGACATATGTCATCCCAAGCCACTTTAGAATATTTCCCACCCCATAGAAAAATTCGACAAATAGAAACAATCCTATCCAAGATAGTTTGGGGGACCGGAAAGACTTGGAGCCAAAAAGATTGGACCCCTTGGATTACTGATCTAATTAGCTCCAGTCTACCGGCATAGGATAGGGTCTTTGTGTTCCACGCCTTCAAAAAATCGGATATAGTATCAATCAAGGGCGAGTATTGCGCCACCGAGACTTTCAAAGGGGCAAGTGGGATTCCTAGGTATTTAACTGGGAAGGTACCACGCCCAAAATCCACAAGGGCCATAATGTCAACAAGATCTATATCATTAACTCCCCCCACAAAAATGTTAGACTTATTATGGTTTACCATTAGGCCCGATACGTCACCAAACTCTCTCAGGGCACTGACCAATATATCAATGGAATATATGTCACCCCGCGAGAAGAGTATGAGGTCATCCGCATAGGCCAAGTGAGTAATCCTAAGTTTTGAACATTGAGGATGAAAGTTAAAATTTGGCCCTTTGGTTTTTAAATTAATTAACCTCGAAAAATATTCAAGACAAAGGACAAAGAGAAGTGGAGACATTGGATCTCCTTGGCGTATACCCCTCTTTCCTTTAAAAAAACCATACAAAGAACCATTCAAAGAGACAGAGAATGAAGCCGTGGTTACGCACTCCATAACCCATCCAACGAATTTCAAGGGGAGGCCCATACCCCTTAAAACCCCCTCTAGAAAAGTCCAAGAAATCGTATCATAGGCCTTACGCAAATCCACCTTGATCATACATCTAGGTGAGATTCGCTTCCTCGTGTATCCTCTAACAAGTTCCTGGGCAAGGAATATGTTATCAAACATGAGGCGGCCATCAACAAAAGCTCCTTGGGCTAGGTCAATCAAGCCGGGAAGGCATGGAGAGAGTCTAGCCGCTAGGATTTTTGTAATTATTTTATAAATCACATTCGTACAAGAGATTGGTCTATAGTCCGATACCTTCGGCGAGTGATTCGTTTTTGGGATAAGTGCAATAACCGTGTGATTTATTTGCTTTAGTATCTTACCCGAATGAAAGAACTCTTTGACGGCCCGGACTATGTCATTTTAAATAAAGTTCCAATTGGACTTAAAAAACGTGGATGAATAGCCATCCGGTCCTGGTGCCTTGTCATTGCCGATGTCAAATAGAGCATTTTTAATCTCTATTAATTCAACCGGAGCAAGGAGGTTAGAGTGAGCACTTGGCTCAATCATAGGACCGCTTTCCAAGACCGAGAGGTCTAGGGGGTGGCATTCAAAATTAGTACCAAACAAATCAACAAAAAAATTTACAAATTCACTCCCAACTTGCTCCAAAGAGGTGGTGAGGTTGCCATCCTCTAAGGTGATAGAGGAGATGGCATTTCTGATGGTCTTCTTCCTCATAATCGCATGAAAGTACCTCGTCCCCTTGTCCGCTTCTAGGATGTGAGTTGCCTTCGCCTTTTGTTGGTAGAAACTACTCTCGGCCTCACTAAGGAACTTTGCCCTTTTCATAGCTTCCACCAATAGGTTTCGGTTATCCACGTCCATCGAATTTTGGAGAGATAGTTTGTGCAATCTTTTATATTCCTCTTTCGCCCTCTTCGCCTTGCTGGAGATGTGGCCAAATTCTTTGGTATTTAGGTCTTTAAGTGGCCTCTTGAGTAGCTTTAGGTTCCTAACCATAGAAAATTGCGCCGTGCCCTCAATGTCTCGCCTCCAACCCTGCGCTACTAAATTAGCAAACTCGGGATGTTTAATCCACATGTTAAAAAACTTAAATGGTTTAGGCCTTGGAGAGGAATTATTGAGTATTGATATTACGGAAGCCGTATGATCAAACTCAACCTCCATTTCGTGGAAATGGGCCCTTACATTTAAACCATTTTGACACCAAATATCATTTATCAGTACACGGTCAAGCTTAGCCCAAAGTGCACCCTTATTCCACGTAAAGAATTCACCCGTAGAAGGTGCATCCTCTAGGCTAGCTTGAACTTTAAAATCAAACAAGTGTTGCATCATATATGCCGTAGGTGGGGTAGACCCCACCCTTTCATTTGGAGCGCAAACGCAATTAAAGTCCCCCGCTATAACCCAAGGTTCGGTAAAACCATCCCCTAGAATAGCAAGTTCTTCCCATAATGCCTTGCGTTCCAAAACAGTATATAACGGATACACAAAAGTGGATAAAAATGCCATTTGGGAGATACGACACACACATTTAAGGTGCATATATTGTCCCTCAACCACCTGAACAACACAATTTATCACATTCGGGTTCCACATCAAGGCCATACGGACTCCATTTATTTTATTAAAATTATTTTCACAAACCCACCCCGGCCATTTATTTAGAAGGTAGTTATTAAAATTAGCCGTGGTCATTTTAGTTTCAAGAAAGCAACATAAACTCACATTGTTACTATTAACATAGCTAGCAATTAGACTATGCTTAGAGGTTTTGTTCAAACCTCGGACATTCCAAGCAAGTATTTTAACCATTTATTTTTAAAATAATAAAAGCTGATAGTACCCCCAAAGATATCAATTCAAGAGAGATAGAAGTCCGAGGAAAAGGCCTCATCATCGGGGTCTATTCCTCTTTTCTCCCTGCTTTCTTTCCTAGCTCTTCTTCTCATCTCTTTCAAGTATTTCTTGTTCCTGTCAAGGTTAGCGTCGAAGAATGATAAGACACGTTTAATAAAGTTAGGTTTATCAAAATCATACCATTCGCCGTTCTTTTTAACCTCCGGGCAGCTAAGTAAAAATTCCTCAGTGAAATTAACCCCGGTATCATCCCAATTGAGCTCATCCAGGTTTGCCCCTAACTTGACGATGTTAATTCCTATCGGTACTTGGTCTGTTTCCCACGCATATGCAATAGTTTTATTTTTCTCATCCAAGCAGACCATTGTGACAACATCATCGTACCCCATCTCATACATATTGGTGACCAGGTACCCCTTCCCCCCATTAATGGCTGGGTCACCTCGGCTTTCAACATAGGCAGCGGCTGGGGTGTAATTTTTTGCATTTGCAGCAGTAGGCAGTGACCTGGCAGCTTCCAGGTTGGTATTTTCCAAGTTGGCAGAACACTCAATGGCCATAAGTTGCTTTGTTTGCAAAAAATCGACATAATGGCGGGCCTGCACATCAAAGAAGCTAGCAACATTAAGAGTAAAAATATTTTTATTAAAATTGTACCATGTTCGTGTGCGTCTAACTCCCGGGAGCGCAACCAAACAAGGGTCAGTGAACACCATGGCAGGGGCTTCGAGATCAGTTTCCCTTTGCAGATTCTTCTTTAGCCTGGAAACCGCAATATAGCTCTTGATTTGATGACGCTTTTTGACAAATGCTATGTGCGCCCCATCTTCCTTTGTTACAAATTTGTTAATAATGTCATCCGGTTCTAGCTCGTGCACGCTCTTAACCAGCCGCCCCACCCAGTCAAAAATAGGATCAGTATCAATGGATAGTTCTGGGATGATAGCCAGTGCATTAGAGTCTATGGCAGCAAGTTTTGGGACAGCAGGCCGTGCATAAGATTCCGTGGCAGCAGGTTCTGGGACAGCAGGCCGTGCATACGATTCCTTAGAAGAGTTATTTCCAGAACCATACTAATAGAGGTTCAATAGTTCAGACTTCAAAAACAATTCAAATTAACTATAAGGAAAATATTTCTGGCTACTAAGCTATGGGGTTAAAAAGAATCCTTAAAAAGTAATTCAACTCATGGAAAAAATGAAGAAAAGGTGTGCTTTTGGAATGAACTGTTTTGCTATGCTTTTTAAATCTACATATTACTTATTAGAAATACTTTTGGAGTGACATCTTATCCTGCTAGAAAAGTTCTAAAACGCATTAGATTGAACTAAACCATCTATAAAAATGTCTATCTTGATGACAACTTTTTTGTATGCCCTCAAATTGTTAGGTAGTGGATAATCATATGAAGGCTATATTAATGAGTTTATTTTTTGGCTTTTTTAACTACACTGACCTTTATTAAACCTAATAAACTATGTTCTTTTCATTTACTTCAGATTTTGATTGAAGATCAACCAGTTCAGGAATTGAGTTCTAAACTAAGGTTGCCTCTAGCTCTTTTTTATGGCCTATCTTTATACTCTTGATCAACCAGCTCATAAATTCTACTACTTCCATAGCCTCCCATAGATAGGCACGTGGATTCACACTATACTGATAAGAACCAGAACAGTAAAAGGAAAAGTAGATGTTGATTGAGACACATACCCTTTCTACTTCTTTCTTCTGGCTCTGCTTGTGACAACCTTTGGCCTCCCTCCAATGTTTGGTAAAATTTTGGTGCTTCCTTTGTTTTAATATTGACAGAAACCTTCTTAGTGAGGCTGGTATTATTTTGGTCTATGTCTCCACCAGTCCCCCCTTTTCTTTACATACTCTCTTCTCTTCATCCTTGCTACCTCTTATTCTCAGAGCCACATTCTTTTCTTTCAGTAATAGAGCATGGTCCATCAGCTCGGTCAAGCTCTGTGCCTATACAGTTTGAGTTCTGCTTTGATCTCCTCCTTTAGGCCATTGATAAAAATGCCTTTAAGCATTTCATTGTCAATGCTTCACAGGGAGGCTAGGATATGACCAGTCAAAGTTTATTTTCTGCTTTTTAACATACCTTTTTCATACATAAATATGTAATAAATTAAGTTTATTTCCATTTACTTCAGGTTTTGACTGAAGACCAGCTAGCTCAAGAATCTAGTTCTAAATTAAGGTTGCCCCTAGCACTTTTTTGACGGCCTTTATTTATACTCTTGAATAACAATTGATCTACTCACTGATTATACTACTTACATGGCCTCTCATAGATAGGCACATGGAATTAGATGATAAATGCCCTAAAGGGATATGCTTCAGCACCATATGCTTTACCATAATTGTATTAGTATGCATGTATTTGATTTGGTTTTAAGAAAATTTTGAAGATTGATTTGGTAGGTTGGTATATATCATTTTTTAGCGATGGTAGAATACTTGAATAATAAATACAAAAACAAAATATTATATATTGACCCGTGTTGATGTATGAATATTCTACTGAATATTTATATTTTTTGGGATAAATGGATAAATATTATTGTAAGATACAATTGACTGAAAATATTCAGACACTAAAATGTCATTATTAGCCTTTTTCTCAATCCTTTAGTGCAATGACATCTCTAACTAATTTCATGCTTAAGTCACCACAAATCTTAGATTCTCAAAATAAGGATAATGGATAAGAATATGATTTATTGACATTTAGTGACTATAATAAGAAACTAGATCTTATAATAAAAAAAATGCTTACATGCTCATTTTTCATTTAACATTATGTGTTGTTTGGTGACCCTATATTTGAATTTATCAACCTTATCAATCAATTTTTCTCTAAATACTTAAATTTTGATTTCGCACGTTGGATTTTGTAATGATCAAAAAAGTAAAATTGGAGTTACTTTTCTACCTGGATTGAATGGAGTTACTATAAATGAACATTTTAGCTGCTTTTTCCAATTAATGTTTCTTTATTTTCTAATAAAATATTTTTTAAATTTAATTTTTTAATAATTCAGTAGATTCAGCAAGTTTAGTGATTTTAAAAATGAACTTCATTTTTAGCAGATTCACCCAATTTATTTGTTACCAAACATAGTCTATATAACATTTTAAATGAAAAGATGTTTAATATATGATATTATCGTCAATGTAAAATTGTGACACCCGAACGTCCTTGAAAATTCAACTTAAATTCAAATTTATGTATTGAATTTCCGATCTCCCAACAATTGTAAAACGATTAATGTTCTACGTAGTGCATGGTTGAATATCGTACTGTTCAAACTCGTACATTAGTGCCGGGTTTTGCAAATACTTATTCGGGACTTATTAATAAATAAAAGAGCCCAACATTATCCAAATAGTGATACATAATCTTTCAAGACAATTTGAGGAAGGTCGGGCGGCCCAAACATTATTTTGGGCCCAACCTGCTAAAAATAGCAAGTATTCGAGAATGGCGTTCTAAACCCACTCGGGAGTGACCCACACGGCTAGTAGCCCAATGATACGTATGACAAATGTAAAATAAGTGATTGAATGATTAAGGAAGAATACAAATGCCTATAACCCCACCTTTGGCCTTATTGAGCTAAATAATGGGAGTAGGATTTTCCTTCCATAATATCCATCAAGTAAATTATTGGGATGAGCCTACACATATTGGAGATCAATAATGTGATTTAAGAAGTTGACTTGTTCTAAATAAATTAGGATGAGTACAAAAAGACATCTTTTGACAAAGATAAAACAATAGGACCCATTTTCCCCATTTTTGGAAGTATTGGTAGATAATTTGGATCCCCAAAATGATTGGGATCAATTGGGAACCACTCCACATGATATTAGTACCTTCAAGACAAATAAAAATGGGTTAGGAGACTTACCTTGGCCGGCCATTATGGAGAAGAGCTGCACATGACTTGATAAGAATCAAAGTTTGGGCCACCACTCTTATTTTCGCACAAATTGGTGTGCTGTTTGTCTCCTCTCATTATAGGAGCTATCCTCAACCAAATAACGTGTATGAGGTTTCCTTGGATAGCCCTTGAAGTTTAGTTTCATAATTGAGTGGTCTTTGTTCGAGGAGAGAGAGCTTATCTTACAAAAATCGAGCTGGAGGGAGTGGTGGTCTGTGAACTCGAGCTGTGAGAGTGCTGAGACTGTTTGGTTGATATCTCGAGTTTTACCAATCCAATTAAGGCGTGTGAGATACCAAAAGAAATCTCTCAAGATGAGGAATCCGTGAAGGTCTGGTTTGCATCAATCGGAGTAGAGGAAGGCTTCCAAATCGTCCTAGCAAAACACAACCTCGCAGAAACGGATTTACTCTTTTAAAGTGAGTTGTTAACCCCAAATCCTTTCCATTCATTTTCCAAATGATATGAACGATTGGTGGGACTATTGTACACTAATCCAAGTGTATAATATGTCCTTGAAAAGTTATTTTATTGATGTAAAGGTTAGATACTAACCTAGAGTAAATATTGGAAAACTAGGAATCGAGTTAGCCGGAAAACACCCGTTCTAGGGGCTGTTTTCGTATCAACGATTAGGGGTTGAAATAGAAACTTGAGGAAGCTGTTTAACACCCATTTTCAAGCAAGGAACCAGTTCTCAATCTTCCTTGGCCGAGGCTTTGGTCATTGGATCGAGAAGGAAGGTTTTAGAGCTCATTTGAGGTGAGGACCGACATCTAGTTGCTTACAACTTGTAGGTTATGCATGAGATTGCCTAAATGCTTAAATCATGTTTTTGTGAATAAATATGCTTGAACATGATATGAATGATAAGTAATGGACTTGATCATGAATTGAAACCACATTGATGAATATGGAGTCATGTGAGATAAAAGTATGCTAATATGGTAAATTGACCTTCCAACTCATGTATGAATGTTATGTGTATGTAAATGTATAATTGCATGATGATGCTTAGCACATGGGAGGCTGCCACATATCTATTGATATGGAGGGGCTACCATTAATGATAAATGAGTTGTAGGAATAATCTTAATAGTATTGTGATGCTAGTTAAGGATTGTTCTAAATGTTGATAGAATCAAACTTAAAGGTTGAGTTTGTTTGTGATGAACTTGAATAAGATTCAAGTGTCAATTGTGATTTCATAGAGTAAGTGATCTATGGTGTGATTGTATGAAGTAGGAGATCTATGGTGTGATTGTATGAAGTAGGAGATCTATGGGGTGAATACATGAAGTAGGAGATCTATGATATGATTACATGAAGTAGGAGATCTATGATGCGAGTGCATGATGATGTACTCGAGCCTAACTCTAGAAATAAGAAGTTGTATTAGGGTTGGACCCTACGTATGTCGTGACCATTAGTCACGGGGTTTTGGAAAATGTTTTATAACAAACATGGGCCTTTGAGCCGGCTACTTGACTTTATATAAAGTAAGTATATATTTTGAAAGGGGTAATTTGAGATTACGGCCTATACTATATTATCACCCTATTTGAGGGTCTTGTGTGTGAAATACTTGTTGTATATCTATTAGATGTCTGCCACACCAGCACTTTATAGCCCTATAGAGTGCTGACCCCTTCGGGGGCGTCCCACCACCATTTTTCAGGTTGAGGCTAGAGCTTGCTTCCTGTGCTCGTTGCTCGAGAGATCATATAGGAGGGAAGACTTGGTTCGTGCTTCCTCCATTCTGTTTTTAAACATTAATAAACATGCTCATGAATATTTTACTATAGAGCCTGCGTGCTCATGTTTGCCACGTGTGGCATTTGTTTTCAAACTATGTTTTCCGACGTATCCGATTGCTTATTATGTTGTTTATGGATGGCTTACGTGTGAATGATATTCGAGACGCCTTGTATAATATGAATGTGTTGGACTGCGGTTGACCATTCGTATTGTACGGCGGGTTGTTGACGTGTCCGGGGAGGTCCGGGGCGTGACAATTAAGTTGGTATCAGAGCCTTAGTCCATAAACTTCATAATGAAGTCTCCAAATTCCCTTTTTGAAAAGATTTTGAAAACCATGAGCATAGAAGTTTTGTACTTTGGAGAGCTTTTGGTACTTGGGTTGCAAGGTCTCTAATTGTTAAGATGGTACCCTTAGCAATTGGTATGGCGGTGACTCGAGCCAAAATGTGTCTTAAGTACCTATCCGTCAATTGACATTTGATACGAGTCTAACGACTCTTTCCAAATTTCTTTCAGAAATGGACCGTGGTGGCAGGATTACTCGGAGGAACCCGACCGGCCGTGTACCAGTGGAGACTGGACAGGGCAGTCGAAGGACCTCTAGGGCATCTAGAGGAGCTGGCCGTGGAGGCCGATCACAGACTGTGAGTGACGGTCATGTCGACACAGAAAGTGAAACCTACTGGTCCTATGAGGACTCGACTTACCAACCGGAAACCGAGCCGGTTGAGACCCCTTACGAAGGGGATGACGATGATGTGAGTGATGAAGAAGGGGAGAATGACTCCCTAGCAAGAATTGAGGCGCTGCTCCAGCAATATCAGCGGGAGCGCGAGGAAAGGAGGGAACGCCGAAGGCGCCGAGGAGGGCGAACTTCGGGTGGGGCTTCAAGAGGAAGAAGCCATGGCGACTCTAGGGCCCACATTGAACCACATGGGGGCCGGGGTGATGGAGGTCCGATCATAAGGATCTCCAAATACCTCAAAGAGGCACGGGACTTGGGGTGCAAACCCTTCAATGGAGCAGGTGACATCTCGGTCGCCGCGGAATGGATCAAGAGGTTGAACGAAGCAGCCCTTGATATGCAACTCACCCCCGAATTCAAGCTAAGGGTGGCGGTAAGATTGCTTGAAGGGATGGCATCCACATGGTGGGACGGAGCCAAGGGGAAGTATGGCAATGTTGTGACTTGGGAGAATTTCCGGCAGGAGTTCTTTGCCCAGTACTATTCTGATTTTGAGGTGAACAATAAGAGGAGAGAGTATGCCCTCCTAACCCAAGGTGGCAAGATGACGGTGAGGCAACTTGAACACAAATTCAGGGAACTCGCGGAGTTCATACCGGAGTATGTCTGTGATGAGAACCGGATGGTAAATCACTTCTGGGATGCCTTAGACTTGGAGGTGCGTGAGAGGGCAACGCAGTTGCCTAACATGACCTTTAGCCAGGTGGTCGAGCAGGGATTGAAAGGGGAGAAGGAATGGGAAGAAAGAAAGATGAAGAATGCCGAAGAGGCGAAGAAGAGAAAATGAGAGAGTCACGGCTCCCAAGGTTCCAACAAAAAGGGGAACCATGGAGGGGGATCTTTCCGTGCACCGCCGCTACCATCTAGGGGGAACCAGGGCTCGAGCAGGCATGACTCGGGGTCACAAGCCTCGGGGACGCCTCGTTGCTTGAATTGCAAGAAGAGTCACCTTGGAAAATGCCGTGAACCTCCTAGATGCTTCCAATGCGGGAACACCGGGCATTTGAAGGCGCATTGCCCACAATTGGGTGGGCTAAGGTCATCGGGACCAGGTAGCGGGGCTACGGGAACAAGAAACCAAGCCGTGGGTTCCCAGGTAACCAGGGGGCAAGGGGGAGCAAGCGCGAGTAACGCGCCATCTGTGAAACAAGGAAGGACCCAGGCTAGGGTCTACGCAATGACGGAGGCGGATGCTCAAGCTAACCCGGATTCCGTTGCAGGTATTGCCTCTCGTATACTAGTGTTTTATCCTTAATTAGTCCATAAATTGAGGTTACTAATTGTTAGGATCAATGCACGAAGCTTTAGGGTCGAACCGGGAAGATTTCGGACCATTTCGGGCTGTTTTCGCCCAGGCACGGTCGTGCCTAGGGTAGGCACGATCGTGCCTACAAGGCAGTAGGTACCTGAGCATTTCCCCGACCCAGGCACGGTCGTGCCTAAGGCACGCACGATCATGCCTGCAAGGCAGTGTCTGCCAGTGAAGTTTCCCGACCCAGGCACGATCGTGCCTAAGGCAGGCACGATCGTGTCTCCAAGGCAGTGGCGTCCTGGGCTTTTTCCCAAGCCAGGCACGATCGTGCCTACCCCAGGCACGCCGTGCCTGGCACCCAGATTGCCGAAGTGCGATTTTCTCGCACCGTTTTGCGACGTTAAGACCTTTTCTTGATCCCTAACGTGCGTGTGAACATTGTAACCTTCTATAAATGAGTAGGGAGGGTAGGAAAGATGTCTTACATGGTTCATGAATGTAGGGACACTAAAGATTAATGGGAAGGATGCGCGAATCCTTATCGATACCGGGGCGCAACGTTCATTTGTGAATGAAGCGTTCGCCAAGAGATTGGAAGTGCAATCCGCACCATTGATGCAAACCTTAGTGGTATCAACACCACTAGGGGATGACGTGGAAAGAACTCGTTACTATCCATCTTGTGGGGTGGAGGTTAATGGTCAAACCTTGACGTGTGACTTCGTACCGCTGAGCATGATTGAATTCGATGCAATCCTAGGGATGGATTGGCTAGAAAGGAACCATGCTAGGGTAGATTGCTACACGAAGGTTCTTGAACTCGAAGGCAATGATGGGGAGACCCTACGCTTCGAGGGCGATCGAGGGAGATCAAATAGCTGTATCATATCCGCCGTGAGAGCGAGAAGTATGATGAGAAAGGGATGCCACGCATATCTAGCATACGTGGTTGACAAAACCAAAGAGGAAACGAACATCGATGATGTGAGGGTGGTTTGTAAGTATCCGGATGTCTTCCCTAAAGACCTACCGGGGCTTCCACCTGATAGAGAGATTGAATTTGTGATCGAGGTCGAGCCTGGTACCAAACCAATCTTCATACCGCCATACCGTATGGCACCCGCCGAACTTAACGAGTTGAAAACCCAATTGCAAGAGCTTTTGGATAATGGTTTCATTAGACCAAGCCACTCCCCGTGGGGAGCACCAGTTCTTTTTGTGAAAAAGAAAGATGGGACACTTCGAATGTGTATTGACTATCGTCAACTGAACAAGGTCACAATCAAGAATAGGTATCCTTTGCCTAGAATTGATGACTTGTTTGATCAACTACGAGGGGCAACCGTGTTTTCAAAGATTGATTTGAGGTCGGGTTACCATCAATTGAAGATTAAGGAAGATGACATACCAAAAAGTGCTTTCCGCACAAGGTATGGGCATTTTGAATTCTTTGTTATGTCGTTTGGGTTAACAAACGCCCCAGCGGCATTCATGGATTTGATGAACCGAGTATTTCATAAATACTTGGACCGATTCGTGATTGTGTTCATAGATGACATCTTGATTTACTCAAGGAGTGAAGAAGAGCACGAGGAGCACTTGATACTTGTCCTCGAGACACTACGGGAGAAGCAACTCTATGCCAAATTCTCTAAATGTGAATTTTGGCTAAAGGAAATTGGCTTTCTCGGGCATGTAGTTTCGGGATCGGGAATTGCCGTTGATAGCAAGAAGATAGAAGCCATTACCGAATGGGAGAGGCCAAAGAACGTCAAGGAAATTCGTAGTTTCCTTGGGTTGGCAGGCTACTACAGAAAGTTCGTGGAGAAGTTCTCCGTTTTGGCGTCGCCGTTGACGAAGCTCACTCGAAAGGGAGCTAAGTTTATATGGGATGACAAATGTGAGAAAGGATCCATCGAACTGAAGAAGAGGTTGACCGAGGCACCGGTACTTGCATTACCCAAACAGGGCATGGGGTACGATGTCTATAGTGATGCGAGCATCCAAGGGTTTGGGTGTGTGTTGATGCAGGAGGGGAGGGTAATTGCCTATGCTTCACGACAGTTGAAGAAGCATGAGGTAAATTATCCTACCCATGATCTGGAGCTGGGAGCAGTAGTGTTTGCACTGAAGATTTGGAGACATTATCTCTACGGAGAGACATGTCACATATATACTGATCATAAGAGCTTGAAGTACGTGTTTACTCAGAAAGAGTTAAACATGAGACAAAGACGGTGGATGGAGTTGATAAAGGACTACCATCTAGTTATTGAGTACCATCCAGGCAAGGCAAACGTTGTAGCAGATGCCCTTAGTCGGAAGAGTTCGTCTGGGGCATTGTTGACTAGTTTGAGGGCACTGAGGGCCCAATTGGATGTATCTAACGACGGTGCCTTATTGGCACGATTCGAAGTGAGACCGACCTTACTTGATGAGATCAAGAAGGGTCAAGAGACTGACGCAGAACTTATGAAGGTCCGGGAACGCATGCAAGCGGGACCGGTGGAGGATTTCAGGGAAAGAGATGATGGTCTCTTGTTATTTCGTGACCGAGTGTGTGTGCCGTCAGATGATGAGCTCCGAAAGTCCATCTTAGAGGAGGCTCATTCATCGGCTTATGCCATGCACCCGGGGGCACGAAAATGTACCGTGATTTGAAAGAAAGTTACTGGTGGTCTGGAATGAAGAGGGAAATAGCCGAGTACATCAGTCGATGCCTTACTTGTCAACAAGTTAAGGCAGAACATCAGCATCCAGCAGGCTTGTTACAACCACTTTCCATTCCTGAGTGGAAGTGGGAACATGTGACTATGGATTTCGTGGTAGGTTTACCACGGACAATTCGGAACTACGATGCAGTTTGGGTTGTTGTGGATAGGCTCACAAAGAGTGCACACTTCTTGCCTATCAACACTACCTACCCACTTGAGAGGTTAGCCAAATTGTATACGGATGAGATCGTGAGGCTGCATGGGGTCCCAGTGACCATTGTATCGGATAGAGACCCACGATTCACATCACGTTTTTGGCCAAAATTTCAAGAGTCTATGGGAACGAGGTTGAAGTTCAGTACTGCATTCCATCCACAGACGGATGGGCAGTCTGAAAGGGTTATACAGATCTTAGAGGATATGCTGAGGGCTTGTGCGTTAGAGTTCCAAGGAAGTTGGGACAACCACTTAGCACTCGTGGAGTTTGCCTATAACAACAGTTATCAGGCAAGTATCGGCATGCCTCAATATGAAGCATTATATGGGAGGAGGTGTCGTACACCGTTATGCTGGGACGAGGTTGGCATGGCCAAACTCGAGGGTACTGAGTTGGTTGAGATCACCAAGTCAAAGGTGAAGTTGATTCGAGAGAGACTCAAAGCGGCTCAGGATAGACAAAAGAGTTATGCGGATAAGCGTCGAAGAACCTTAGAGTTTAAGGTTGATAACGAGGTATTCTTGAAAGTTTCTCCTTGGAAAGGAATCATTCGATTCCAAACCCGAGGGAAGCTTAACCCACGATACATAGGTCCATTCAGAATTATAGAGAGGATTGGGGCCGTTGCATATCGTCTACAGTTGACTCCTGAATTAGAGAAGATACATAATGTGTTTCATGTATCCATGCTTAAGAAGTATGTACACGATCCCTCCCACGTATTGGAAAAGCCGCCTGTAGAGGTACGTGAGGATTTGAACTACGATGTACAACCAATCAAGGTCACCGATAGAAAGGTGAAGAAACTGAGGAGCAAAGAAGTCCCAATGGTTAAAGTACTTTGGAAGAGCGATCGGGTCGAACAAGAGACATGGGAAACAGAGGCTTTGATGAGGAAGCAGTATGCTTTCCTATTCGAGTAGAGCTGTGAATTTCGGGGACGAAATTCCTGTTAAGGGGGGGGGGGGGGGTGAACTTGTGACACCGCACCCGAACGTCCTTGAAAATTCAACTTAAATTCAAATTTATGTATTGAATTTCCGATCTCCCAACAATTGTAAAACGATTAATGTTCTACGTAGTGCATGGTTGAATATCGTATTGTTCAAACTCGTACATTAGTGTCGGGTTTTGCAAATACTTATTCGGGACTTATTAATAAATAAAAGAGCCCAACATTATCCAAATAGTGATACATAATCTTTCAAGACAATTTGAGGAAGGTCGGGCGGCCCAAACATTATTTTGGGCCCAACCTGCTAAAAATAGCAAGTATTCGAGAATGGCGTTCTAAACCCACTCGGGAGTGACCCACACGGCTAGTAGACCAATGATACGTATGACAAATGTAAAATAAGTGATTGAATGATTAAGGAAGAATACAAATGCCTATAACCCCACCTTTGGCCTTATTGAGCTAAATAATGGGAGTAGGATTTTCCTTCCATAATATCCATCAAGTAAATTATTGGGATGAGCCTACACATATTGGAGATCAATAATGTGATTTAAGAAGTTGACTTGTTCTAAATAAATTAGGATGAGTACAAAAAGACATCTTTTGACAAAGATAAAACAATAGGACCCATTTTCCCCATTTTTGGAAGTATTGGTAGATAATTTGGATCCCCAAAATGATTGGGATCAATTGGGAACCACTCCACATGATATTAGTACCTGCAAGACAAATAAAAATGGGTTAGGAGACTTACCTTGGCCGGCCATTATGGAGAAGAGCTGCACATGACTTGATAAGAATCAAAGTTTGGGCCACCACTCTTATTTTCGCACAAATTGGTGTGCTGTTTGTCTCCTCTCATTATAGGAGCTATCCTCAACCAAATAACGTGTATGAGGTTTCCTTGGATAGCCCTTGAAGTGTAGTTTCATAATTGAGTGGTCTTTGTTCGAGGAGAGAGAGCTTATCTTACAAAAATCGAGCTGGAGGGAGTGATGGTCTGTGAACTCGAGCTGTGAGAGTGCTGAGACTGTTTGGTTGATATCTCGAGTTTTACCAATCCAATTAAGGCGTGTGAGATACCAAAAGAAAGCGCTCAAGACTAGGAATCCGGGAAGGTCTGGTTTGCATCAATCGGAGTAGAGGAAGGCTTCCAAATCGTCCGAGCAAAACACAACCTCGCAGAAACGGATTTACTCTTCTAAAGTGAGTTGTTAACCCCAAATCCTTTCCATTCATTTTCCAAATGATATGAACGATTGGTGGGACTATTGTACACTAATCCAAGTGTATAATATGTCCTTGAAAAGTTATTTTATTGATGTAAAGGTTAGATACTAACCTAGAGCAAATAATGGAAAACTAGGAATCGAGTTAGCCGGAAAACACCCGTTCTAGGGGCTGTTTTCGTATCAACGATTAGGGGTTGAAATAGCAACTTGAGGAAGCTGTTTAACACCCATTTTCAAGAAAGGAACCAGTTCTCAATCTTCCTTGGCCGAGGCTTTGGTCATTGGATCGAGAAGGAAGGTTTTAAAGCTCATTTGAGGTGAGGACCGACATCTAGTTGCTTACAACTTGTAGGTTATGCATGAGATTGCCTAAATGCTTAAATCATGTTTTTGTGAATAAATATGCTTGAACATGATATGAATGATAAGTAATGGACTTGATCATGAATTGAAACCACATTGATGAATATGGAGTCATGTGAGATAAAAGTATGCTAATATGGTAAATTGATCTTCCAACTCATGTATGAATGTTATGTGTATGTAAATGTATAATTGCATGATGATGCTTAGCACATGGGAGGCTGCCACATATCTATTGATATGGAGGGGCTACCATTAATGATAAATGAGTTGTAGGAATAATCTTAATAGTATTGTGATGCTAGTTAAGGATTGTTCTAAATGTTGATAGAATCAAACTTAAAGGTTGAGTTTGTTTGTGATGAACTTGAATAAGATTCAAGTGTCAATTGTGATTTCATAGAGTAAGTGATCTATGGTGTGATTGTATGAAGTAGGAGATCTATGGTGTGATTGTATGAAGTAGGAGATCTATGGGGTGAATACATGAAGTAGGAGATCTATGATATGATTACATGAAGTAGGAGATCTATGATGCGAGTGCATGATGATGTACTCGAGCCTAACTCTAGAAATAAGAAGTTGTATTAGGGTTGGACCCTACGTATGTCGTGACCATTAGTCACGGGGTTTTGGAAAATGTTTTATAACAAACATGGGCCTTTGAGCCGGCTACTTGACTTTATATAAAGTAAGTATATATTTTGAAAGGGGTAATTTGAGATTACGGCCTATACTATATTATCACCCTATTTGAGGGTCTTGTGTGTGAAATACTTGTTGTATATCTATTAGATGTCTGCCACACCAGCACTTTATAGCCCTATAGAGTGCTGACCCCTTCGGGGGCGTCCCACCACCATTTTTCAGGTTGAGGCTAGAGCTTGCTTCCTGTGCTCGTTGCTCGAGAGATCATATAGGAGGGAAGACTTGGTTCGTGCTTCCTCCATTCTGTTTTTAAACATTAATAAACATGCTCATGAATATTTTACTATAGAGCCTGCGTGCTCATGTTTGCCACGTGTGGCATTTGTTTTCAAACTATGTTTTCCGACGTATCCGATTGCTTATTATGTTGTTTATGGATGGCTTACGTGTGAATGATATTCGAGACGCCTTGTATAATATGAATGTGTTGGACTGCGGTTGACCATTCGTATTGTACGGCGGGTTGTTGACGTGTCCGGGGAGGTCCGGGGCGTGACAAAAATAGACCAGTGGTTTTAAAATATGACATGGTGTGATGAAGCTGATCAATGAGAGTTATGCGGGGCATGAGCAGTAAAATATAAAGAGACGTACAATTGATGGGGCCCAAGGTACAAAAATTTCCAATTTCTTCAAAGTGTTATAACTTTTTCATTCTTGATCTAATTTCTATAAAATATATATCAAAAATTAATAATATATTTATGAAAAATAGACAGCTCATTAAAAAACTATTCTACCCTTAATGAAACTCACATGTATGTCTCTCTATCCAATTTTTTCTCCTCTATTTCAACCTTACTGATGTGGCTTCTTTATTTTAAGCCTTTACTGCTCACAAAGAAAAATGGTGTTGCTCAAGTACAACACAAAAGCGGCTCTCTCTCCATCCATGTTTATTATCTTCTCCTTACTATACCAATTACATGGGTCCATGTTATAAAAAAAACAAAGAAAAAAAACCTTTTTCTTGAAAAAGTGGTATAACTTTTTCATTTTTATTAGGAGATAAGCTTGCTTACAATTGAGCGGAAAAACTTTCTCTTTATACGTAGTTCTTTATGTATAAGATAAGATAAGTTCGTTAAGAATTGAGCGAGAAAGTATTTTATCTCATATGTAGTGCTTTTAGGTATAATAATAACTGCATAAGATAAACCGTATAACAATTGAGCGGGAAAATCCCCCCCCCCCCCCATATGTGATGGTTTTGTGGATAAGAAGATATACTTGCTAATAATTGAGCGGGGGGAAATTCTGTTATCATATGTAGTGTTTTTAGATATTAGAAGAAGATAAATTCGCCAACAATTGAGCAGAGGTATTGAGCGGGATAATTTTTTTACTCATATAGTCATATGTAGTGTTTTTATGAATTATTATTATAATATAAAAGAAGATAAGCTTGCTAACAATGGAGCGCAATAACTTTCTTTCTTATATGTAGTGTTTTTAAGTATAAGATGAGCCAGCTAACAATTGAGCGAGATAATTTTCTCTCTCATATGTAGTGGTTTAACATATATAAGAAGATAAGCTTGCTAATAATTGAGTGAGAGAAATTTCTCTATCATATGTAAGACAGTGAGGTATTAGAATATAAGTGTGCTAACAATTGAGTAGAATAATTTTCTATCTCACATGTAGTGTTTTTAGGTATTAGAAGATAATTTTGCTAACTATTGAGTGGGATAATTTTGTTTATCATATGTAATTCTCCTCATTTTTTCAAACCTAAACCAATGCAAGTGCATTTTAAGCATCTTAGATTTAAAAGTAAATAGTAATAGCATTTGAGAATCAAGTGCAAACAATATTAAAAGACTGCCAAAAAGTTCAACAAAGACTACTATTTTAACTAAGAAAAATTCTCAAAATATGACTAAAACATATTGAGTTTCCCGAAATATGACTAGCTATGTTTTTTTCCCGAAATATGACTAAAAATCGAAAAAACAAAAGAAAATTTTGTCATATTATAATGTGGAAGGTCGAAAATGCCCTTATTTAAAAAAGATGCATTTTGCACTAATTTCAGCCGTGTAAAAATATTGCACTTTATGAACGCGTTATAGCACAACATTTACTGCACTTTATGACGGCATTCACTACACGACATATAATGCACTTCATGCACTTAAGTTATGGCACTTCAGTTTGTCCTTTTTTTAGTTTTGATAATTTTAGTTTTTATGTTTAATTAAATCTAATGCACTACATGCGAGAGTTATGACAACATTACAAAAATGTTAGCATTTATAATTTTTTAAGATTTGATAAATGCAGTTTATATCAATGTTAATGTTCTACATTATTGCACTTTTTGTCAAAATCACTTTATATATGGTCATATCATTGTACTTCTTTGTCATAATCATTGCACTTCTTTGTCATAATCATTGCACTTCTTGTGACATTCACTGCACACTGTCTTCAATCGTCTTTAACCTAGGATTCTTCTTCAATCTTGGGTTCGCCTTCAACCTCGTCCGCCTTGCTGAAGAATCTGAGTTGTTGGAGCGGCAGTCCGTCGCCATTCTTTGGCAAAATTAATTATTAACCCTAATGTCATTAAATAGAAGAACCCCACAAACCTTAATCTCAAACGGCAAGAGATCAAGCACGCTGGTTGACTGAGGCACGAGGCAACTGTGTGGCGGGACAGCGGTGGCCAGGGCAGGCTCGGCGGCGGCGAGTGCGGGTTGGACGTACGAAGGAGGAGAGCACACGATTGTGCAGTTGGACGAAGGTGATGAGCAGGCGGAGGTACGGCATCGGTTGGGCGGTGGCGGGCAGCAGAGGTAGGTGGCGGCTGGGCGGCAGAGGTAGGCGGCGGCTAGGTGGCGGCGGCAGTCGGGTGTGCTTGAGTAGTCGGAAGCTAGAGGCTAGGGTTGGAGTAAAATAGTAGGAGGTTAGGGTTTTATAGGCTTAACCTAAGGGTAAATTAGTCCGTAAAAATTAATTATTTAATTACTAATTACAAAATTAATTAAATATTATAGATTTAAATTATATTTTGGGAAAAAAACAAGTTAGGTCATAGATTGGGAAAGTGGGGAAGTTTTAGTCATACATGGGATAATTATTTCTTTTAACTAATGATTAGTAAGTTTAATTCTTATTTAACTAATTAATATTCTTTAATATTAATATTTTTTGTATTCATTTAAATTTTATGTCGTTCACTTATTTTACTTACTTTTTTAGAATTGTATTTAATTTTTAAATTTATTTAATCATGAAAATTAATATATAGCAAATTCTAATGAGTGGTGTGTATTAATTCTCCCTAATATATTCTTCATTAAATATTTATTGTCTGACTTATAATTTATGATATTATCTGATTGTACTCTTTTGTCTCTCTAAAATGTAGAATCATAAAAAGTTATTTTTTTTTTAATATTTAATTATATCATGAGTACAAATATATGCACCGAATACTATTTCCCGTGTGGATGCACGGATACTGTACTAGTTGGTGTTCAAAAGAAAAACATAAATGAAGTTTTGGTTCCATTAAAATATTGAGGGCGATTGGTGCATTCAAATAGGCCGAAAAGCCTGAGATTAAGAAGAAGAAAAATGCATCGCACATAACTTATGGGTAGTTCTAAATGTAGCCACACAATTGCTATTCATAGCCTCTAATCAAAACTAATACCTACTCTATCCTCACGCCAATTGCTATTCACGCCAACCTCACGCTCCTAGACAAAACTTGGCCACCAGAGAAAGAAAAAAAGGATGACACCCCAACCCTGAGGGCCCCTCAACACTGACCGGACGACATGATGGGAGAATGTAAATTGGACTATAATCAAAATCTGACAGATAGAGAGTGGGGCTCCGTCCCCGGTACTTGCAGAGGCCCTATGCATTTTAGTAACCTCTCATCGCAGTTGCTGGGATTCGAACCCGGGACCTAGCCCTTGTGGCACTCCCTCGCTACCAGTTGAGTTACGCCCACCGATTTTTTTATTTTTTATTTTTTATTTTTTACCCTCTGAGTGGTGTAAGAAAATACCACCAGAGAAAGAAGTAAAGAACCAGTGGTGTACTTCGAATAATATTCCACTGACCAACGGCTTCACCACATAGGGGATTCTAAGACAACTCAATCTGCCTCCATGGATGAAGGAACAATCTGGTTAGGGCCTTTGCATCTTCCTTCCAGGAGGAAACCAGTTGCTTGCATCCTTGACTCAAATTCACCAGCCTCCTCACGAACAAACCAAATCTTCCATCTGCGTCAGGCAAGACATCGATTCCGGCAACCGCCCACCCTTGTAGCTCACATCCAGAACCTGCAAATCCGTCCACAGCCCAACCCCTTCTATTCCATTTTAGTGAAGTAATTCCACTCTAAACCGATCAAAAATTCAATTTGCCAAATTTATATCTCAATAGATGAAAATCCAATTTAGCTCTCATCACCATACCTCCGACCTTTTTTTTGTCAATGAACAGTCAAAAGGTTATATCTGGTTCTTCAGAGCCGAGCAGCCAAGCTGCGGCAATTAGACTCTCAAAGCTGAGAGAAAATGAAAGAGTTTCCCTAAGGGTTAATTTGTAAATATAGTATAAAAGGGCTATGGTTAGTAAAAAAACGGCTGTAGGGAGTGTTTGCAATCACTTAAAAAAAAGCATTTCTCAGTTTTTGGCTTAAAAAAGCACTTTTTTACCAAACAATACCAATTTTTACTTTTTCTCGGCTTGCGTGTAAAAAGTGCTTTTCCCCTTTCTATTACACAAAAAGCACTTATTTTACCAAACACTATCAACTTTTAATTTTCAAAATCCCTTTTTCTCAAACACTATCCTACTAATCAACTTTTCCTACTAATCACTTTTTCCTTACATCTCCAAAAGTGCTTTTTTTAAGCAGAAGTAGTTGCAAACACTCCCTTAGAATCTCCCAAACTTATTTAGCTGTTTGGGCTGTTAACTACTTGCTCTGCTTTACATTTATGTACTGTTGCTTTAAGAATTACTCCGTACTAGTTTGTTGGGTGTGTTTCGGAAAATAAAGAAAATTAATTAAAAGAAATTAATTAAATAAAATGACAAAAGAAAACAGAAATGAGATGGAATAGAAATTTGTCAAAGCTCGTGCTACGCACGATGTCCTTAAAACGTATTTGTTGCCTCCCACGGTGCTAGGAGCGTTGCAACAATAGTTTCCCAGGATACGATGACAACGAACTAATGTTTGAGCACACAAACAAGAGTTCCAACGAACGAGAACAAAGACTGAACACAGAAGGAATTTTCAGAGTGCTAGCAGTGTGTTTTTAGAGCTAAAACGTGTATGGAGTGCAAGAATGCGTGTAAGAACGTGTGTTGTTGCAAACCACCTGCCAGCCTTTATATAGGAGGATTTGTTGTATGAAAATAGTGAATTAATGGACCAGAACGTTGGACATCAATGACCAGTCCGTTGGGCATTGAATTGTCCATGAACTGTCCATTTAACACTGCATTAAAAGATATAAACGTTGGGCATTTATTGTTGTAATGGTTCAGAAGCGCGACAGAAGACCCCTACGTAGTTCTGCCCGAAGGCCATCAGAACTGGAGCAGTTCTGATGCGCGGTCATCAGAACCGGAGCATCTCTGCCCGAAGGCCATCAGAACCGGAGCAACTCTGCCCCCCGAAGGTCATCAGAACTGGAGCACCTCTGATCGTGGCCTTCTGCCCGGAGCAATTCTGTCAACTTGGGAAAAAATTATACGTTTCGGGAAGAAAACAAAAATTACCCGTATCTCTTGAGAGATGAATTTTTGGATGACATTCGTGTCCGCAGGTCGCGGTTTTTCTTCTCCGAATTCAGGATTTGATTTGCACCCCCCCCCCCCCTGCGCGCGTGGAGAGAGCCTTTACCCTTAGGAATCTTAACTCCATAAGGGGGGAGTTCCTTTATAAAGGGTTGCAAATCCCTTGGGTTTTCCGGTGTGGGAAATTAACACTAGAAACCCATCCTTTTTCCCAGTTTTTCCATTCTAACGGGTAAACTTCGAAAAGCGATTTCTCATTCACCCGTTATCCGTTTTGAGCGTACCATATATCGAATTGTAGCCCTTAACAAGGACAATCCGAAACCACTTTGACCCGACCCAAATCGGAAGTGGACCCCACTCAAAAAATTGCCCCAAAATAGCCATTTAATGCAATTTTTCACACATTTTTCCAACAGTTACTCTCGTAACTAGGGCCGGGTCGGGGCGGGTAATGCGAAATAATATGGAACCGCTGGTTCTATTGTATGGTCTGATCTGATTCGAGTATTGCAATTTTCAGAATAGGAACCGGACCTTACCCGGCCCGTTTGAAACGGGTCAGTCCGGTCCGGGTTTTACGGTTTCTATTATCATGTCTTAAAATTAGGAAAAACTCACGAAGTTCCAAAAGTCAATAATCAATAAAAACTCACGTAGTAGTACATTACCAAGTTTCTCAAATTTCAAAATAACAACATAGTGGTTGCAAATGTAACACAAGTGAGAAGTCCAATACTCCATAATTTCATGTATAAGTTCCAAACAATTAAAGAAATTCCAAAAATCACCAACGTAGCCATAATACATATTTTCTAACATTTGAATTTAAACATGTTGTCTAACATCACATATTAAGGTGATTGTTTTTTATTAAATTTTCAGTATTAGCCAAAGTTGACACATACATGGGGTGGTAAACACAATTTATATATTTTAAGAACAATATTATAAAAACAAATATTACAAAATCATTTTTAACAAATAATTAAATTCCATAGAAAGGAATAATTTAATAACAATAAGAAGTAATAAAAAATTTATGTAAAATTTAATCAGTAATTTAAAAACAAAATGACGTTACTGTAATTCAATTTAAAATCATACTTCTAGCAAAGGAAAACAAACTATTTCAAAACCGATTATCACAAAACTATTAACAAATTAGTATTATATATATATATATATATATATATATATATATATATATATATATATATATATATATATAATGGGCCGGGCCGGGTACCCGGTATTTTTTTTTTTGGAACCGCCCCGGATCTTTAAAAAAAATTACCCGGCCCTACCCGGACCGTTTTATGGCAACAAAAAAATGAAACCGGCCCGTTTTGGACCCGAACCGCCATTACCCGGACCGGACTGCGGTTTCGGACCCATTTGCCCACCCCTACTCGTAACCTTTATTTTCAGTTTAACAGTTCTATCATTATTTTTTTCAACAAAGAAATAATTTTTTATTGATCCCCGAAGAGTAGGTGATTTTAAGATCCATGGAACTTAATTTTAAATGGAAATCCTACTTTGAAATATCTTACTATGTATATTTTACTCCCTTTCAGGGAATTTACTCTTTAAGATTTTGTAGTAGAGTTGTACAACCAACACTAAGATTTTTATAAATGAATATTATTTCAGAGTTAGAGAGGGACTACAAAAATACTATGTACATAATATAATATAAGTAGTATATATATTATAGGGATATTTTGCCTTTGCACCTCATTTTTTTTGTAATATTGGACTTTTAACCCATTTTAAAAAAATGACTTTACACCACATTTCACTTAAAAATCATTTGACTTTTCACCTCATTGAGAAATTTTTCTTCACAAAATGTTATGTGTTAGGGTGCAAAATCAAAGTTTTTTCAAAATGTTATGCAAAGTCCAATATCACACAAAAAGTGGAGTGCAAAGTCAAATTCTCCCTATTTTATAGGAATGAAAAAGTGTTTAATGCAATAAACCTCGTGAAATATAAATTCAGCGCATTAGCCCTCATGATTTAAAAAATGCGTCAAATTCCTCTGTGTTATGGTTATTCATAACATAGTTACTTGCCAAAAAATGAAAAATTGTTGGTTTTTTGTACAATTTAGAGATTTTTGACAAAGTTACTTGCATATTCAATCATTTTATTAAGAAAAGTAATTTCAAAATTGTAAAATTTGTCCATCGTAGGGGTTGTGCACATGAATAACCATATCACAGTGTGGTTTGATGCATTTTTTAAATCGCAAAGGGCTAATGTGCATAATTTATATTTCACGAGCAGGTTTGATGCATTAAACCCAAATGAAAAATATAAGAAAATACATCCAGTCTAAAATAAATTACAACCCCTTCCGACTTTAGACCAGTTTTACTAGTCTCACTCTCCTTTTTTTAATTATCTCAATATTAATGTCTTGATATCTATTTGCAATAACTATGTGGTTTATATCAATTCACATTATTCTATTCAAATTTCAACAATATTTTTTACTTTTCGATCACTTTATTGATAATCGCGTCAAACTAAATCAATACATGCAATATAGTATGAAGGTAGTAAAAATTTACGAATGAAAACATATTTAACTCGAATGACCACCAATCTTTTTTAATAGTAATCAATAAAACATGTTAGGAAAGCAAAATCAATAATAATAACAATAATTATTATTAATGTTATCATAAAAAGTATTTTACATTTGTAAATGTTTCAAGCAGACGTTTCTCCCTCTAGTTAGAATTTTAGCTTCTTCGGTGATCTATTTCGATCTATTTCGGTTTGAAGTTTACCCCCGCGACAAGTTTTTTGGTGCGAACAAGAAGTAGAGACAGCAATAGCGAGAGGATGACATCATCCAGTGAAAGTCATTTGTGATTCATGACAAAAGTGAGGAGGCTTGGCAGAGAACATGATGAATAAGAGGCATGGTGAGGAAGAAGTTACACTACTGTTGGCTCGTCCCCCTCCTGAACCACGACCATGCATGGAGTGCTGGAAAATCTAGGGTTTGGAAGAAAACGAGTGAACTCTATTTTAATTCCGTTTTATTTTGTTTGTGTTTTTATTTCGAACTGCATGTTGTTTTGGTTGTATTTTTATGTGCGATTAGAGTTCTTTTGATAGGCAGGGTTTCGGTTCCAATCGTTTTAGGCTTAAATTTGTCCATTTCAGGTTTAGCGAGTCAGATTGTTTTGTATGAGATAGCTGGCTCTAAGTCTACTCTTATGGTTCACAATCGGATCTGTAAAATCTTTCAAAAGGTTATCTTGTATGTGTTCCGGTTTTTAATATAAAAGCCGTTCTATTATGATAAAACAACAAAAAGTACTTTGCATTTTAGTAGTGCTTTTTGATAATACTCCATACATTTTTTTACTCATCAGCTCTCTAGATGTCAAATACTTCTAAATGTTATCTTATTGGATTTTATCAACTTTTCTTTTTTGTCAAACACTTATACTTCCCTAGTTTTATTGGATTTTTTTCAACTTTTCTTATTAGTTTATCACAATAAATGTCATTTTGTTTGTGATTATCTATTTATCTCTCATATGCACAAACTTCTCAACTACACAATTTTTACTTTTCTTATTTCACATCTAACACAAGTTTGGCAATATCCGGTGGAACAAAGGTAATATTTTATTTGAAAGAATTTTTGCATGTTGTTGATAATGATGGGGTAGATCTATATTTTATGTCTGATGTTGCAGCAGATTACCTAGAAGAAAAACATGCGGACCGTTAAACTACCATACGTCTCACAAGAAAATAAATTTAGGAGCTTCCGAGTGACTCAGCTCCACATCAAATTCTAAAGCACAAGTCACTAAATGGTCACTCTGTCTACAAAGAATCTCCCATTTACAGGAATGCACTTTTGAACCTAAACAAGAAGACGGTGGTTTCACTCTTGTGGTCTTCAGGACGGACAAAAAGAGCAACCTCTCTTCGATTAGGACTGTGAAAACTCGGCAACAGGCTAAACGGGTGTAGGAACTATCTTCTACGGGATTTCCTTAGCTTGAGGACTCTACTAAGGCTCTATTTAACTCGCCTCTTTCCTTACTTCTTTTATCTTTTGCTTTCATTTTAATCTTGTACCTCTCTTTCATTTTCATTTATTGCATTCTCCTAGGGATGCAATTTTATTTGCGATTGTACTTTTACTTCCCCTCATATGAACAAAATCCCTTTTCTTCAAAAAAGGGAAATATTTTCTTTCACACACTTAATTCTACGATGATCGAAACAAGTAAGATTGATGATACTTTTCTGGCCGGTTTACTGAGGTCATTTTAACTTTCATTTAGGAAGGGAAGATATGTCACACCGATTAAGCTTTGACAGGAGGCTACACACGGTTTCAATTTTTTTTGCGGCCTCTTGTTAAAAGTTTGTGCACCCTATACACCTTGTGGTAGGATTCTTGTCCAGAC
The DNA here is from genome assembly GCA_945859915.1 of Cuscuta epithymum. NCBI lineage: Eukaryota > Viridiplantae > Streptophyta > Magnoliopsida > Solanales > Convolvulaceae > Cuscuta > Cuscuta epithymum. The sequence goes on from CAMAPF010000046.1 coordinate 1,236,548, forward strand.
CCTCACCTCGCAGGGAAGCCTTGTGAAGTGCCCCCCCCCCCCCCCCCCCCCCCATTCTAATTCGCTTTCATTTGTGTTTTCTTTTTTTAAGTTTTCTTTTTTATTAATAAATATATTTTTAATATTATTTCATAATTAAGAAAATTAAGCCATTTCGACAACAAGTTCAACAAGTTCAGCCAACTTTAGTGTTACCGGATGAGCTTATAATTTGTATTTTCACTTTGACATAAACCTCATCACTATTTTACAGTCAATTCAGCTAACCCATGGCTAAGGGTGTTTCACCCTCCAAAATCTGGATTCAACTTTTGACAAGCTGTAAAATCATGAAAGGTAAGACAGATTGGGTAGCACATTAGCCACCATATTTAGCAGGAAGCAGCACTGGTACTGTTCACAGCAACCATCATCAATCAACCTGAAAATGCAATCAGAAATGCTAAACAAACATTAGTAAAAAACATGAGTGAACAAACGAGTATCATACCATTATGCCATAGCGAGACAGCTGGTGATAGTTTTTAGCAAAACTTGTTATACATATTCAATTGAGACGCCTAAAATTATCATAAACTTTTGTTAGGGACCCGGCCCAATAGAGTATTAATAATAATAAGTGTACAAGTTGAGTATAAATAGAATAAGCCTGGGCTGGTAGAGGGAGGGGTGTGGAGACATATTTTGGGACTTGGGAAGATTGAGAACTTTCTCTTTCTTTTGGGGGGCTTCGGCTCATTGGGGGCTTCGGCCAGTACTTCTTGTTCTTCAATAAAATTTCTCAGATTGTTCTTGATAATTTCTGTGATTTTACTGTATACCTGGATTGTTTCTATCAGCGTTGCTAAAGATGTGTAAATTACTGCACAGTGGTGTGAGGTGGGGTGGGGGAAGAGATAATCTCCTTTGCTCTTTGGGAGGAAATAGATTCAAATGCTGCTGGGGTTCATCCCTTACAGAATTTACAAGACATGACATACCATAGAACTGAGATGAATCCAACTCGAGAAAGGTTCAAGCGAAGTGTTTACTTCATACATTAACCTGATGCTGCTTACATCCCCAAATCATCTACATCAAGAATTCAAGAGATATAGGGAAAATCTCAAGCACCACCAGGCCATGAACCCTGGGTCTGGAAAATATATAGGAAGCACCAATATTATTATGTAAAAATATGCTGCCACACTAGATGATGAGGCTCCATTCAATAATGCTGTATCATGCTTATACTGCTTACACACATAACATAATAAGTAGTTTATGACTTACTCATTTGACGGAAATGGACACCACCAAATGCTTTTTCCTTTCGAAAATTTTAGCCATTTCAACAAAACACCCCTTACCAAACAGGCCCCAAACCTGTCCGTGAAAGTTGAGCAAATACTTTAGGAAACACTGCATGCACACACATATGGCTTGACGACTGTGTTTAGGAAGACTTAGTAATCCACTTTTGGATCACTAATAATAGCTCAAATGCATGCTGATTAAAGATTTAAAGCATATTTGCCATTAAAAGCAATCTAACCATGGATTACTAAACCTTCCTATTTGCATCTGGCATCCCAAAAAAATACCTTATATAAATATTTCCCTATATGAGACTCTTCGTAACAAGTACAAATAGTAATAACAATTTTACTATGCATGAAAAGTTGATACATAGCTAACTCAATATAGATGAAACAAGCTCAATTTCAATAATAATCTTCTTTTTTCTTTTTTACAAGAAAAAAAGCTTACAGAGGGATGAAAAAGAAGAAAGCTGTTAAATGCAGTCAGCTAATAATGGAAAAGCTTGATGAAGCATTATGAGATATTAAATTCCTTAACTCCAACAAATGCTCATCATTTGATATGTTGAGATAAACGCGAAGGTTTGTAATCAAAGTTTCCTTTTCCCAACTCAAGGGGCCAGAAGCGAACAATGCCTCCATAGTCGCCCGATATGCACACAACTCTAACCTATGGATTTCTTGATCCAACTCCGAGACGGATTCACCAACGCTTTGCAATTCATCATACGCAGGATCCATTGACAATTGATTGCTAGAAGTACTGCTACAACTACCAACAGAGCTGCAGATACTACTGCCACCATCCGATTCAGTAAAATGTGTTTCACTTGAATTTTTACCTTCCTTTCCAACATTGGCTTCTATCCAAGAATGCGAATATGGTGGTAGTCCCCTATTTGATGTTCTTGAAATTCCCGTATATGGTTTTTGGAATTTCAAATCGACTTTATTAATTCTTGATATTGCTCCTCTAGATCGGAATTGTGAGATCCTAGTGTACTTCTGAGTTGGACCCTGCATGCCCGAAAATGAACATGACAAGAAAATGGAATGAGCTGGTGGCAAACATAATACTAATACTAATAATAGTAATAATAATAATCATCATCATCATATTAATGATTTTTATTGTAATGATAGTAATGATGGGAGTTTTATCAAATCAGGACCATAAAAATATAGGTTACCTAAACATTAGGATGTGAAAGATGAAAACTTTCAGTTTGGGACCAGAATGATTATAACTACTAAGTGAAATACTAAAAAGTAAAGAACTTGGAATCTTTTTTAATTACTTTATGTGAATTTTAAGTGATAACTCTTTGGCAAACTATACATAACTTTGATAAACATTTAAATGAAAAAAATTATAAATAAATAAATAAATAAAAACTACTCTGTATGATCTACTCTGATCTTTGGAAGATAGTGTTAATCATGTCTTAAATATGGATAAAAATCATCTTTCATATTCAGAAAAGCTAATGTGTGCCCTTTAGCAAAATTAGTACTACATAAAACACAATATTGAGTAAGAAAAATTATAAGGTAAAGGTGTACAAAAGCAATTCTGCAGATAAAGAAAAGGTGTAATCACAAATGCTAAACAATTGAGCGTGAAATGCACGTACACACAACGAAATATTGGTGAAGATATGAAGTTTATAAATATGATGATGTAATGTGCAGAACGTCTAACATGATCATACTACCTTTCCAACTCTGGCCCACCGACCGTCCTCCCACAACTGCCTCACGCGGATGTTACATTTCTTGACCTTGAATTCATTTGGAGACCCGACCAAACGGACCAAAACTTGCTTCTTCCCTATCACCTTAGTCACTCTAGCCATTCTCCATGTGTATTTAAGAAACACCTCAACCACATCCCCGGGAACCCAGTTCTCTGAGAATTCTACAAGTGGCGGGCAAGGCCTAATTAACTTTTTAGATGCCAATCTAAAGAGCGCTCCAGATGTATCACATGTACTGTATCTGACAATATAATCGTCTCCATTCCCACTAACAATCTCTGCACAACGCCAAGATCCTGAGGGTGGCTCGCTTTCATCTAAGACTTCGACCAAATTTCCCTTCTTGTATCGCATCATCACACAATATTGGTTCTAAATGCAGAAACAAGAGCTGTCATTGAAGAGAAATAAACACGTAGTAATAATTAATAATTAATAGAAGAGTGCATGAGTGTTCAATCCTAAACTCTTGAGAGCAGTACTGGATTAAGATAGGCCCAACCTTATTCTCAACAAAAAAGACAACATAATTGTTGAAGGAAATTCACCACATTGACTAAATATAAAATAGCAAACTCACATTTAGGTTAAACTTCTAGAATAGGACTCTAACATACGATAGTATTATAGAGCCTGGTCAGATTTTGGATCCCACGTATTGTGGATCCCTTTGGAAGAAGTTAGACCTAATTTCAGGGTATGAGACAAGTTGTCTGGCCGTGAAGGGAGTGTGAAGAAAACTTCCGCATCTTACAGAGACTTTGGACTAGTCCTCGTATCATATTAAGTGTTAACTCTTAACCATGGGTCCATAACGCAGTTCTTGACTCAAACTATCGCATTAACTAGAAGAAACCATGCTGTTTTCAATCAAACCAATGCACACATCATAATCCATATATTTGTTGACCAGAAAAATGAAAAAGTTAACAAATAGATTTGCACTTTATATACTACCTACATAGGTCTGTATCTTTACCAGATCTAATTTGAACCAATCTGAGTAATTATCTACTGAATGATCAATATGAGAAAAGAGGGCAAAAAATACAAAATAATTCTGATCTGAACATCAAAATCGTCTAAAACAAATAGATTTGAATACTAATTATATGTATGGATATGTGTATGCATGTATTTGAAAAGCTTACATTTCAGCAAAGATAAAGAAAATACAAACATATACATACATACATATTTGTATATACATAAGAGCCAAAATCTAAATCTTTTTTGTTTTCTTAAATAAAAGATCAAATACTCACAGCTTTTTTGACAACAAAAATAAAACTAGCAGAAAACCATGTTACATATCAATTTAAAACAATAGCAACTAATGACACCGTCAGGCCATGAACACAAAACACCAGCTCAATTTCAGAGATCAAAAAATCAAATAGAAGATCAACTACAACAGAAAATGAATTTCAAACGCAAGTCAAAATGTATTGAAAATCAAATAATATATCTCCAGAAATTGAACGTGAACAAGTCGAAATTACAGTAGTGGAGAGTCAATAAATTTGCTGCAACTAACCTGTCTATGAAATTTTCGATCACGAAAGAGCAATTTTGAAGACAGAGATGGTTCGGTTTATGTATTAAATTTGTATTTTGTTGTTATTTTCTTTGTTTATGAACAAAAAGCCTACCGGAAGAATAAAGGAAAACTGGAAAATGAAGATTGGCTTCCGAGTAAGAAAAAATGCGATGGCAAACTTGGGAATAAGGCTATGACACAAGTGCTCAATTATAAATACTCCGTATTCAGTAACGAATATAGACACAATTGTATTACCTTCTTTTTTTTACAATTCTTCTTACATATTGTATTATAGTATAAGTGCGATATTAAGGCCTACATCCTTGATTTGATGGGATTGGAACTTGAGATTTCCTATTTTTAAGTGTCTCACTGATGTCATCATATCACAAGTTACTTGACGTATCACCTTCGTTTTTAAATACATACAATAATTCACTTTTTATTTTGTCGATATAAAATTTTGATCATTAATGTATATAATTTTCTATTAGCAAAAAGTTGCAAAACATATAAAAATTTAATAATGTTTTATAAAAAAAAGTAATTTATTACTGTGTAATACATTAATAAATAAAAAGACAGTCAAAATAAAACATGTGAACAATTTAAATCATACTCCGTATTAGAGAAAATGTGAATAAATCAATAAATCATGGTGCAAAATTACAAAATATATACCGAGTACAATTTTCTTCAAATAAAAAGTGATTTCCGTTGAAAAATAAAAACTCATTATGGCCATCTATGTGAAGAATTGGGAAGATATCAAATTTATGTGCCTAAATATGATCACATTTTAGTAATTATACAAAATTCAAATGAAAGAATTGTGACAAAAGCCTATCAAAATATATATAACCTCTATATATAGAATACAAAAGCGCATAAAAATATAAAATTTAATGTGCATAATTTAAAAAATATAGTACTACGTGATACTCCCTCCGTATTTTAATGTTCACTACATTAGGTTGGACACATTATTTGAGTAAAGTAGTAAGGTAGTAAATAATGTAGAAAAAGTAGGAGAGAGTGTGTAAAAGCATGAAAGAGAAGATAAAAAATAGATAGAGTAAAAATAATTAAGTATATAATAAAGTGTATACTTACTAAAAACAATTGAAGTGTAGGAAACTTTTAAATATAATCCAAAAAATGTAGGAAACTTTTAAATAGAGGATAACTTACGCTCATGATATTGTCATGAACTATTTGTAATACCTAATCTAAAATAGCAACACCCCAAATAACTACCTCGATCCCCCATCGCATTGTATTTATGCTTATTAAATGGTTTGTTGTGGATTACTTATATTATCATGCGCGCATTCATTTCTTTATTAACATATACTACGTAGTATGTATATACTCATAGTATACTTAATTTAGATTTAAATACTCTATGTGTTTTACATCCTTACAAATTATATACATAGTATTGTTTTCCATCCTTATAATTTATGTTAGTTTTTTTAGTCTATCACCGGTGATAACAATCTCGATTTGACAACAAAACATTCCCGACTAATATGTTGTCACTAATTTTTTGTTATGTTACGTTATTTAAAAAGTATTTATTTTTATTTATTAGAAGGTTCGTAATACGAAGTACATATTTAAAATATATATAATATTTACTTTGTTGTAACTCACGTATAAGCCTCAAAAAATATAAAATGATGTGTTTAAAAGTTTCTAATAGTATTATGCAATTGATAATAACTTTTTCTAAATAGAGTGGTCTCAATCTCTCATAGTCAAATATAGATTACAAAATAAAATAAGGCATATTATAGGGATGAAAAAAATGACAAGAACCTAAAACAAAATGTGTTTCATATTTACCTGGACTAAAATGTATTTAAGCCAATAGTTTACTAAGTCTATGTGATAACTGCTATTTTTACTTATGAACTTTACGAGACAACTTTATTTATGGAATTCAATAATTTTTTATTTCGTTGACTAGATTATGTAATAATTAATATAAGTAAAGCTGAAAATATTTTCTAATGGAATTGACTATTTTCAATTATGTAAAGAATCATACTACGTATTAGCTATTTTCGTATAATTTTTTTTCTTCTTCATTAATGAAATATATTTTAAATGTAATTTTTCCATAATTCAGCATATTGAGTTAATTGAGCCAATTTCATTGTTACTAAATGGGCTTTATAAGTTCTTTCTCAGATTCTTTCTTGAATATTACTATATTTAAGCTCAACTCTAAAAATTGATTGTCTTTTAAGCATAGATAAAAATAATTAAAATGAAAAACTATAAGTTCAACTACATTTTCTGATGTTATTGGCGATTTGATGTGATTGTCAATGTATTATGTCATTATCAGTTGCGAACACAATAAATATGTTTATTATGTCGATCACTAAAAATTATGTTATAGTAAATATGTTTATTATGTCGATCACTAAAATTTATGTCACCTTTTGTTTATTATGTCACTATGGAATACTGAAATTTATTCCCTATCAATTTATTAAATCATTATCAATTACTGTGATATTAATATTGATTTATTATGCTATTTTTGATTTTTATATCATTGTCAGTTTATTATTTCTATTTTTGGACCACTTAGCTTGTAATCTACACAAACTATATTGTATTATTACAAGGGAAAAAATAATTCAAATACCTCAAACTTTGAAAGAGTGTGAAGTAAATACCTCAAACTTACATATATAGGTGATGTTTGGCACAACTAGCTGAAAAGATACTTTTGTGAGATTTTTAGTACTCCTCATGTCCCATTTTACCTGTCTTAATGGGATGTCCCAAAATAAGTATCGACTTTCCCTTTTTGGAAAGAAGTATGTAGTCCACGTCATTTCACTTTATTATACTTAGATCTCAACCACAACTTTTATCTTTTCAACCACTTTATTAATAATTGTGCCAAACTCAAAGGAAACCCATAAAATGCGACAGAAGTGGTAATTGTTAGCTTCTAGTGACTTAAAAGATCTTAAAAAGAAAAGGTGGTAGTTGTTTGGTAAAAAGCTGACTGTTTGATTTAGCTCAGTTTGGTATACAAGATGTTAGGACCAATTAATACTACAAGTTACGGGCTTTTCTCAGATGCTACTCCTTGTAGCATCTCAAAAAAGTTCTTTTAATTTTTGAAAAAATCTTGAAACTTGGTTTGCCAAACATACAACTAGAATCTTTTAGAGACTTTTTAAATAGTACAAACATGCACATAACATGAAAAACTAGAAGGCAGGTACTCATGTCTTCCAAACATGCACATAATATAAAGATTCTAAATTTTTATATAAAAATTTATGTTAGCACCATGATCATATGATTTTTCATTCACATATGTAAACTTGTGGTGTTAAATAAATAATATAAGGTCTGTCATATATATATATAGAGTAATCTTCCGGTCAGGAAATTCCTGACCAGAGCGCCGTCCGGCCTCCTCCCTTTGGGGGCCTTCCCGGTGGTATTTTTTGCTCAAATGTTTTGTGTATGTTCCTCATCAAGTCTAGTTCATCCATACCAAATTTCAGCAAAATATTCAATCGGGAAGGTCATCAAATAATTTGTGCAAGTTAACTGGTCCGGAAAATACTTATTCCGGACCAGTTAACTTTAAAAAATCATTTGACGACCTTCCCGATTGAATGTTTTGCTGAAATTTGGTATGGATGAACTAGACTTGATGAGGAACATACACAAAAAATTGGAGCAAAAATAACACCGGGAAAGCCCCCAAATGGAGGAGGCCGGACGGGGGTTCCTGTCCGGAAATTCCGGACAGGAATGTGTGTGTGTGTGTGTGTGTGTGTGCGCGCGTGCGTGCGTGCGTGCGTGGGTGTGGGTGTGTGTGGGTGGTGTGTGTGTGTGCGCGCGCGCGCGCGAGTGCGAGTGCGTGCGTGGGACATTTACCATTTATGAAAGTATAGTTAACATGTTTAATGCATCAAACCCTCTCATGATATGTAAATTTGGCACATTAGCCATCTGTGATTTAAAAGTGCTTCAAATCCTTATGTGTTAAAATTCTTCATGCGTAAAACCCCCTCCATGAACAAATTTAGAATTTTGAAATCACTTTTCTTAATAATATGATTAAAAATGGAATTGACTTTGTCAAGATTTTTAAATTATACAAATATACTAATCCTTTTTCATTTATTTGACAATTAAATTTGTTCATAGAAGGGGTTTTCCCCATGAATAACTATAACACAGGAAGTTTGACACATTTTTAAGTCACATGAGGCTAATGCGTCGAATTTATATTTCACGAGGGTTTTGGTACATTAAACCCCAGTTTATATAAATAATTGTAACACTTTTAATTTGATATTTGTCAATACACAATGTTGACTATTAACATTAACTATTACTATGATCAAAGGGAATTGCCTCGAAGCTCTCTCTTATGTTTAGCGAAAAGGTTCGCTCAATTTTGGGTATACTTTTATATGCCTGATCATGGACAGAGAGAATCCTTTGATGCTTATGAATCTAGTGAATTGGTTAATAGTATGGTGACCTTAAAGGTCTATAAGAACTCTGCTTAGCCCGTTTGGTAGTAAGTGATTCGTGTTGCTTCTTCGGAGGTGACCGTCTACAATCTGTTTGTAGGGTGTCTTTTAAGTCTAGATGCAGTTTGTTGAAAGATAAGCGGTGGATTTGGAGATATTGGTTGATTGTAACTTTTGATTTATTTGGTGTTTTAATATAAGTCTAGTTTCCTTTCAAAAATCATTAACTATTACAAAAAGGGGGTGAGTTTGCGCCCCATTTTATTGTTCAAATTGAATTTTGCACCCCGTTTTTAAAAATCTTTGATTTTGCACACCAATAGCATATCAGCATATGAAAAAACAAAAATGCCCCTCGATTAAAAATATATTGAAGGACAACAAAATTGTTAATGGATGGCATTCTTGTCTTTTCAAAAAAAAATTAAAAAAATAAACCGAATCAGGCCTGACCCAGGTTCCAGTCTTCCGGAACCGGGTGCAAAATTTTCTTCTCCAGAATCACAGGTTCGTGACTGAAATCAAACTGTGCCCACCCATAATGGAGCCTGATTTTATGCCAATATAATTATTATGGGAGTAGAACAACCACTCCCAGAATCCCAGTTGATCCCCAGCCCCCTATTTTGCATCTAAAATGAACTTGAACTAGCTCCACAAGCGTGGGCGGCTCGACATGTGATCAATAAACCCAAGGCCAAAACCAGACCGTATCCTGTCATCCCAAAGTTCGACCTTCAACAACAAAAATGAAACTAATTTGACCGTGTTAACATGATATACAAGTATCCCATTATTTTGATCAGCAATAGTTGAGATTTGAGAATATACACCTAGCCAAACGCAACTTGAAGGCATTTCAGAGGTTCGAGTGTTAGACCAAAGCAAGTTAATGTAATTAATAGAAAATCACAATCATAAAAGATACAGAGCTTTGTAGTGTTAGAAAGCAAACAAGATATTGCTTTCACATTTATTGATTCGAACAGAAATTCCAGCATCAACAGCGTCAAATTGAAAGAAGGATTACAAGAACAAATGTACACATGCAAACTGAAAAAATTGCCTTTCCCGCTTCACTCGGACTGTAGTTTGCAATTCCAGGTACCACCTCAGGTCGCAGCACTACTAGATAAGAAATCTATATTAGGCTTTCCCCGAGGTCACTTGTATGTATGGAACCCTGAAAACGGTAAGAAAATGATTCTGGGTTCAGTTTTCACTAGATATGCAAAATTAAATTAGATTTGTTCAGGATTTTTTAAAACTTTATACACGCACAGCCACACACATAAACATATGCATGCAACTATATGATGCAATTCAAATAAAAAAGCAATGTTTTTACTTTTATTTGCTATTGGATATTTTAGCCCTCAGATCAATAATATAATTCACCACAATGGTTCTCATTTTTCACAGTAAAAACACCTTTTATTTGCACCAAGGTTTATAGACACATATACACACATATATACATAGCAGGAGATTCATACGAGAACCTTCTTATTATTAGCACAATCCCATACATGAGAACATTTAATGTTCACCCTTCTTTTTTCTAATCAATGGCTGATATCTACAAAGTATCATTTTCTTGCAGTTATTCTGACTTTAAAAGTTATGGCAATTACAGAAATGATATTCCGTAAGCATAACCATTGACTAGAAAATGTAGGGTGATTAAAAAATCTCATTTTCTAGATTTTGGAATCAAGGTAGGAATTCTCATATGGACCCTTTCCTACATACACACACAAATACTTGTGTAATCGTGATAGGTAAATTTGTATATATGCAAGTACATATATGTGAGTGTGTAGTCACATAAACTACAATGTGTACTGATTGCAAGCTATATAAATAAGGACATTGATTTTCTAGTTTCACAGGTTTTACTATATTCTCAAGAAAAAAATGAACGTAATCTACAAAATCAATACATGTACCTTCAGCCTTGATATGAATTTAAGTTATTGCACTAGAAATTAGTTCGGTAGATTGACTGTTTGAAGTTGACATTTTGAATTAGCTCTTTTTAGCCAACAATATTCATTCAGTTTTAGTTTGGAACATTTTTACAAGTTAGTATTAATTCAAAACTGGATAAAAAAAAACAGATGGAATTTTGTCAATCTAGGACCCGAACCGAAAGATAGACAAATTATCAATTTGGGACCTGAAAAATGAAATGTATTGATATAGGACTTAAATGATGCAAAACTTTCAATTTAGGACCTGAATGATAGAAAACTATCAATGTAGGACCTAAGTTGTCATGGATTTTAATATTTTTTAAATTTTAAAATTTTCAAATATTATTTAGTTTATTAAACTAATAAACTTTTGTAAAGAAAAGTTTATCAAAAACTAGCAATGGAATTAATAAAAAAATAAACAAATCAAAACCTATGAAATGTTAGGTCCAAGATCAATAGTTCTCCATCATTCGAGTCTTATACCGATGCATTTCATCTTTTGAGTCCTGAATTGATAATTCATTTATGTTTGAGGTTCTGAATTGATAAAATTCCACAACAGATTAACACCAAATAAAACCAAATTAAATAAGAAAATAGAATAAAACCTTTAAAACTTCAAAAACCTACCGAATCACAAACAACCTCTTAAACCAAAACAAACTAAACATAGTTTGGTTTTAATTTGGGGAGAATTTGACTTTGCACCCCACTTTTTGGGAGATATTGAACTTTGCACCCCATTTTAAAAAAACTGACTTTGCACCCCATTCTACTTCAAAAATCCTTTGACTTTGCACCCCATTCACAAATTTTCCTTTACAAAATGTTATGTGATGGGGTGCAAAATCAAAGTTTTTTTCAAAATGGGGTGCAAAGTGCAATATCACCCAAAAAGTGGGGTGCAAATTCAAATTCCCCCATTAATTTTTTAATCATCTCTCCAACCAAATCTAAACCGAACCAAACACCGAAAAAAACCGAACAGAACCCAAATGTCCATTATCAGTTTTTATACAATAAACACATAAATAAAGAAGCTAAAAGAGGTAGAAGTTGAAAAAAATTGATTTAATGAGTTTCAACACAAATTTGTAATTCTCCCCTACATTTCCCTCCTTAACTTTCTTGTATTTTGATGCCATTTCATTTCCTTTCAAATGACCCCCGAAAATGGTGAGGATGTGTAGAAACAGGAGGAACAATATACAGTTTCCAAGCAATGCAAGTGAATTGCTGCCAAAACATTCCCAAAGATCCGGTCTTCATTGACTACAGCACAAAGTTTAAATAATGCATTGGAGTGATAAGTAAATTAATTGTTTTGATACTTTACCTAGGTCGTAAAATGCCCTCATTTAATTTAGATTAATTGCTTAGTACCATCACTTCATAACAGGATAAAAAAGGTAAAATACGAAGATATAAAAATATTATATGTTCAATTATTTCTTAAAAGGAGAGATAAAAAAAAATAGTCAGTCAAGACCATCAATAGAAACGTGCATATACCCGAGGCTTAAATGTTCAATGAAACCAGCGGAAGCCCCCAAGTGTGCACACAAGACTAGCTTTCCGGTGTTGGTTGATGCCTCCGTATAGCGGTCCCCGCATCAGAATCTTCATTATCATCATCTCCTCTGCTCTCAGTTTCACCATCAAACGTCTCACCCCAAAGTCTCCTCGAAGGCCGTCTCCTAAAAGTCACTTGACCTCTGGGTCTTGATGAGCCATACCAACTGCTGCTACTCCTAGAACGTGTCCTTGGTTGAAGAATTCTAACAAAAAGAAAAACTGTTAACAATCCCCCATCATCAAAGGTTAAGGTGCTGCTTCCATCACTCTCTTCCTCCCCAAGAGAAGAATTCAGTGTGCTTAGCAAATCCCCCAAATCTCTCTGCCGTTCCAACCTCCTCCAGTTGCGTTCCCTTTCGGGGTCTGCCTCTGTGGGCCGTACCAGGGGGTGGGAAGACCTAGCATGCTTCCGTAAGTCTGTATATGTACCATTGAAGTCACAAGTCTCACAAGAACAGCTTCTTGGTTTAGCATTCATGAAATCACGGGCAGGCTCATTGACTGCCCACCCATTTACTCGTCCTCTGCAAAGTGGGCATACCATATTATTCTTTTCATGATTCTCAATAACCACATCATGCAAGCCCATCGAACCCTCACTTTGACCCTGATCTGATGATATCAGAGGGGTAGGAGCGTCATCTTGCAGAATTGGTGTTGGTGGTGTGGCCTCACTGAACGACTTCTTGAACTGATCAAAACAATTGGAATGTCGGTAGCTGGTGTCACACATATAAGGACGGCAACCTTTTTCATGAGATGAACACAAAAGGAGAATGGCATTGTGTGGGTGTTCCATGCAAACAGGGCATCTTGCTTCTTCCCATTCTATCGAGTGTTTATCATTTTCCAGATTATCAAATGGCAATGAATGCTTTGAGCGACTTGAACTACATGGGTACGGGAATGCTCTAGTCCTATCAGAAGACAAAGATCTGTCTCTTCTCTGCTTAGGCATGTCTAGATTAAGATATACAAACAACTGCAGCAGATGAAACATAGAGTGAATAGTCTAGCATATGGACATGTGTACTTGATAAGATTAAAAATATCTACAAGATTTTACAAACAACTGCCTAAACATGGTTAGTTCTCTGCTCAGGCATATCTAGATTAAGATATACAACAAACAACGGCCTAAATGATATCATGAGGAACTCTAAAAGAGTATACTATCACTAGGGTGAAACAAAAAGGGCAGCTTGGTGGACGAAGGCATCACGGCAAGGCGAGGGACTGAGGAAGGCTCCCACCGCAAGTGGGTATAAGGGACACGCCTTCCTCTGTCAAATTTTAACAAGAGGCCGTTCCCAACACTTGAACACGTGACCTCACGGACACATAGAGACACCATGCGTCAAGGCTCCCCTTCACTAGGTTGAAACAAAGCAGTACATAAATTTATATAACCCCAATACCATTGTTACCAGTGGGCTTCAATCAAATAAACAAAACCTAGATATGTAGCTTAAATTTAAAACTTCAATTCGTGTGCAGAAAAACCAACAAGAAGCTCAAATTCAGAATTTCAGTTCAACTAGACGAATCCAGACATGGAGCTAACAAAAACCTAACTTTTATCCGAACTATAAAAATGGGTATTCCAGTAAGAACAAATCTACTCCCACATCACCACACAGACTCAGTCTCATCCAGCACCCAAACTCCATCCTCTTCCACTTCAGAAATCTAAAGAACAAAACCTAAAAAAGCTCAATCGGATCAACTCGAAATCCAAGCTTTGTACAGTTCATGATGAGAAAAGAAAAGATCCACTACCCAGAACGCATACAACTCAAGTCCACCTACTCAAATCAAGACAGCAAATCGACAATCAAAGCTTCGAAAAGCAGTTCCTCATAGCAATAATTACCGGATATCAAGGAATAGGGGCAAGAGGGAGCTCGATTAAGCAGACGAAAGGACCGCTGTAGATACAGACGGCGGAGTAGGAACAGTCGGAAACCCTACCGCCGACGATGTGAGAGAGCGAGGGAGATGGGTCGTTGAAAGCTTCTGCTGGGGCGGATGCAGGAACTCGTGAATGACCCGATAAATGGGTACACTCTGGAGGTGGGGTCGTGATGACGTGGCTCCGTACTGTTCGCTCGATTGGTGCTGCTTTTGCATTTCAAAATTTTAAATCCTTCAGAATGAGTCGGCGCCGTTTTGTGAGCTGTTCCGGAGCTTCTATTTTCAAAATATATATACTCCGTTCGTCCCAATATAAAAGTCACATATTCCTTTTTGGATCGTCCCAATATAAAGGATACATTTCCCTTTTTGACAAATAAAACAATACAAAATAATGTCCAACAGTGTTCAAACAGTGTCAAACAGTATTGCTTCTAAAAAAGTTTGAAAAGACAAATGTGCTCTTTACAAATGTGTCAAACAAATGTTTGACGGAGGGAGTACAGAGTACGTAGTATACTCCATACTGCGTACTCGTATTATATATTCACGTGTTTCGCTTTTTTGGTTCTCGTACTTTTTACTTTGAACGAGTTAAGGCAATTTATGTAATTGTATTCTTACACGTTTTACGTTACGGTGACTCAATTAATTTTAACGATAATACTCTAGCACATATGAGCTATGATTTCTATATGGTCGTTGCGGATTTTGATCTTTAGTCATTCGCAAGGGTGATCTTTACTCCCTCCGTCCCGCTAAGATTGTCTCATTTTACACTTTTGAATTGTTCCTTTAAGATTGTCTCATATCAAATTTGATAAAATGGATGTGGCTCTATTATTGTATTGCGTGTCACTCCCTCTTGTCCCATTGTTAGCGGCACAGAGAGAGTATGAGATATGAATCTATCAAAATTGCCTCCAAGGAACGTCGTTCCGATCGAATTTTGGGGATGGGGCAATTTGAGTTTGCGCCCCATTTTGTTGTTCAAATTGGACTTCGCAACTCATTTTTTTAAAATCTTTGTTTTTGCATCCCCAACCTCATATGAAAAGACAAAAATGCTCTCGATTAATAATATGTTGAAGACCCACAAAATTGTTAATGAAGGAGCATGTTTGTCTTTTCGTGTGGGGTTGGGATGCAAAAACAAAGTTTCTTTAAAACGGAGTGCAAAGTCCAATCTGCACAATAAAGTGGGGTGCAAATTCGAATTACCCCTTGAATTTTTGGTGAAATTCATCTTATAGAATATTTGGAGCAATATTTTTCAATAACTTATTGAAATTTTGGAGTGATTTCAAATATTTGGAGTAATTTATTTAATTGACTTACCGATTGAATTTTAAGTTGGAATTTGGTAGACATAATCTGCTTTCATAAGGAATGTGAAAGCAACCCCGAAGAAACTCAATTAAGTCATTACATAAAGGGCTCACAATACATTCAGGAGGAGAATTAAAAAATTCTGTACAATCAGGCATACAAACGACAACCCATTTAAGAAAGATTCGCAGATCGTGCAACATATTTGACTGAAGAATTTGCTTGTAAAGCTATCATTTGTCTAATATAATCAATAAGAATATCAAAATATGAAGAGCCTGACTCCGAAGCAACTCCGGCATTGACTTGTTGTGCGTCTGTCTCAATTTCCACCGATTCCCATCCTTGAATTGCTGCCCATTTAATTGCCTCTCGCACAACCATCGCCTCAACCATTTTTGGTTCCCAGATAACTGCATGAGCCTCCCTTCTTGCTGCTAAAAAACTAATATTATCCCATCTAGCCACCATTGCTAACCCACATCAACCCCGCTGCATATCCAAGGCTACATCGACATTGATTTTTATGCATCCCCTTGATGGTTGTTGCCATTTTCTCTTGTCTTTAAACCTTTACTGTCTTCTGTCATCTTGCTAGCACTTTGGGCAACAAGCCATCCCTTCAAAAGGGTTGTCCCGCAGTTCACGACGGTCTGATATGATATTCCACTTTATGTCGCTGTCATACTGTTGCATTTCGACCTTTCCATAAGCTCCACAACATAGTAACATAGTAATAAAAGTACTACATCATTCTTTTGCCAAACATGTTTAGTAATTAAAAAGGTCCTAAAAAGATGAATGCTCGATTCTTCCTCACATTCTTTACAAACGGTATCAACTCCCACTCACATAAGAAAGATGAAAGATAAAAATAGCATAAGAACATAG
Organism: Cuscuta epithymum; assembly: GCA_945859915.1. Taxonomy (NCBI): domain Eukaryota; kingdom Viridiplantae; phylum Streptophyta; class Magnoliopsida; order Solanales; family Convolvulaceae; genus Cuscuta; species Cuscuta epithymum. The sequence goes on from CAMAPF010000046.1 coordinate 1,253,363, forward strand.
AAAGATAAAGAAGATAAAAAGATAAAAGAAAAAGAGATAAAGGAGATCAATTATCCAAACGAATATGCACTCTCCACTTTGCTTTCTACAAAACTGTACTCTTGTCCAAACTAAGAAGAAGTATGATGGAGTATATGGCCCAGGGACCCCCGGCCCACAGACTCCTACTTCTCCTACACAGGCCCAATGAGCCCAATGAGCACACAAGGCCCGAACACAGCGGCCAGCACAAAGAAACCCACGGTGCACACATGGGTGCCTTCGGCCTCCTTGGCCGAGGGCTCCAAATCTCACATGACAGCCGGATTTGAGCATACAAAGCTACGGCGAGAAAACGGCAGAAATCAGGACCCTTCGACCATAGGAGAGCCCTCGACATGAGGGTAGCCTTCGGCTACACAAGGCATTCGGCCATGAGGGTAGCCTTCGGCCATGATGGTAGCCTTCGTCCATGAGGGTAGCCTTCGGTCATGAAGGTAGCCTTCGGCCATGAAGGTAGCCTTCGGCCATGAGGGTAGCCTTCGGCTACACAGAGCCTTCGGCCATAAGGGAGCCTACGGCCACAGGCGCGATCATCAAAGATTCCCTTTGGGGACAGACAACCACCGCATTTAATGCGGGATCACATCCACCCACCGCTTTAATGCGGTGCACATGCATATGCCAGTACCATCCGATTGAGGTGAGCCCTCAGCCGTCAGATTGTTGACACGTGTACTCTCATCGCACTTATGGCTGCTACAAATAGCTGCCCTTATTCTCCTTGTAAAGCACGTTGAGTTCATTTAATACAATCGACTCTCTCTCCTCTTACTTGCTCTGACTTCTCTCTAAGTTATTCCCGCAATAACCACTCGGATAAGATACCCCCGGGGTACACTATCCATCAAAGCATATACTCTCAACTCGTATAAGAGGCGCATCACTTGTTTTTGTAACACAATATCAAATCACCGCAATTGAAACTTCTGCATCTTATCTTCTATAGGTGACACTCTCACCTTATGTTTGATTATTTCATTCCTCAAGCGATCGTTTCTGGTATGTACACACATCCAACGCAACATATGCACCTCTGTCACACACATCTTTTGAATGTGGCATTGTCTCACCGCCCAACACTCTACGCTACACACTACTACAAGCTTAATTGTTGTTCGATAAAATTTACCCTTCAATTCAATTGGCATACTTCGATCAAATGGAAATCCTTATTCACTCTTCCATTTCATCCACCATGCTCTGATTCTATGAAATACATCTACATCTAATTCATCATCCTTCTAAATTATGGAGCCCAAATAATGGAACATATCACACACCAGTATCTCATTATCATCAAGGGTAAACCCACTGTTACTACTACTTTACATCCACCAAATTTTCACTCTATATACTTAGTCTCGCTTCGATTTAGTCTGAAACTCTTGGTTTCTCATGTTTGTCCTCATACTTCTAACTTTGTTTTATCACCCAATATAAGAAGAAAATATAAATATAAATATAAATATAAATATGAATATAAATATGAATTTAAATATGAATATAAATATGAGTATAAATATGAATATAAATATGAATATAAATATGAATATGAATATAAATATTAATATAAATATAAATATAAATATAAATATAAATATAAACATAAATATAAACATAAATATAAACATAAATATAAACATAAATATAAACATAAATATAAACATAAATATAAACATAAATATAAACATAAATATAAACATAAATAGAAACATAAATATAAACATAAATATAAATATAAATATAAATATAAATATAAATATAAATATAAATATAAATATAAATATAAATATAAATATAAATATAAATATAAATATAAATATAAATATAAATATAAATATAAATATAAATATAAATATAAATATAAATATAAATATATAATCCGTAAATGTATGTTTTTATGCATTATAATTATTATATTATATGTTTTGCAATAACTTGAAGAACATCACGACTCACGAGTATTAACAAGTGAAACAGAAGAATAAAAGGATGACATTGTATATGCTCCGAAAGATGATATTAAACACATAGTTTATGAAATGTTATGTGCATGTTGAAGAATAGGTTAAATGTAATATATGAGTTGTCTATTGTTAAATCTGCCTACATTTATATTCCCGCTAAAGTCGAGTGCAAGTGCGTATTGATCGAGTAATTTATTACTTCACTAAAAATGTAAATATATCATATAGCGTTAATGATATTGAACTTGCTATTGTATGTTTCTATTTTTTAAATATCCTTTATATATTGCAACAAATCTTCACATTGACTTCTGGGGGGGGGCAAAAGAAACTGTTTAAATATAGATTGGAAGGTTTTAAGAATTTTGCAACAGAAATAAAATGATAGCTAGTTTAAAATGAAATTGATAATGAAAATTACACGTTCCTATATTGCAACGATATTTGCATTAGCGTAGCATATGAAATTTGTTGCAATATGTGCAATGGAAATAGTAACTATAACTTTTCTAACATTTTTGCAATGATATATTTTTGTTGCAACTTTTGCTTCGGAAATCGTGAGCAAAAGGAAACCACGATTTTAGATAAATATGATTAAGTGGTCTATCAGGGAGAAAAAGAGCGGGAGAGAGACAAATCAATGAGAAGGATTCATCCTACAACTTGTGCTGAATATGCTCTTAATGGAGGTGTTGAAAATGTATGTTTAGGGTTAAGTATTACCTCGATTGATTTTGGATAGTGGTGTTGATAGAGTATTTAATTCTAGAGAGAAGTGAGAACTAGAGAGAAAAAGTGAGCAATTAATATTTCTCAACCCCTAATAACTCCCCCTAAGGGGAGTATTTATAGGAAAAAATGTGAATTTGGGCTCCTAGTCATGGGCTTAGGAGGCCCGTTACAATAATCATTCCTTCTTTGGGCGAAATAAGGCCACTAATGGGCTAGGTACAATACTTAGTAAATAAAGTATGAAAGTACATCATGCCAGAATAATTCCTGGCCGATGCGGTGTCCTTTGGCCAACGCGATCTCATGGCCGATGTAGACCATAGCCGACGTGGCCTATTTGTCATCCAGGCAGTGTCCTGAGCTGGTTGTGTTCTGGCCGTTGTGGACCCCACTAGGCCAAAGCGTGGCACGCAGATGTCCTGCTGATGTATTTGACCTTCTGAGTATGTGGGTCATGGTGTCTAGGCCCATATACTCTATCAGGTGTCATCGTTAATTAGGGTACTCCCATGGACGCTGAAGGAAACACGACTCTCCGCTCTGCATCTGAACCACTAGGAGACCTTCGCTCTCTGCTCCCATCCTGGTGACCACCAGATTGATCGCATGGCTGCTTGGTGCTGGGGTGAGCAAATGAGATGTGTTCCTCGAATAAAGAGTCCGAAGTCGGTGTCTGTTCTCCGGTGAACATGGTAGCCCCTTCTCCTATTAACGGGGGAGTCTGGGGGACAACGTTTTCCATTCTCCAACGTCCCTCCCAGAATGAGTCGCCGACCCTGCGACAAGATACACCCGGTCGGGAATCTCCTTTGAGCTACTCACATTTTTTTATCCCTCGTTGATTAGTTTAATATCAAAGTACTATACTAATTAATCATAATAAGTGGGTTTATTTACTCCGCATTTCTTAGATGAAAGTGTTACAGTGTTACCATTGTTAAAATATTAAATAACTCTAAAAAAGTGTTACATTTAAACTAACAAATGCAACACTTTCTTTATTAGCTTAGAATGTGTTACAAAAAATCAAATATGTACCACTTTTTTTAAACATGTTACATATTTAATGTTACCATAGACCTTAAAAATTCTTGTAGTAGTTGAGATGAAACTCGAGCATGTAGACTCTCTTTGAGAGGGGTCAAAATGATGCCATGAGACCCAAGAGGCAACTTTTCCACATTCTTGGGTCGATTGGAGGCACCCAATTTGTGGGATCGGACCAGAACCAATATTGTCGATTCCGTAATGGGACTTGCGTCGGGACGGTGCCCAACCGAGGCCAGTCTTGTGTTTGAATAATGGAGACCGGGATCGGTAAGTCACGGTCTGACGCCAATCCCCAACGGCTATTTGGTTTTTTTCCCTAATAGCTCCATAATATAGCAGTTTATGGGGCATTGGAGCCTCCTCCGTTGCTTCTTATGATCGTGGGAGGGGACGGGGTTGGCGGTGGGGATAAAAAACGATAAATACCTCTCATTTTCCCCACATTAACTCTCTAATTCTCTCATATTCTACTTATTACTTAATTTTATATACTCTCCCCATTTTCCCCATTCTTCCTTATTCACGGAACCCTCACATATCATTTTTAATCTCATTTAAAGATGTCATTAAGTAACTATATATTATTGATTCCATGCACCCTTTATGATTGTTTCCAACCTCCAGTATTCATCTGGTTTAACTACAAAGTTCTCTAGTTAAATAACAACCTTATATTTCTTAAAATTAAATGATAATAAGGAGGTGATGAACACACTATATTTTACACATTGTTGTGTAGTATGTAAATCAAGGTAGATTCATGTGAGGCATTGCCACAATTCACTGCAGCATTCTGGAGCTCCACTACTGAGTGATGGATTGACATAAGGGTCGGGGGTTGCACCACATCGTCGTGCTAGCATGTCAGGCGGTTAATCCCTAAATCAAAGATGGATGTTGCTAATCCACCAACCCATCAGACCAACGCACTCATATATGTCATGCTTCTTTATCTTTTTGTTCATAATTATACTTGCACTTCTAGTACATTAACCCACTTTTTATCAGTCAATGACTTCTTTAATATATCTATATGAGGATGCTATTTTCGAAAATTTGACACTTATTGTTGTCATTGTCATTGTTGTACAGAATATAGATATAATACTCCCTCCGTAACTTTAGAATCTTCCCATTTCAAAAGTAGGTAGATTAAGAATAGTGAAAGATGATATGAATTATTGAGGGTATGATGGGAAAATAGTGGAATAATGTGGTGGAATATAGGATAAATCCAAAAAAAGTAGTTGTAATAGTGTATTATTTTAAGAATTATTGAGGGTATGATGGGAAGATTTAGAAATGGGAAGATTTTTGTGTTACGGACGAAAAAGGAAAGTGAGAAGATTTTTAAGTTACGGAGGGAGTATTTAACATAACATATTGAAATATTGTCAAAAATAAGATTGATATAGCATCACACTTCAACCTCGATTGAGGGTTGAGTCACTCGTTCAAAGTGCACACTTCCACGTTCAAACTTCAAACCCCGAGTGTCGAGTTGAGTTACATCACCAGTAATGATTTATTATTGTGTAGTGTGCATTTTTTTACATTGAAAAAAAGACTTATGAAATCCGATCATGTACTCTACGTACATTGACTGAGTACTCGACACTCATACCAACGGATTATGAAATCCGATCATGTACTCTACGTACATTGACTGAGTACTCGACACTCATACCAACGGATCATGTCATACGAGTGTGATGACCCTGGGAAGTCATCCATAGCGACGAGTTGAATGCTAGAAATGGGTCTTGGCTCTTGAGTCGTGCTCTACTAGTATAAAATGTGTTTTGATACTTTCTTACTGGTACTCCCTCCGCGTTTCTAAGTTCCCTACACTTTCCTTTTTGGGATGTATTTAAAAGTTCCCTACACTTCCATTTTTGGTAAGTTTATCCTTTATAAAATATTCAACTACCCTTACTTAGGGGTGGGATTTCGGAACCGAGAACCGTAGAACCGGTTGTAACTGAACCGTTATAACCCGGTTCGGTTCAGTTCCTACAAATGTGGTATTACTTGTTAATGGTTCGGTTCGTAGTTGTTACTAACGGTTCGGTTCCTGGTTCCTATAAAAAATATGTGCACGAAACCGTTAAGGAACCGTTGGTAAAAATAAAATAAAAATAAAAACCATGATACCTCCGTCCCTTTTATATTGTGACGGAAGAGGGTGGCACGATTATTAAGAAAAGTGGATTTGTGTGGTTGATATTAATTGATAACGTAATAATAAAGTAAGAATGATTTGTAGCCACACAAACTTTACCAAATATGATATGTGACAATTTTTGTGGGACTTCCCGAAAAGGTAAAACATGACAATACAAGGGGGACGGAGGGAGTAGTGGTGATAGTAATAGCAATAATATCAACAATAACAATAGTAGTATAATCATTGATATTTAGCCAACTATTGTAATTTAACCAACGAAAACAAAAGTAAACAATATTGCACATGAGATTGAATGAGTCAAGCTCATTTTTACAAAACAAGTTTTGTTACACTTCAGGAATTTTATAAATATAAAATAAGTCAAACAACTCGTAGTTGATTGCATGTATTTTACTTCACTATCTTCATGGTATTTGTAAGTTTGTAACTACTAGATTTATTGTAAATTATACTACTAGCAAACACACTATACTGGTGCTTTTATATCTATACATGCAAACTCAATGTATTTTTACATTGTAGTGGACGTCCTATCCTCGTACTGTGATGATGACCAACCTTCATTTTTACCACATAACAAAGATTTTTATGTTTCACTTATTAAATGAAAATTGAAATATTCTTTTATTCTATTAAGTGTTCACTTAGTTAGTGTTGAGGTTTATTCCTTCAACCCCCGGGTCCAACACGTAAGCCCAAGGATTTCGAGTGGAGTGTGTGATTAAACTAGCCCAACAAGCAGATGACATGGATTAGGAAGGCAGTAAGTAGCAAGTAAATGATTAGGTATTATTATCTCTTAATAACTCCCTAATACAATACTTTTCGCTAAGGCTCCGTCGGCCGTTCGTCTCACAAGGCAGTAGAAGTGCTGCGAGTAAGAATGCTATAGCTAGAGTGCTAATAATAGAAAGTTGTCAACCCTTTACAATGAAATAAATGCTTCTATTTATACCCGCCAATGGGCAGGTGGCTATGCTGACGTGGAGGCCTGCGGACCGCTTGTGTCCCAACCACCAAATCTTCTGCATTAAATGCACTTCCCGCCAGAATCTAGGCTTCCCGCCTAAATAATGGGGACGTTCGTCCGCCAGGGGGTGAGCTGGGTCACTCCAAGTGACCCTCAAGAGACTTCGGCTGTTCGTCCCCCGCCCTTGGTGGATTCTCTCCATGTGGACTGGATCTCCTCCGACGATCATGGGCCTGCCCAGGAGACGTTCGTCGTTATCCCTGATGGCCAGTGGTCCTGCCCCTTACCTCTGCACATACGTTCGTCGCGATGGGCCGTTTGAACCTGGACCCCCCCAATTCCAGACGTTCGTCTCTTCCCAAGGGTCATGGGCCTGCGCCCAGCCTGGTCCTAGCATGACGTGCGCCCGATAGAAAAACGGGGTTAATGGGCCGGACCTCGGCCTGGGCCATTATCCCAACAGTTAGGTTTGAGCTTTGATGTTTAAAGTGATTAGAACCTTCAATAAAATTGTAGTACTAGTGTTTTGATATTTTTTTTTTACATATTTATGCGGTAGAAAGCAAATAATGTGCTAATTCACTAGATGCGGAAAAAATTATTATAGGAGCCGATAAAAGAAAGAACCGTTTATTATTGGTTCGGTTCCATAACGGTTCTTGATTTTTTCATAAGAACCGAACCGATTTCAATACTTGAAATTTTTATAACGGTTCCACCAATTTAAGTAAGAACCGAACCGTTCTCAGACCTACCATTACTTTATCTACTTTTTATATTCTCTTTTATATACTTTTACACACTCTCTCATACTTTTTCTACACTATTCACTACCCTTACTATTCTATCCTAAAATACTGGGTCAAAAGCATATGTAGCGTGTAGGGAACATATGAATGCGGAGGGAGTATAAAATATCTCGTTTCATAAAATTATTATCTCTTATTTTTTTCGAACGTTTCAAAAAAATCACCTGATTTCCCTTAAAAAAAGTTTTTATGGTCGAAATTCATTTATATTTTTCTTACTCAATCACAAACATACTTTTCCACTTTATTGTCATTTTCTAAAACTCCAATATAAATCAAATTGGGAAAATTTTCCAGCATAATTTATGGTTCTTTCCTCTTCACAAATATTTATAAAAATGACTTCAAATAAGACTAAAACTATGACAAAAACTCAAAATAGGACTTGCTATGTTTTTTATTTCAAAATAGGATCATATTGATACTATTGGAAACATACCTATTTCTTCATTCATTCCCAGCCCTCCTTTAAACATGAGTAAAACATAGTCAAAAGTCATAATTAAATGTTTAATTCATAAAAAATTTGAAAAAAATTCAAAAATTCGTAGAAAAATAATAAAAAAATTAATAAATTTTTTATAAAACAAAAAATCGATTTTTTTTGAAAATTAATGAAAAATAGTAAAACCCCGTTAAAAAAATTTTAAAAATATGGATGTCTTTCCCACCGAATGTAATACCTCCCTCCACCACCACCTCCGATCGGTGTAAAAAATGTCATTTTTTTAAATTCCAAAAAAAAGGCATATTACTCCTTGAGAATGCCAACATTTCATTCTGCCAACTTGAATCATTTTGATTTCGTAATATTTTTGGCATTTTTTCCCCCGGTGACAGGAGGTGGTGGTGCTGCCTCTCTGCACCACCACCTCCGACCGTTAAAAAAATGTCATATTTACATAAAACTGTCATTTTTTCTGAAAATGCTAAAAAATGACATATTTCTCTTTGAGAATGCCAAGTTGAATCATTCTGCCAACTTGAATCATTTTTACTTCTGCAAAAAATATGGCATTCATAATGAATTTGACATTTTTTTGCCAAATGACTGGAGGTGGTGGTGCTGGGGCGGCAGAGGCGGCGGCGTTTATTTTTTGCATTTTAATTTTTAATTTTTTTCCCTAATTTATAATTATTCAAAAAAAAATTTATTGATTTTTTGGTATTTCGTACGAATTATTATTATTATTTTATTATAAATTAAAACATTCCAATAGCTATAAGAGTATATATTTGTCCAAGACATACATAATTAGTCCTATGAAAACATAATTTGATTTTTATCCTATTTACACAAAGTGAATGACTTTTAATCCTATTTCGACAATAAACCCAAATATTTATCACACACTTTCAACTTTTTTTATTAGTTTCTACGGAGCAATTCGAAATTGATAGTAGGTAATACGGAGCAGTAAAACTTTTTTGTCTTTAAAGTAGTGAGGTAACGAAACCAAGAGAACAAGAAAGAGAAGGCGAGATATAGACAAGACTACAGAGAGAGAAGAGAGGAGAGAGGGCCACTTATGTTGCCTTTTTTCTATGATTCACGCATCCGTGGCAGAACAGATGAGGGTACACAGTACTGTTCCTGCAACACAAGTGACTGAAAGAGGGATGGGGAGGTACTCTTTGTCAAGGGTGGCTTAGCTAGCCAAAGCTCAGCCAGCCATCCCTTCAGCCCCCTAGGGAGTAGTGTATTTTTGCACACAGTAAAGTGGGGCAGAGAAAAAGAGAGAACCAGAGAGAAACGATAGAGATTGCAGTGAGAGAGAGAGAGAAGCAGCAGCTAAAGAAGGGTTCTTACTGTTGGGATGCTTGTGCATAGTTCTGGGGTTGCAGATATGGAGCTGAAATGGTAATAAGAACATGGTTGTCTTCCCAGGGAAAGACAGTCGAAGAAGAATCCCTTTCTCTTCACATCTTGACTTTCAAAGGCAAGCCCTTTAATTTCCTCTCTTTTCTCCATATAAATTTATAATGGATCTTGAGGTTTTTCTCTGTAACAACTGTTTTTGTGCTGCTGATTTCTTACCCTGATTTTTATTTTGGAAAGATGATAGGAATGTCATACAGTGGCGACTATAGCTTTCAGGGGAAAGGCGTTCCTGAGCCTTCTCGATTTGGGTCTTCAGAATCTGGACCCAAATTGTTCAAGAAAGATGGGAGCTTTGTGTCTTCAAACGAACCCATTTCTGTCCTGGACAAAAGGAGTCCAAGCCCCTCCACTTCCACGTCGGCTTCGTCTTCCTCCTTCGGCGGCGCCGCCACCCACAATACAACCACGGCTGTTCCCTCCGCCGCATCTTGGCCGAAGGAAGAGTGGGCGGAGTTGCAGCCTCTCCCGTCCGGCTTGGAGGTGGATGGAGGGTCTGAAAAAGTTGTTCTTGGGCTGGAAGATTGGGAGTCTCTCCTGTATGAGTCCGCTGGCGGGGTCTCCGACCATTCTCTTTTTCCCTGGGTTTCCGGCGAGTTCGAGGATCCGGCAAAAGAGATCCATGGGAATGTGGGCTTCGGAGGTAATTTCTCGAGTTCTTCCCTTTCCCCCATTTCCGGTTCCAGTCTTTCTTTTAATTCCCATTCCAACAATGCGAAATTTGCTCCTATAAGTTCTGGACTTGAAGTAAAGCTTCAAAACTTTAACTTTCATGCACCTATGGACCAAACCAAACCGTATGGTTGGATTCAAGAAGATTTTCCTCCGGCCAGGCGGACGGATATGGAACTCTTGAACCCCACAATGCCTTTTGTCAACACAGGTCAACCAGGTTTTCCAGAAATGCTACCGGACCTGATGGGTTCTGGTTTGGGGCAGTTTTTGGGTTTCCCCACGCCTCATCCATTGCTGGTTCCTAAGCAAGAGGTGAACCTAATGTTGCCAAACCAACTACAGCAGCAGCAGAAACAGGTAGTTTATGACCAGGTGTATAAGGCGGCAGAGTTGATTCAATCGGGGGAATTCTCACTCGCGCAAATGATATTGGCGCGGCTCAATCACAACAACCTCTCTCAAGGTGGGAAACCATTGGAGAGGGCGGTTTCTTATTTCAAGGAGGCTTTACTGTTGCCACATTCTTGGATCTCCCTTCCTCCCCCGTTTGATTTTGTCTTCAAGATGGGTGCCTACAAGGTTTTCTCTGAAGTCTCCCCGCTTCTCCATTTCATGCATTTTACATCCAACCAAACGCTCCTCGAAGCTGTTGGCGATGCGGGATATGTTCATGTGTTTGATTTTGACATTGGAATCGGTGCCCAATGGTCGTCCTTCATGCAAGAGCTTCCTAGAAGGAATGGAGGTGTGCCTCCTTCATTAAAGATAACCGCTTTTGCCTCTCCTTCGTCGCACCACCCCATTGAGATCAACCTCATGCATGAAAGCTTGTCGCAATTTGCAAATGATGTTGGAGTGAGATTTGAGCTTGAGGTGGTCAACTTGGACACTTTTGACCCTAGCTCTTACGCGCCTTCCTCTTTTCAGCAGTTTAATGGCGAGGTAATTGTCGTCAATTTCCCGATTTGGTCCCTTTCAGGCCATCTTCCCAATCTCCCGGCTGTTATTCATTATATAAAGAGGCTATCTCCAAAAGTGGTAGTTTCGTTCGACCGGGGATGTGAACGGTCTGAGCTCTCTGCCCCGCACCACATAATCAATGCCTTGAAGTACTACGAGGTCCTCTTGGAGAGTACTGCATCATGCGTTGCCTCGGATTGCGAAAACAAGATGGAGAGGTTCGTATTCCAGCCCGGCATCGCGCGCATTGTGCAAGGGCGGCTCTGTTTTCCTGACCCCATGCCACCATGGAGAGCCTTGTTTGGCTCGGCTGGTTTTCTGCCCGTGACATTCAGCGACTTTTCCGAGACTCAAGCCGAGTGCGTGGTGAAGAGAAATGAAGGCAGAGGGTTTCATGTTGAAAAGAGACAGACAGCGCTTGTGTTGTGCTGGCAGGGCAAGGAGTTGTTGACAGCCATTGCCTGGAGGTGCTGATTGATGTTCAGTTTTAACTTAGTATGTTGTTTGGTGGTGGCTATTAATAAAAGGTTAAAACTTGTTTGTAACATTTTCTAGTGATGTGCATGGATTGAATATTCATGCTTGTTTTGTTTGTAGTAGCTGTTGTTGTCTATCTTCTTAGAGCATTGACTGTTAGGGATATGTTTGATGAGCTATTTGGACATCTTTGCTTTGTTGTACTTATGTTGCCTACCAGTAGATCTTGTGTGCGCATTTTCTCATGGGTATTGTGACAACCTTCAGCATAGTTTCTGCAAACAACACAAAAAATTACTACAAGTTCAACTAGAATCAAAACCCTAAATGTTTTGTGTGTGTATGGTATTCAATAAGAGTGGATTTCGATTTGGATATCCCTTAACAGTATGTCTAGCATTTTTCGATTCCATCAACAGGCCCAAAGTGTGACTAAATATCGAACCCAATGGGCAATGACTCGTAAGAAGGTGAGGTCTTTCAATATTTGTGAGGTTTCTTGCCTCAATATTTGCCCTTTATTTGATACGGTGCATAAGTTCGTGTTACCTGATTAACTTATACACCGTACCTTATTTTAATGAGTAAAGGGTCAGTTTGGTCCTCGAAGTTGCATAAAAGGGGTTAAATAAGTCCTTATATAGGAGGTTCTATCCGTCCGGCGCCATTTGAGACGGTTCCCGGCAGAATTTTTTGATGAACTTTTTTTGAGCATTTTATTCATCAAGTCTAGTTCACTTATACCAAATTTCAGATAAAAATTCAATCGGGAAGACATTCAAATGAATTCTTGAAGATAAATGTGCAGTTAAAAGCGCAGTTATCTTCAATAATTCATTTGAATGCCTTCCCGGTTGAGTTTTTAGCTGAAATTTGGTATGAGTAAACTAGACTTAATGAATAAGATGCTCAAAAAATTTTAACAACAAATTCCACCGGGAACCACCTCAAATGGCACGTCCGGACAGAATCTTCTATATAAGGACTTATTTGACCCCTTTTATGCAACTTCGAGGACCAAACTGACCCTTTACTCTTATTTTAACCTAATAAAAGATCAATCAGGGTTGGTCTTTGAAATTTTATGAGTCCTTACTTAGGCTTGGCCGGGGTCCGGTCCGACCGGCCCGCCACTGTGTGGGCCCGTCCCGGCCTGGTAAACCTGTATCGGTACCGGGCCTAGGCCCGAACCGGGGGTTTATGGGGGCGGGTCCGGAACTTGATATTTAGGGACCGGACCGGCCGGTTCGGGCCCGGTCAAGGCTTTTTTTTTTATTTTTGTTTTTATGGGTTTGGGTTAGGTTTAGGTAGGTTGGGCAGCCTGGGCGGGGTATTATGGCGGGGTTTGGGGGTGGAATAAATAAGATAAACCAAAAAAATAAAAATAAAAGAACCGGCCCGGTACCGCCGTACCGGTAGACTCCCGGGCCTGTGCCGGGCCTCACCCCAGAAAATCCAAGCCCGCCCGGGCCTGACCTAGAACCGGACCGGGCCCGGACCATCCCTTGACCGTACTCATGTAAAACTAAGGGTCTCAAGATATATTATTTAAATGTATTACAAATGTTTCATCGTAAAATACAAAAATTACACAAATTTATGTTAAATTCTCAATAATATATACTTTGTAATTCATAAAAAGAGCATAAATAGGTGTTTATTTAGATGAAAGTCATCATTCTCTTTATAATAATATAATTAATTGTTTTATTTGTATTTTGTACGAGATAGAGATAGGGTTGTGCATTAACCGGGTCGGACCGTATTTTAGACCTAAACTGGACGGGAATGAACTGGTCCGGACCGGACCGGACCACTATTAACTGGTTCGGGTTTCGGCCCTTAGTTTTTCAAGATTCCGGGTTCCGGTCCGGTCCGGCTCAAACCCAGAAAAAACAGGTCCAGACCGGAATGGACCGGTAAACTATTGTTCCGTAAAATATATACTTCATTTTGTATCATTAGTCATTAGGTTTATGATTTACTTTTGTCTTTTATTATATAAACGAATATATATAGAGTGTATATTTGGCATCTAATTATTTCCTAAGTTGTTTTTTATTTGTTTATTTATGTGCACATGTGCACTACTAGTTTATACTATCGTATATGTTTGATATTTCCAAATTATTTTTATTTGTTTCATATTTTTGGACGTAATTTAGTTTTTATTACTCTACAAAAGATTTTGCCATTTTAATATACACAAACGATTGTAGTTTTAATTATTGGGGATACTAATTGTTAAGATTGAATAGTTTTAATGACTATATTCCAAAATTAATAAATGAGCTAAACAATTAGTCTATTTAGCATTTCCACACATAAAATTATAGTTTGAAACAACAACATCCCAGCCTTATTCCTAAATTTTTTTGGGTTCGGCTAAAATCGGATCAATTAGGGTCAAAACCAGACCGGACCGGAAAATTCAGGTTCGGATCGGTTTGGACCGGTTAAATTCAGGTCCGGTCTTTGGTCCTTAGAAAATGAGGATTCCGGTTCCAGTCCACAGAGATAGTGAGATGCTTGGGTGTATGATTTAAATGAAATACTCGTATTATATTGTTCATTAAATGAAAGGCTAAAGGGTCAAATAGGTACATGAACTAACTTAAAGTGTTCAATTAGCCCCTTATATAGGAGGTTCAGCCCGGCCATCGCCAATTGGAGAGGTTCCCGGTTGAATTTTTTGATGAATTTTTTTTAGCATCTTCTTCATTAAGTCTAGTTTACCTATACCAAATTTCAGCTAAAAATTCAACCGGGAAGGTAGTCAAATGATTTTTTGAAATGTGTTGCGCTGTTTAACTGCGCAGTTATCTTCAACAAATTATTTGAATGCCTTCCCGATTGAATTTTTAGCTGAAATTTCGTATGGGTAAACTAGACTTAATGAAGAAGATGTTCAAAAAATTTCATTAAAAAATTCCACCGGGAACCACCCCAATTGGCGACGGCCGGGCAGAACCTCCTATATTAGGGGCTAATTGAACACTTTAAGTTAGTTCATGTACCTATTTGATCCTTTAGCCTAAATGAAATACTCGCATTAAGAATGAATTTCAATTTCCCTTGGGCCTTAGCAGTATGTCTAGCATTTTTCGATTCCACCAATAGGCCCAAAGTGTGACAAAATATCATGCCCAACGACTCCTAAGATGTTGAAGTATTTCCAAACCTATGTGTCACCACACTCAAATGTTCCTGAGGTTTCTTGCCTGGATATATGATCTTTATTGGGAAAACTATCAAATAAGCCCCTGTACTATGCCGAAAAAGTCGATTAGGCCCTCGTACTTTACAAACACTCAATTAAGTCCTCGAACTATTAAAAAACGTTCAATTAAGCCCTTTCAATCGGCAAGTAACCGGTTTCCCAGTTAAACGGCGACGACGGCGACGATGTGCTCGAACCCCAGCAACGGCGGCTGCCAGGAAACATGTTACATTTAACCAAGAAACCGGTTACTTACTGACCGAAAGGGCTTAATTGAACGTTTTTTAATAGTTCGAGAACTTAATTGAGTGTTTGTAAAGTACGAGGGCCTAATTGACTTTTTCGGTATAGTACGAGGACTTATTTGATAGTTTTCCCATCTTTATTTGATCAAAGTCATGAGTTTGTGACACCTGATCACCCAATAATGAGCAGAGTCCGGTCACCGTGCTCGCACGGTCACACCTACTTATATTTATTTCAACTAGATTCTTTACCCGCTTTGGTGGGAGTTACCCCAGGCAATTGCCTAGGGCCTCCACTCCTAAAGGGGTCTCAATTTTTTATTTTCTTTTGTAACATTATTATATATATAAATAAATAATTAAATAAATAAGTACTAATGAAATTAATAATGGCATAAATGAAAATTAATATGTACTACCTTTGAAAGTTAACTTTTTAAACTAAGTGATTTGTAATGATTTTTTTTGAAATAATTACATATTTATGATTAAAATGAAGGTTGTTTACAAAAATGTTACTAGTGATTATAGTAGAAACATAATCATAGTAACTTATGTTCAATTTTTAAGCTTAAGTGGCCATGATATTGTAGTTTAGTAACTATTAGTCATAACTGTGTAAATAAGTTTTAGTTTAGTAATATTTAGAAAAAAACTCTAAATGTTTTAGGCACGTGATCGAATAGGTCTTAATTAATGTTTAAAAAATAATTATAATTGATATTTTCATTAATTAATACAATAGCACCTAAATAATGCTACATAGTTATAAATTTTATCTCTATGTTTTCATTAATTAAAAAGGAAGTGGTTTACAATGTACTAAAATTATTGTAATTGATCATAAAAAGTTCATTTCTATGAAACTAATTGAAACTAATCTTTTTTAAAACTTCAAAGCAATATCGTATTATTTATTCTTATCCATGTGTGTTCATTGTTTGGAAATGCAATTTTATATAGACTATAAACAAATAGGTAATATTTTTTATTGAAGAAAGAGATATTTGAAGTACATATAAAATCATTATCTTTATCCCACAAAAATATGGCCAAATTGACTCTTTTGATCAATGATAGTCAATTTTGGATAGCTCCAATGACTTTAGTTATTATATTTATGTAAAATTTATAAATTTTATATTTTTATGAAAGTAATTTTAAGAAAGATTTTTTCCATAATTTTGGATAAGTCCAATGATTTTAATTTATTATTGAAAAATACTCTCTCAGTCTCTCAAAACTTTGCCAAGTTTGACTGGTACAGACAGTAATAAAGTAAAAATTGTGTGGCTGAGGTTGAGATAAATGAGAGAGAAATGACTAGAACCACAAACTGATTGATTAAAAGAGAATGTGATAAAGTTTTTAGGACTCAAAAAAGTAAATATGACAAAGCTTTAAGAGAGAGAGTATCATGGATCAAGAATATCATTGACTAAGAAATTTCAACATGGAAATATTTTCGGCATGAGGGAGAATATGTTGTGTAACTATTTTGCTTATTTTTTGTTCAATTATTGTGGTGCTCTTTTGCCTAGGGCCACAAATTGACTGAGGCCGGCCCTGTCTTTACCCGTGCATTGCACGGGATAAGTAATTTATATTTTTAACTATGTCATTAGACAACGACGGTGATGATGGAAACCTAATGAATAGCTCCAACAATTGTGATCAAATCTCTCCAAAATATATTGCAAGTAATTTATAATTTTTAACTACGGAAAGTGCTAAGGGTATTAGTCGTCAGAAATAGCATATCCACAATTTCAATTACAACTTGCATTTTATTGGCAATTACAAATTGAAACTGTCATGCGCAATAGTGACTAATTAATTACAATTTTAATAAGAAATTTAAAACTTAATTAAACAAAGTATTAATTGCTTGATCGTCACTCTTCCTAGCTGGCAAGTCAGCCTGGCTTGCTAGCTGACGCTTGAGCTCCCTCTTCGTCGAGCTAGCAGGCTCTCGAATGGGCTTGTAGGCAGCCTCCCACTTGGGCTTGAAGGCAGGCTCCCGATTGGGCAAGAATGCGGGCTCTCCGCTGGGATGTAATGCAGGCTCCCCAATGGGCTGGAACTGGAAGGTAGGCTTCCCGCTGGGCTGAGAGGCAGGCTCCCCGATGGACTGGAAAGCAGACCTCCGGGTGAGCTGGAATGCATGCCTCCCATTAGGCTGACAGGCTGGCAAATCGTCTTGGACTTCTTCTCTGTTGGACCTCCTTTCCTTGATGGGCTTGATCAGCTGGGCCGACTTGAGCTCTGTGTTCTTGGGTCCACTGGTCGGGCTGTCTTGGTGAGATAATGGACTTGGGTTTGAGCCTGCTGGTTCAGGTCGTGGGTCTGGACTCATGGGTCCAAGTGCGGGGCCTGGGCCGATTGGACTTTGGACCTAGTTGCATGACTCCATCATTAACTTATGTTCAATGTTTATTCTTAAATCAGTAAGTTACCATAATACTACACTCATTATAACTTTAGTTATATTTTTCGTAAATAAATTCTAATTCAATAATAGTTTTTAAAAATCCTGGTCTCCTCAAGTCAATAAAAAAGTAAAAGTTTCAAATGTGTCTGGGTTGAAATCTCGTCAATTATAAATTATTATTATTTTTGCAATAAATTAGTATTATTATTACTATTGTAACTACTATTATTATATTATTGTTATTCCAAAGTAGATTGGATCGTGCATTGTTTTAGACAATAGAGAGTATGTTATTTTAATGTCCAAAAGTGAGTATTTCTTTACCGGAAATTATAACGTGAGATCATTTCTTTACCGGTATACTGATCTCACTATTACATATTTGCACTTTCTTCTTTTCTTACTTGCAATCTATCATTTTTCTTTTTCATTGACTTCGTCTTCTTGATTTATCTTTTCTTCAATTCTTTTCTCCTTCTCCAACAAAATATGAAAATAATTCATTGCAATTTAAATTTCTTTATTTTCAACATAAATTACAATTCAATCTATTTTTTATTCTTTGTCAATTCATAATAAAAAAAATCTAAATAAAATAAGTGTATTGTATTTCATATTGACACACTATTTTTCTGTAATATTTTATATTCCTACAATATTTTGTAATATATTTTTCATACTCTTTGTTTTCTATAATATATTTTTTTTTATCTATTTTACATTAGGAAAGGAGTATACACTCTTTGTTTGATCTGATTGTGGTTGGGATGGAAAGTAGTGCAATCACGTGTTAGGATGTTTTTACTTCGACTATATTTGCTGGTCTGGTATGATTTCTTCGTATTTTTATAACTACATAAGTCTGGTCTGGTCTGATCTGAAACACATTACACTCCAAGTAAAAACATCCTTATTATATACTCCATAATATAGTTTTGCGTGAATATAACTTTTAATAACAGTTGGTTATTCTTTTTTCACTTTTTGAGCATGCTGGGTGGTCTATTTTTTTTAGCTTATCAGTCTAGGGGTGGACCGGGCCCGGATCGGGCCGGCCCCGTGCCGGGATTTGGGCGAGATTGGGTTTGGGAATTGAAGGCCCTGTATCGGCCCGGGCCCAGGCTGGGTCGGGTCTAGGTTATTTTAAAAAAAATGTTTTTTCTTATTTATTCCTACCCCTACCCCCCTCCCCCCAAACCACCCAGCGTAGCTCAACCCGCCTAGCACCCAATCCATTCGAAAAAAACAACAACTTAAGCCCGGACTGGCCGGGCCACACAGTTGCGGTCCTGGCCGAACCAGCCCGGTCCACCATGCCTATAACAGTCTAGTAAGACAACTTTATTTTTTCACCAAACACATGAATTTTATATTTTATACGTAGTAGTAGTCAAAATAAATAAAGTTAGTGTGACTTTTCTGGTTGAATTTACTGTAGAGGACGATTGTATCTATTTTTCTTTATTTCATTAATAAAAAGTATTTTTTTTTCATAATTATATTAAACACATTTAACAAAGTGGTCAAATTGTACAAATAGGACTACATTTTTTAAATCCCCCAGTAGGACTATTTATGTGTCTGGACAAATATACCTTTGTAGCATTTGAAATGTTTTAATTAATAATAAAATTATAAAAAATAACAAAAATCATAAAAAAATCGTAAAAAATATTAAAATATTTTTTAAAAAAATTAAAAAAATGTTTTAAAAAAACCAAAAAAAATGTAAAAAATTGCAACCTCTGCCACCCCAGCACTGCCAGCTCCCTTTACCAGAGGAAATCTGGTGACGTTTTTAGTAATGCCATAATGATGACAGATTCAATGAAAATTTTGGAATAATGAAGAGTAATAATGCTATTTTCTTGGCATTTTACAAAAAGTGGCATAATTTTCACCAGTCGGAGGTGGTGGTGCTGGGAGGCGGTGGGAAAGGTATCCATATTTGTTTTTAAATTTTTCTATGGGTTATTATTATTATTTTTTATTTTTATAAAAAATAAAATTAGAATTTCTTATTTTGTAAATAATTTATCATTTTTTTAACGATTTTTTTATACATTGTATTATTATTTTTTGTTAGAACTTTTATTGTGGGTCAAGTTTGTCTGTAATGTCTTGTTTATATAAAGTAGACTAGTTATACTATTTATGGTATTAGATTAGTATTTATTATGTAGCAAATAAGGTAAAGGGAATAAGGCCCAAAAAGGCCTTGGCCCAACTTCCAAGGTTTACCTAAATCGGTAACCTGTACAGCGCCTATAAATATGCGCCTTGTGTACAGGTACCAATAATCGATCAATACACATTAGCCTTACGCTGCTAAAATTCTTCTCGATATAATAGAAACACGATCTCCAAAGTTCTCGATACTTCATAAATCATTCTGTGAGATCGTTCTTCTCTGTTATTCGATGATATCCATCTAGCTGTGTGTTAGTCTGCATTTACTGGGACCTACAACTGGTATCAGAGCCTGCTCGAGTGTGATCGCCGAAGAAAAAGTTTTCGAAATCCTCTGTTTTTCTTCTTTTCGATATTATACCCTCTTAATCGCTGTAATCTCATTTTTGAACGAAAAAGTGTAAAAGATGTACTGCTGAAATCGCCTCTCAAAATGAGCAAGCAGTATATCCTAGATTTTCGAACAGTTTAAGTTTCAGATTTGAGGTTCTCGATATTCTGATATCGAAAAGCAGGTTTCTCGAGGTTTCTGCAAGTGTTTCAGTCTTCAAACTGCACAAAGAGATTCTCGAGATCAAGGACTTTACCGAAAAGCTGTTTTATCTGTTTAAAATTGATTTTTGATTTGCAGGATTTCGACACTGACTTCTCGACATAAGTTCTCGATTTGAGTTCTCGAACTTCTGTTCTCGACACTCAGTTTTCGATATTAAAATCTCGATACCTTGTTTTCGCATTTGCAGGTTCTCGATACGGCTTCTCGACATTCAGTTCTCGAACCTAAGTTTTCGAACTTAAAGTTCTCGATACTGACTTTTCGAAAGCTGCTTCTCGAACCTAGCTTCTCGATAGCAAGGTTTTCGATATCAAAATAACGAAAATTGCTTCTCGATAGAAGTTCTCGACCCCCTTTCTCGAACTTATTCCTGAAAATTAGGTCTTCGACATTCTACAGTTAAAAACTTAATTTTATCTGATCAAAACACTCGAACGATCTTTTTCAAAATCAACAACTGCAAAGATGGATGCTTTATCACTTGGTAATGACAGTAGGCCCCCAATTCTGAGGAGAGGTGAATACCAGATGTGGAGAACAAGATTCTTAAATTTTCTAGAAAGTAAAGATAACTCTTCCGCTATGCTGGAATCCCTCACCCAATGACCTGCTGAGATTTGGGCAAGTGTGAATGGCGTTGATGCAAACAACCCACCTGTTAATCAAGAACGAAGATTGAAGACAAAGGCTGAGTACACTGAAGAGGATAGACAGAGAATCAAAGCTGATCTTATGGCAAAGACATTCCTGCTACAAGCAATCCCAAATGACATCTACATTCTGATTGACAGCATGGAGACTGCTAAAGAGATGTGGGATGAAGTAAAAAAGCTGATGATTGGAACTGATCTTGGACTAAAGACGAAGAAAGCAAACATCTTAACTGCTTATGATGCGTTCAAGGCTGCACCAGGGGAGGCGCTCCATGAAACGTATAACAGATTTGTACAACTGATCAACGAGATGAGGAAGATCAAGGTTGTGAAATCAAACATGGAGATGAATATACGTTTCCTGTCGAGCCTGCCCCCTGAGTGGAAAAGAACTGTAAAGAGCCTCAGACAACACTTGGACTTAGATGAACTAGATCTCTGCACACTTCATGAGCATCTTCAGCAGTTTGTGAATGACACTGCTGAGATGGAAGGAAGCTTTTCTGCTAATCCTTTAGCACTCATGATTGAAGTTAAACCAAAGAGTTCATCTAAGGTTCAGAAGAAGAAGAAGGCAGTTAAGGTGGAGACAGACGAAGAAGACAGTGAAGAAGAAGTGGATGTTGAATCTGAATTGGCTGATCTGCAGAAAAAGATGGCTCTGCTCACCAATCAGTTCAACAAGAAATACTCTAGGAAGGGAAACTCATCCAACAAGCTGCGAACCTCCTCTGCCAATTACAAAACAAAGAACAATGATCAGAACTCTTCCAGTAGAGCTGTTGCAGCAGAAGATCCCCCCAAATGCTTCAACTGTGGAAAGGCTGGACACGTCATCAAAGACTGTCGCCTACCAAGAAAAAGGGACTTCAACTATTACAAGATGATGTTCATGGTTAAACAAGATGATGATAGTGCTGCAACACTTACTGAGAATGACCCGTGGCAGGAAGAGAGTTCAGATGAAGAAGAAGAGGAGAATCTGGCTCTGATGGCGCTTGTAGAAGAAGAAGAAAAGAAAAAGGGTGATGCTGCGATCCCCGGAGGAAGTACAAGCTCAAGCTCAAACATCACTGTAAGTAACTCTGAAACCGTCTGTTTCTGCTCTTGTAAAGTTCACTCTTCACAAGTCAAAGACAATCTAATTATGGAGCTAAGAGACAAGGGAAACATCAACCATAAATATTTAATTGACAGTCTAGATAAAGTCAGATCTCTGAGCATACAGTTAGAAAATGAAAAAGAAATTGTCAAGAAGCGAACTTTAGAATTAGATCAACTCACCCAAAAGGTAGCTCTACTAACAAGGAAAGTTTCTGAGACTGAATTAGAACGAAACGTTGCAAAAGCCGAAAATGATTTTCTACATGAAAAAAGGTGTACTCTTTACACAAAAATCAAAGAATTAGAAGATCTACTTGCCAAGAGAGGACAAACAGAACAAACCATTTTTCTTAATCAGAACAAAGACACTCGCTTTTATAACTCTAAGGAGGGTCTTGGTCTTACTAACCCCAATAATCTGAAGAAAGTGGATTGTATTCAACTTTATGACATAAATTATATGGGGTTAGGGTTGACTAAGTTGATGGCTTTTACCTATGGAAAAGAAACGGCAGAAGAAGAAGAGGTAAAGCGATCAAACCCTTCCAGAACAGAAATTCCATTCAACTATGACTCTCTGAATAAAAGTTATGAAAATGCTGAACCTGTTTTCTCAACTGATGAGAGTGTGAGTCCTTATCTTTCTGAGAAGGAAGCTGTGTCGAATCCAGAAACCCCTTCAACCTCAGGGTCAAGTGAAGAAGAACCTTACATTCCTCCACTAATTAGAAAATTTGAAAATTTACATATCTCTTTGGAAAAACAAAGAAAAAGTTTTGAAGTAGAAAGAAAAAGCTTTGAAAGTGAGAGGGAGAGGTTATTAAGAGAACTAACCTCTTTAAAGGAAAGCTCTCAATCTGACACAACTTCCCAGTCAGCTAGTGATACAATTGATTCTCAAGAAAATCTTCACAAAACTAATGTTTTCAAAAGATCGACCACTCACTCCACGACTCCCTTGAAAACAGGAAATGCCGTGAGTAGGAGACTGGAAAGGAGAAGAGAATGGAGGTTGAAGAGAGAAGAGATAGCTGAAGGAAAGAAGAAAATGTTTTCTGAATATGAAAAACCCTGTTCTAGCGCTTTGTCTTACTCGAATAAAAGTAGATCTAGATTTCAGTCACAACCATGTAGTTCCAATTCAGTCTTGTGTCCCAAGCTGAATCCATCTGAACTTCCTTCTAATCAATTTTATTTCAATAATAAGTTGTATGCTCCTGGACTTGAAAATGATTGTGTTGATGTTTCTAACTTTGAATGTGCTATGAATTCTGTTCGTAGGGATAAACGAAGAAAACACAAACAAAAGAAACAATCTGAGAATAGATCTGTAGAGGGAGTTTATAATTTTCCAAATTTAAAGTACCCTCTTAAGGTTCATTCAAAGAAACACTTACGCCGTCTCTCTAAAGAAGAAATTCTCAAACCTTACCTCACGAACCAGCCATTCACACACAAAGACAATAACTCTGTCTCCTCTGCTCCTAAAATCAAACAAAAATGGATACCGAAAGCTGAACTTGAAAAACAAAGAACATTATCTGAAAAGGCTGTTGACCTTGGATCACAGCTAAAAGAAAAATTCAAAAAGATTTTCTCAATTGATAAGGAAGGACCCATCCTGCGGTGGGTACCTAAAAATCCTTAATCTGTTTTGCAGAACGGTCATGTGTGGCATTTAGACTCTGGCTGCTCAACCCACATGACCGGAATAAAGGAGCTGTTGAGCAACTACACCAAATGCTACGGAGGGAATGTGAGATTTGGAAACAACGCGGCCTCTCCAATCCTAGGATATGGGGATGTCATCTGTGCAAGTGTCACCATCAAGGCTGTGTCATATGTGAAAGGACTGAAGCATAATCTGCTAAGCATTGGACAGTTCTGCGATAGTGGCATGGAAGTGAAGTTCATAGCCAGACAATGCTGTGTGCTGGACAGGTTTGGAAAGGTATTATTGACCTGCACAAGAACTTCCAACCTGTACACCATTGATCTGAAGAGCGTACAATTACCTTCTGCCATCTGCCTGCTGTCCAAAGCCTCCTCTGAACAAAACAGTCTATGGCACAGACGCCTGTCTCACCTCAACTTCAAATATCTCACTACTTTGTCCTCCAAGAAACTTGTGAAAGGGCTGCCTCCTCTGAAGACTTCCGCTGACACTCATTGTGATGCCTGCAGACTAGGCAAGATGAAAAGGAGCTCTCACAAGTTAAAACCTGTTCCTTCCTCCTCCCGACTGCTGCAACTACTTCACATGGATCTGTGTGGACCAATGAGAGTCCAAAGCATCAATGGACGCAAATATACACTGGTCATTGTGGATGACTTCTCTCGGTACACATGGACCAAATTTCTGAGGACAAAAGATGAAACAGCTGTAACCATCATGACCTTCATCAGGACGATTCAAAATTTTCTACAAAAGAGTGTGGAGATCATCAGAACAGATAATGGTACCGAGTTCAAGAACCAGTCTCTTGCTGAGTTCTATGAAACTCAGGGTATCACCCAGCAATTCTCTGCAGCAAAGACACCACAACAAAACGGGGTCGTTGAAAGAAAGAATAGAACTCTTGTTGAAGCAGCACGCACCATGCTCATTCAGTCAAAACTTCCCCATTTCATGTGGGCCGAAGCAATCAACACAGCGTGCTTTACTCAAAACAGAACATCAATTCACAAGCGCTTCAACAAGACCCCCTATGAACTACTCTTCAACAGAACACCTGACATTTCATTCTTCAGAGTGTTTGGCTGCAAGTGCTTTGTTCTAAATGACAGAAATGAAAGAAGCAAGATGGATCCGAAGGCCATTGAAGGAGTATTCATTGGGTACTCCACGCAATCAAAGGCGTATCGAGTCTATCTACGTGATCGCAGAACAGTCATTGAGAGTGTCAACGTTGCATTCTATGAAATGGCTGACTTTGCTTCTGAACACTTCTTGATAGAACACACACTCTCTGCTCAAAGGAAGCAACCTGATGAAGCTGAAGCAACGAAGCAAACAACGGCTGACAGTGCAATTCTCGACTCTCTCTTTGAACATTTCTATGAAAATGCACGCACCGCCAACCCACAGTTACCAATAGAAGCTGCACAACCACCATTCATGCCTGACCTCAGTGAGGAAGAAGCTGACTCACCTCATACATCAGATCACGAAAATACTGAGGATCATGGCACGGCAGCAACACAAGCAACTTCACCAGCACAAGTTTCAGAAATACCAGCTCAAGCAGACACAGAATCTGAATCGACCCCTGTGCACTCCACTCCTCAACAAACCACATCTACTACTTTTGAGGACCCGGATCACCCCATCATAACTCCAATCCCTCTAACTCATGAGAGGAAATGGACGAAGGCACATCCTGCAGAACAAATTATTGGAGATCCAAGTCGTGGAGTTTGTACAAGAACAGCCACAGCAAATGAATGTCTCTTCTCTTGCTTCATCAGCCAATCTGAACCAACCAAAGTTTCTGAAGCTCTAACAGATCCAGATTGGGTGATAGCAATGCAGGAGGAGATCAATCAATTTGAAAGATTGGATGTATGGACCCTGGTGCCAAGACCCCCAAAGAAAACAATAATTGGCACTAAGTGGGTCTTCAAGAACAAGAAGGATGAAGACGGTGTGATTATAAGGAACAAAGCCCGACTGGTTGCAAAAGGATATAATCAACAAGAAGGAATTGACTATGATGAAACCTTTGCACCGGTGGCCAGAATTGAAGCAATTAGGTTGTTCCTTGCTTATGCTGCTCATAAGAGTTTCATCGTCTATCAAATGGATGTAAAGACTGCATTTCTAAATGGAGAACTGAAAGAAGAAGTTTACGTGGCACAACCAGAAGGCTTTGTTGATCCTGAACGCCCACATTATGTCTACAAGCTGAAGAAAGCTCTGTATGGACTAAAACAGGCACCGAGAGCCTGGTATGATGCACTATCTGATTTTCTTGTACACTCAGGCTACTCGAAGGGAAAGATAGATCCAACTCTTTTCATCAAGCGAGAGAACAGTGACATCATGTTGATACAAATCTATGTAGATGACATCATATTCGCCTCGTCCAATCCGAACTTCTGCGAAGAATTCAGCAACTTGATGCACACTGAGTTTGAAATGAGTATGATGGGAGAGTTGAACTTCTTTCTAGGGCTACAGATCAAGCAAATGTCAGACGGAATCTTCATCAGCCAGTCAAAATACATCCATGAAATGCTCAAGAGATTCAAGATGGACAGCAAGTCAACCATGAAAACCCCCATGTCTCCCTCACAAAAGCTCGACTCTGATCCTTCCGGGACTTCAGTCGATGCTACCAACTATCGGGCAATCATTGGTTCCTTGTTGTACCTAACATCTAGTAGACCGGATATTGTCTTTGCAACTTGCCTGTGCGCACGCTTTCAAGCGAATCCAAAGGAATCACATCTGAATGCAGTAAAGAGAATCCTGAGATACCTGAAAGGAACAGTCAACTTGGGACTTTGGTATCCCAAGGACACGGGTTTTGACCTTGTTGGTTACTCAGATGCTGATTTTGCAGGTTGCAAGTTAGATCGAAAAAGTACATCCGGTGGTGCTCAATTTCTGGGAGAGAAGCTAGTCTGTTGGTCCTCCAAGAAGCAGAACTGCGTGTCAACTTCTACAGCCGAGGCAGAATACGTTGCGGCTGCTAGTTGCTGTTCACAAATCCTATGGATGAGGACACAACTCAGAGACTATGGCTTCCTATTCAACCATATTCCCATCTACAGTGACTCCCAGAGTGCAATCGCCATAACCAGCAACCCCGTTCACCACTCGCGCACCAAGCACATCGATTTGCGCTATCACTTCATCAAGGACCATGTGGAGAAAAGAGATGTTGATCTGTACTTTGTAAGCACTGAGCTTCAACTGGCTGACATATTTACTAAGGCACTGGATGACAAGAGATTCCAGTTCCTAGTATCTAAGTTAGGCATGTTGAATCTCGATCCTATGTAATTGTGTTATCTCCATGGTCTGAATAAAATGTGTGAGTGTGCGTGGTGTGCGTTGCATGTGTTGAGGGGGAGAAAAGGGAGAAAATAAAAGAGTGAGGAATACTTTGAGGGGGAGAAAATAAAATAAAAAAAAAAAGAAAAAGAAAAAGAGTGTGTGATGTGTGTAACAAACCAAAAAGGAAAAAGAGTGTGTGTGTGTGTAGAAAATCAGAAAAGAAGAAAAAGAGTGTGTGTGTGTGTGTAGAAAATCAGAAAAGAAGAAAAAGAGTGTGTGTGTGTGTGTGACACCGCACCCGAATGTCCTTGGAAATTTGATTTGAATATTCATAGCTTATGTATTGGATTTCCGATTCCCAAACATTTTGTAAAACGATCAATGTTCTACGTAGTGCATGGTTGAATATCGTACTGTTCAAACTCGTACATTAGTGTCGGGTTTCGCAAATACTTACTCGGGACTTATTAATAAATAAAAAAGCCCAACATTTCCTAAATAGTGAAAGAATGATTAAAGGAGAATACAAATGTCTATAACCCCATCTTTGGCATTATTGAGCTAAATAATGGGAGTAGGATTTTCCTTCTAAAATATCCATCAAGTAAATTATTGGGATGAGCCTACACATATTGGAGATCAATAATGTGATTTAGGAAGTTGACTTGTTCTAAATAAATTAGGATGAGTACAAAAAGACATCTTTGACAAAGATAAAACAATAGGACCCATCTTCCCATTTTTGGAAGTATTGGTAGATATTTTGGACCCCAAATTTAATGGGATCAATTGGGAACCACTCCACATGATATTAGTACCTGCAAAACAAATAAAAATGGGTTAGAAGACCTACCTTGGCCGGCCATAATGGAGGGGATCTGCACATGACTTGATAGGAATCAAAGCTTGGGCCACCATCCTTATTTTCGCACAAATTGGTGTGCTGTTTGTCTCCTCTCATTATAGAAGCTATACTCGACCAAACAACGTGAATAATATGTCCTTGGATAGCCTTTGAAGTCTATTATCTCAATTGAGTGGTCTTTGTTCGAGGAGAGAAGGCTTATCTTACAAAAATCGAGCTGGAACGAGCAGAGGTCTGTGAACTCGAGCTGTGAGAGTGCTGAGACTGTTTGGTCGATATCTCGAGTTTTACAAATCCAATTAAGGCGTGTGAGATACCCACAGAAAGCTCTCAAGACGAGGAATCCTTGAAGGTCTGGTTTGCAGGAATCGGAGTTGTGGAAGGCTTCCAAATCGTCCGAGCAAAACACAACCTCGCAGGAGAGGATTTAATCTTCTAAAAGTGAGTTTTAACCCCAAAACTTTACTTTTCATTTTCCAAATGATATGAACGATTGGTGGGACTATCATACACTAATCCAAGTGTATAATATGTCCTTATAAAGTTATTTTATTGATGTAAAGGTTAGATACTAACCTAGAACAAATCTTGGAAAAACTAGGAAACGAGTTGACCGGGAAACACCCGTTCTAGGGGCTGTTTTCGTATCAACAATTAAGGGTTGAACTAGCACTTTGAGGAGGCTGGTTAACACTCATATTTGAGCAAGGAATCAGTTCCAAATCCACCTTGACCAAAGCTTTGACCATTGGACCAAGAAGGGAAAGTTTAAAGCTCAATTGAGGTGAGGATTGACATCTAATTGCTTACAACTTGTAGGTTAAGCATGAGATTACCTAAATGCTTAAATCATTATTTTTCATGGATTATGATGATCATATATTGATGAAATATTGATATAGTTGCCAAGGAATGAAATTTGAAATGATTTGAGAATGTATGAATAATATGAGATTTAATGAGTATAAATGAACTATCTTTGCGAAATAGGTATTTTGCTCATGTATGAAGTATTTGGATACATAAATGAATATTTGTGTATTGAGATTGAATACTTAAGTTGCTGCTACATAATTATAATTATGTAGAGAATTACAAATAAAGAGGATAGTGGTATGATAACAATAATCTTAATAGTATTGAAATACTAGTTAGTGATTATTGGAACTTGTTGATTGAATTGATCCTAGGGATTGGATTGTATGAAAGGTACTTGAATATAGTTCAAGTGTATATAATAACTTAGTATGGAACTAAGGTTAAGTTATGGGAAGTCTTTAAGGATGACCCATGGCAGTTTAATGATATGTCAATTCTAGGCATATGGTTGCTTGAGAATTGGACCTTAATGCATGGTGATGTAGTAGAGCCGAGCTCTAGAATGCATGTAAGGTGTAGACTTGTAGTCTATGTATTGTATAGCTAGAGCCGAGCTCTAGGGCTTGCGTGGTGATGTAATAGAGCCGAGCTCTAGAACGCAAGGTAAGGAATTGACCCGAGTGACATGAATTGTATGGTGATGTAGTAGAGCCGAGCTCTAGAATACAATGTCATGTGTTAGGGTTGGACTCTATTGAGTATCGTGGCTTGTAGCCACGGGGAATGGGAATGGTGATTTCTAAATGAACATGGGCCCACGGGCTGACTACTTGACTTTTACCTAAAGTAAGTATATTTTCAAATGGGTAACTTAGGGTTACAATCATAATATACTATCACCCTATTTGAGGGTCTTGTGCTTGAAATACTTGTTGTATATCTATTAGATGCCTGCCACACCAGTACTTTATAGCCGTATAGAGTACTGACCCCTTCGGGGGCGTCCCACCACCATTTCAGGTTGAGGCTAGAGCTTGCTCCCTGTGCTCGTTGCCCGAGTGATTTCCCCGGAGAGAAGACTTGGTTCGTGCTTCCTCCATTCTGTTTTAGAACATTAATAAACATGGTCATGGATATTTTACTTTAGAGCCTGCGTGCTCATGTTTGCCCTGTGTGGCCCTTTTGTTTTAAACCATGTTTTCCGCTGCATATTCAATTGTTTATTATGTATGTTTATGGATGACCTATGTGTGAATGATATTCATGACGCCTTGTATAATATGAATGTGTTGGACTGCGGTTGACTATTCGTATTGTACGGCGGGTTGTTGACGTGTCCGGAGAGGTCCGGGGCGTGACAGTGTGTGTAGAAAATAAGAAAAGAAGAAAAAGAGTGTGTGTGTGTAGAAAATCAGAAAAGAAGAAAAAGAGTGTGTGTGTGTGTGTGTATAAAAAAAAAAAAGAGAGTGAGTGTGTGTGCTTTTCATTTTTTTTGGACAATTCGAGGGGGAGTTTTTTTTAACTATGAGAGTGTAAATTGGGTCTCAAATCTATTTTAAACCTGAACTGGGCCCAACTCAAGCAAATAGGCCCAGAAAACTTCTCGCGAGACCCATAAGTTCAATTTTCTCGCATATAAACAGGACTTCGAGAAGCAAAGAACCCATTTTCTCGCATTCTCGAAGTCCAGAGCAAATTCTTTTCGCAAACAAGTTTCTCCAACTCCTCTCTTCTCGAAATCCTTCTCAAAATCACTCAAAGGTAGAAATTAAGGATCTCGATCTTGAGAATCAACAATGCAAATGATTACGCATATCAAAACATGTTCTCGGGTTCATTTCGAGAATAATCTTCTCAAACTTGGACCTCGAGAACCGTCTTTCTCGAAACCAAAATCTCAACATCGAAAAGTTTTGTGATTATCGTTATATATCTTGTGTATTTGCAGGTGGTTCTCAACTCTACTCCAAGTGCGAACACGAGAAACTTAGTTTCTCGAAGTTTAAATCTCGAGATTGAACTTCTCGCTATTTCAAAATCGAGATCCGGTTCTCGATGTTTAAACCTCGAAAAGACTTTTCGATGTTTAAATATCAAAAACCGGCTTCTCGAAGTTGAAATACCGAGAAGTGATTCTCGATATTTAAACCTCGAGAAAGTGTTTTTCGATGTTTAAACATCGAGAAGGACTTTTCGATATTCCTACCTCGAGAACCATGTTCTCGATGTTTGAGTATCGAGAAGAGCTTCTCGGTATTTAAACCTCGAGAACCTACTTCTTGACATCCAAATCTCGAGAAGCTGGTTCTCGTGGTTTACACTTAGAATGATTTCGATGTACCACCTGTACACACCCAATCTGAAAAATTGCAAGAACAGAACAAAAATAAAACTTTTCATATGAACAATTGTGCTGACCCATTTCTTTCAGTCAATCATGTCAGGAACAGACAGAACTGCACAATCAGGCAATGAACTGTACCCAAAAGAGAACTGGGTCCCACTTTATGACAACAACTTCCAATTGGACCTGAAGCTTTTCAAGTGTCAGGACCCAGTCATTCTCTCCATCCTACAGAAACACTACCTTTGGACTGCATTCAACGAAGCTAAACCAGTACCAATGGTATACCTGCAGCAATTCTGGGGCTGTATGCGAACTGAAAACAAGAAAGATCGGTCTAAGATCATGACCAAGCTGAATAATGTAAGAGCGGTGCTGACACCCTCTACAATAAGGGAGACTCTGAATCTCCCGGCGCTCCAGAACTATGCACCGCTTCCCTCCAATGAAGATCTGATCACAGACATGAAGAAGCTGGGGTATGAAGGTCCGTTACCCCTGATCTCAAACTTCACCATCTCAAACCTGCCCCACCCGTGGAAGAGTCTGTTCGGCCTAGTGAACAAGTGTCTATCTCCTAAGCACGCCGGACATGACAAGTGCAACAAGCAGATCCTACAAATCTTCCATGGGATCGCATATGACAAACAGTACGACATGGCCCAGCTCTTCTGGACAGAGCTGATGGACCAGGTGAAGATAAAGGAGAACAACAAGGGTAGTACAATCCCTTACGCTAGGTGATTGGCATTGATGATCCATAACATGATGGAGGCCACCCCTACTATTCCAAAGCGTAAGGGAGATGATCACTTCACCGCTCCCAAGCTCAAATACTTCCAGAGGGACAGCAATAAGGCTGAAGCACTGCCTATCCCGGACTCACTGCTTGATCTAGCAAACCCGAGGGATAAGGCAGTCATTGACTACAAAGAGTCGCTGAAGAGAACGGTCCCTATGGTTCAGCAAAACCCAGCTGGACCTTCCCAGGGGACCAAGCCAAGTGAGGGTAAGAAGAAGAGAGCCCCGCCACAGAAACCAGTGGCAACCCGGCCTAATGATGATCACTCTGCTAACTCTTCCGAGAGGACCCAGACTGCTGAGGGCCACCCTAATGCTGAGGACACTGCCGATGAACCATCAAGCCAGGCCCCTTCTAATAAGGCTGGTGGTGAGGCCTCCGATAGCATGGCCAAGGGAAAGGAGAATAATGATGATGATGATGATGCAGATAATGATGATGACATGGAGGGAGTTCTGATCAGCAACAGGAAAAGAGCCGGAAAGAGAGCCATTCCGATAGACTCCGACTCCTCATCAGAAGATATTGAGGCTGCACTCACACCCCGACCACTCAAAGGGATCATCATTAGTGAGCAGCGCTCCAAGAAACGCAATGAAAAGCCTGCATCATCACAGCCTAAGAAGAGGCTCAGAAAGAAGAGTGCAGTGGAGGAGGAGCTGGCACTGTACGATGACTGTGACACCTTCGTCACTATAGACCGAACCACGCCCCTAGGAGCAGGAGCTGACCTTGTCAGTTCCCGGGTAGAAGTCGCAGCATCCGGTTCAACTGCGCATGCACAGCCATCTCCCATCCACTCTCCAGTCTCCCAACAGACTGGAGTTTCAATAACTCAAGGGGAGCTTACACCGACCTCACTGATTCCTTCCGAATCTGCTGAGAGACTTAGTGGTCAACAGCCCCGGACCACTACCCCCATTCGTTCTATCGCATCGAGTCTAGGTGTCACCATTCCTACATTTTCACATTTTTCTAGGACACCTACACTATTCACTGCACATACAGGTGCACTCACCCTGAATGCAACGACTGGAGTGCAAACTATGATGGTCGGAAGTCCTGCTACGCCGACAATGCCTCGATCATTGAACGCAGGCCACACATCAGCTATCTTCACTGATGCTGTGACAACAGTTACAACCCCTGTAACTGGTGCCATTATCCCCGAAGACATCCTCGTATATCTGAACAGCTTTCTAGAGTCTACCATTAAGCCATGGGTGCATGAAGCAATAACCGCTAATGCACAAGACTCTGGAAGTACCCCAGTTGTTCAGAATATACCATCCAAGCCCCAGACAACACAGCCCCCAACCATTTCCATACCTGTTTCCAAACCCTTAGCCATAGAAAACCAACAACCATCCACATCAAGGGGAACCCAGGATACAGAACTAGTATTCTCCCCTACAACGACCAAACCCAACCTAACAACTGTACCCTTCGAGGATCTTGTAGCTGAGATCTACGACCGTATACTAGACGTGGAAGAAGGCAACCTCACCCCTCTTCAAAAAGCCCTTCTCCATGCTCTAGATACACAGAACACTTGCCGTGACAGTCTCCGTGGCGCTAAACGTTCACATGAGGATCCCGATGATTCGGATTCTCATGAGGGGGAGAACAAGCGCCAGCGGATACTTGAGCATGTTGCTTCTACTAGCCAACCCTCAAAGCCAAATCAACCCTCCACTTCTACCAATGAGCAACCCACTACTTCAGCCAGCCATAAATCCCTAGCCACTCTCTCTAGCATGGTCGAGCTAGACATAACATCCCGAGGTGCATCTCCTATAGATGTTAACCAAGGACGGAATGGAAGTCCTGATAATGCTACCACGAGTACATCTTCTTACTCAGGCCATCAACTAGAACCTAGTTCGAAACTGATGTCAACGGGCAATCCTGAGGATCCCGGTGGTCCACACGACGAGTCACCTTCGACACAGCAGCAAGCTCCCTCTGAACCCTCTGACAATCCAATACAAGATGAGCTTGAAGATCTTCTAGTTCATGATCAATGGCCTCCTAAATGGACAGAGTGGGATGACCTTAGAGTGGAAGCCGATCAGTACGAAATGTGTCGAAGCTGGCATCTCAGAGAGTTCCTCAATAAATACCATGCAATGATGATTGGACTCGATAAAGACGAACTCAAGGAAGGGGAGAATCAAAAAGAAAACCTCAAGGAACCAGAACCAGCTAAAGAAAAATGGGAAATCATAAGGATCAAAGCCCCCTTTCTTGAAGAAATTCGAGAGAAGATTTGGAGACAACCAGAAAAAGTCAAGCAGTTCAGTGAATTAAAAATGCGAGGAATCAATCACTTGAAAGGAAAATATAGAGGAGGAAATCTGTATATGCTAGGACATAGATCCACAGGGCAACGTCGACAAGTTCTAAATCACAACCTTGCAACAAGTGGATGTCCCATATTGAAAATCTTGGAGATCACAGAAGATTACCTGGAGACAATTAAGTTCATGATTTTTCGTCTACAACGTACTGATGGCTCGGAGTTCACCTGTCAAGAGAATGACTTCTTTCTACTGCACATGGATGACATTTATCAAATGTTCATGAGGTGCAGGGAGCTTCCAGTTCACAAAGACAGACTCGCTAAAGAAGGCTTCGAGGCGATAAAAAGATTCATGACAAGGCAAGTTCGGTTCTACGCCTCTCATGACCTCCAGATGACCATAGAGCACAACTATTCAAAGGTGAATCTTACTAGACCGGACTTGAGTAGACCTGGCCTTGAATCATTTGAAGCATATCATATCTTTGATAATCCAGTATCAGTCATCTATCTGAATCATAACAACGAAAAACGTCTAATGTTCGTGGATGAAATTAACAAGTATTGTGACGGAACGTTGAAGATCATCCAGGAGCAGCTCCGATCAAAGAAACAAGAACTTGGACAGAAATCGACTGAAGCCACTGAAGGAGACCAGAAGGAACTGCACAGAATTAACAATATTCTACAAGCCATTGAAAAACAACTTGATAAGAGAAACTCACTCAGAAACTATGAGCACGCACTTAATCTCAGAAAGAACTATTACAAAGCTCAGAAGTGAAGAAACCCAGCAAGACGGCACTTGACCACAAAGGGGGAGATTGTTAGAACTTTTATTGTGGGTCAAGTTTGTCTGTAATGTCTTGTTTAAATAAAGTAGACTAGTTATACTATTTATGGTATTAGATTAGTATTTATTATGTAGCAAATAAGGTAAAGGGAATAAGGCCAAAAAAGGCCTTGGCCCAACTTCCAAGGTTTACCTAAATCGGTAACCTGTACAGCGCCTATAAATATGCGCCTTGTGTACAAGTACCAATAATCGATCAATACACATTAGCCTTACGCTGCTAAAATTCTTCTCGATATAATAGAAACACGATCTCCAAAGTTCTCGATACTTCATAAATCATTCTGTGAGATCGTTCTTCTCTGTTATTCGATGATATCCATCTAGCTGTGTGTTAGTCTGCATTTACTGGGACCTACATTTTTTACTCCTGATTTTATTATGAATTAAAACATTTCATTATGAATTAATACCCTTAGGGGGTATTTAGGGTAGAATCAATGTTTAGTCCTATTTGGAGAAATTAATATGTACTATGTAGTAGTCTTATTTGTGCTTTTTGATGACTCTTTAGTCCTATGTAGGACAATAACCGTATTGAAATTAGCTGGATCTGTTGAACCCGGAAAAATTGATGAAATTTTGGCCGAAGCGTTGAAATGTAGGACAATAACCGTATTAAGGTTTTTTTATTAATAAATTAAAGGAAAAATTATATGAAATAGTGGCCAAAATGATATATAATTTACTTATTTTGGCTATTACATCATTGGACATGCCAAATATATAAAACATTTATGTTTGATTGAATAATATATGATTTATAAGGCTGATAATTTTTCTTTAGAAAAGATTGAAAAGTTGAACACAGAGAGTTGAACACAGAGGTTATCAAAAGGCTTGAGATGATAATACCATAAATAAGAGTACAAAGTAATAATCTTAATTAAGGCTGAACAAAGTAATCGAAAAATCAAAACGGACTGAGAATAGCTGAAATTCAATAAAAGACCCGACAATTTTTTATAATAAGCAGTCATCTTGATAGTTCATATCCGATTATTGTTCTTGAACTTTGAATAACCATCGGGATTCCTCCAAATATTCTATGTTTCATACTTTGAGTGTTTGATACTTAAATAATAATGTCTTAAATATTGAATCTTCTTGCTCTCTAAGTGTTCGAGAATTTTCTGGAATGAAATCTAACAATTTAATTATGTTGTAAATTATTTGTTTTTTTCTCTTTTATTAAATTTAAAGAAAATAAAATGACAATATTAGGAAGTATTGCTTTTGGAAATACTCATTCAAATCAGGCTATTAGCAGCGTGGTGAATAAAACATTCAATTCTGGAACTAAACTATTATGATTGATGATAATCTTTTTATTAGGGATGTGTAAGCTTCCTCATCTTCAGGAAGAACATGCAACACCAAATAACTGGACTTAAATATTAAAATCAATAAAATTTTGGAATATGTTATTTAAATGAACTTAATTAAATCTTCAAACCGATTATTCAGCATTTAAAATAAACATCTTCATATACAAATATCACTTAAACGGACTCCTTATTTCAGACAGAACTTAATAGAAAAATAAGTAAACAACCCCTTATACTCAAACTATTAGCCACTGCAATCGTTCCTACCTTCACGTTAGAGATGATGTCTTCCATGCTTTGAAAAAGTACAATCTTTTGAAAATCTTAAATTTGCAATGGTTATTTATGTAAGTGCCTAAATATGTTACATGAGTCACTTATAATGTCTCTCAGATCATTGCTTATTATTATTATTGTTATTATTTTAGATGATTATTATTTTATCATCGTGGAGTTACCCATACACAGGACTAATTGGATTATGACTTACATATGTTAATCATACGTTACTAAAAGAAAAATTGTTTATTAAGACATTTAATACTCAGATGTCTCCATAAATAGCTCTTAGGCTTTAGGCGGGAATTGTAACCATAATGGCTCCTCACCTTGTTCCTATATATTATTATAGATAGATAGATGTGCACATATTTGGTGTCTAGACTGTCCAAAAATAGCTGCTTCTATGGAGTAACGTACGAAGGCCAATAAATACTTGAGTTGGGCGGGAATTGCAACTAAAGAGACCCCAAAACTTATTCCTTTATATTATTATATATAGATATATAGATATATAGATATATAGATATATAGATATATAGATATAGATATAGATATAGATATAGATATAGATATAGATATAGATATAGATATAGATATAGATATAGATATAGATATAGATATAGATATAGATATAGATATAGAGAGAAATCATCTCATCAGGCCGGCCTGACGGGCTGCCCCGTCCGGCCGAGCCCGTTTGGGCACCTTCCCGGTGGAATTTTTTGATGAAATTTTTTGAGCATGTTCCTCATCAAGTCTAGTTTGTCCATACCAAATTTCAGCTCAAAATTCGATCGGGAAGGTCGTCAAATGATTTTTGCAAGTTAACTGGTCCGGAATATGTAGATATAATTTAAAGTCAATGTGAAATTAAGAGTCCTAGGATATTACTTAAAGTCAATGAGGGCTGGTCCTAAAATTTTATGAGTCCATAGTTATGTGAAATTAAGAGTCCTAGGATATTATGTAGACACGTAGTATATACAAAATTTCATTAAAAAACATAAACTATAGAAAATTGTGTTAAATTGTCAATAAAATACACTCCACAATATATAATTCACAAAGAGCATACATAGAAGCTTATTAATCTGAAAATCATTATTATCCCAATAATATAATTATATAATACTTTGTACTAATTATGCAATTCATCGGGGACGGATTCAGGATTGCGATTCAAGGGGCAATTTTTTTTCATTAGTGTAGGAGGTGAAATCCCCCGCTAGTGTAGAACTTTGCGGCTATTTTTGGCTCAAAAAATTCCATTAATGCATACACAATGACATTTGAATCTATTACATTCTAAGTTTAGACAATTGATATATTATTTTGACGTAATAATTGAAGTGCTCTAGAAAAAAGTATTGATACGTTAAAACGTAAAAGCAAAGGAAAATTATTTGAAAAAAAACATATAACACTTTATCAAATTATTTTAAAATAAAGTGTTTAAAAGGTACATCATGTATGCGTGTATGCAATTTCTAACACATACTTTTAAAATAACTTTTACCTAGAAAAGTATTGATACGTTAAAACGTAAAAGCAAAGGAAAATTATTTGAAAAAAACATATAACACTTTATCAAATTATTTTAAAATAAAGTGTTTAAAAGGTACATCATGTATGCGTGTATGCAATTTCTAACACATACTTTTAAAATAACTTTTACCTTGTTTAACCACATGAATCTTATCGGAATAAAGAATTCTATTTTGAATTGCAATTTCTATCAAGGAGGGTGTTCGTGAATCAAGAGGAGTTTTCTTAATGCTACAATAATATGTATGATATTATTTATTTCTAGAATAATATTATATTGCTAATACATATAGATGGTATGTGCATATTATGTTTGTACTATTACAATAAAAACAAAATTATATATGCACGTACTATACTAAAATTTGTTAAAGTTTATTATATGTGCAATAAGTTGTTTTCAAAAAGTAAGAAGTAAATGAATTGTGTAGTTTAATGTCAACAAACATTTATATTTTAGATTCATTTCACATTATCTAAAAATTCACTTCAAATTATCTAAAAATGGTTTAACTAGTGTGTCTGGTGTTTAATATCGTTTGATAGTTTACAAAATCAAGTACGCAGTACTAAATGTCTAATAAAGATTATTCAACATTACAAAACTATGAATTTTTATATAATAAGTATCCCAAGTCTCCGTTCAAAAAAAAAAAGTATCCCAAGTCTTAAACAACAAGCTATTCAATTATTTATTTGTTTATGTAATGATAAAAGTAAGAAGTAAATGAATTGTGTAGTTTAATGTCAACAAATATTTATATTTTAGATTCATTCCACATTATCTAAAAATTCACTTCAAATTATCTAAAACGGTTTAACTAGTGTGTCTGGTGTTTAATATCGTTTGATAGTTTACAAAATCAAGTACGCAGTACTAAATATCTAATAAAGATTATTCAACATTACAAAACTATGAATTTTTATATAATAAGTATCCCAAGTCTCCGTTCAAAAAAAAAGTATCCCAAGTCTTAAACAACAAGTTATTCAATCATTTATTTGTTTATGTAATGATAAATTATTTTAGATGTTTTTATCTTTTAAATCTCCTATTTAGGTATTTAGAAGTTTTATTGGGCAATGAGACCCATGTATGGTGACCCACATTTGCATTAGACTCGGATTAATGGTGCCACATGCTTTGCACTTTTCAGCTTGCTAAACCGTTGGTCTACACATCAATTTGGACATTTGGTACTAAAAATGGAGGAAATATATTGAGCCCGTTTGATGACCCTCTTTGCGCGCTGAATTGTGTAATAAGGAGAAAAAGTAAGGTTGAAGTTACTTTTCTAGCTGTATTAGCTGAAGTTACTGTACATGATCATTTTAGCTATTTTTCATATAATTTTATATTTTATTAATTAATAACAAATATTTTAAATATAATTCTTTCATGAATCAGCATAATCAATCAATGCAATCAGTTCAGCCAGAACTTCATAAATTTCAGCAGAATCAACCAACACATCCAATTTTAGCGTTACCAAACGGGCTCGGCATTAAAAAACAAAAATTCTCTTTGTACCCACTTTTGTACTCATTTGTGTACCCACCCCCCAATTCGTTAAGAAGAAGACAACACTTTTCTCCCATTTGCTTGTGTAAACAGGCAAATGTACAAAAATGTAATAGAATATTAATTAGGAAGATTTGTTTCCTATTCTGTATTAAACTCTCTTAATATAAATAGACAGTCAGGGCTCCTATTGGAGTATCCCTTTCCCATTCTTTCACATGGTATCACGAGCCTAAGAAGGAGAAAATAAAAAAAAACCCTATTTTTTTCGTCTCTCCCGATCGACGCAGCCATGTCGCAGCCTTACTCCTCCATGGCGCCGA
The DNA here is from genome assembly GCA_945859915.1 of Cuscuta epithymum. NCBI lineage: Eukaryota > Viridiplantae > Streptophyta > Magnoliopsida > Solanales > Convolvulaceae > Cuscuta > Cuscuta epithymum. The sequence continues at coordinate 1,293,501 of CAMAPF010000046.1, forward strand.
TCCCATCTTCTGCCATGTCGCAGCCATCGGCCTCTATGGCACCGATCATCTCCTCAGGCGAGTCCTCACCACTTTCTTCTGCTCCAGACACGCTAACAAATGGAGCGATCGACACAGTCTCCTCATCGATCGTCACCACTGCTGCTCCGGCGTCCTCTCACACGATGCCCTATTCTTTTCCAATGGGGTCGGAATTCCATTCATATTCTGCAGGTCCACAGTTCTCGCTCTTTGAAACATTGCCGCCCCAATTTCCATGGCAGCAGGCAGGACCCGGTATGACTTCAGTGCACCCACGCCCACAACAGCAAGTTATTTGGCATCAATCTGGTTCAGGTCTTCCCCCGGTCACACCATCTCCGCCGTTCCAGCAGGTTCAACTGCCTCTGCAGTCGGTCAGCACTCCCTACTTCGGTCCATCCTTTGCTGGTTCACCAGGAGTCACTCGACCTGCACATGATAATCCTCTCTTTGGTTCTCCTATGGCAGCTTTGGCACAATCCGTTTCACACGGAATTGCTAATGTCGGGCAGATTGTGACTATTAAACTTAAAGCAGTGGAGGACTATCTCACATGGCGGACTCAATTCGAGTCATTCCTCGTGTCACAGGGACTTTTTAGTATGGTAGACGACACAATTCAGGTACCTCCCATGTACACTTTGGATTTTAATAATCAACGCATAGTTAATACTGATTATTATCATTGGCTTCGAGTGGATCAAACAGTCCGTTCTTGGTTGTTTGCCACTCTTACTCGGGATGTATTAACTGATGTTCATGATATTAAACATTCATTGGGTATATGGGCACGGTTGCAATCACGTTTCATGTCTGCTAGTTTACCTCGTGCTATGGAACTCAAACGCTTATTGTCTAATACCAAAAAGAAACCCAATCAGTCTATGGAACACTATTTACACGATATTAAAAATTTGGCTGATGCCTTAGCTGCGATAAATTCCCCGATGACTGATAAAGAATTACTTCAAAGTACACTTCGTGGGTTGGGGCCTGAATATCAATTTGTTACGGTTTACCATGTCGTTGTTTCCTGAGAGCTTTCTACCAGACATTCTTCACCCACGTCTCATGGAAGCCAAACAGCAAGTTTTGCACATGCAGGAAGATGCTGCCGCATTGCAACCGGCTTTTGGGGCTCATGTGGGTCACGGTCAGCCACACAATCCCCAGGGAAAACAAGCTGGACATGGCGCATTCCGCGGCAGAGGAGGCCGCGGCAGAGGCGGCCGTGGCAGAGCAGACCGCGGACGAGGCCACTTCCAGCACCAGCAGGAAGTGGCCTGTCCATTTTTTGGTGATACCTACGGCCAGCCGGGGTATCCACCGCAGCAGCAGCCAGGCCATCTGCCACCACCCATACGGTGTGCATACACTCCGGGACCCACTAATGCTGCATCTGGTAATTCTGTCCTGTCCATTTTAAATGTTAATGCTAAATCTACTTCTGGTACTTACTCTCATTATGCAGGTTTCTCATCAACTGAGGGTGTTCTTGGGTCAGTTCCTTCCCCGGTTGTGTGTCAAATTTGTTTTTCTGCAGGTCATCCGGCATTACATTGTCCGTCTCGCTTTTCACAGCATTCTGCATCTGCCTTGGTTGCACCGACTGGAGAAACTAATGATGCTTTGTGATATCCGTATTCTGGGGCTTCTGCCCACATGACTTCATCTGAAGGTATTTTGTCAAATAAATCCCCTTATTTTGGCTCCATGTCTGTTAGCGTTGCAAATGGTATTAGACTTCCCATTGCTAATACTGGCAATATTACATTAAATAGTCCTGGTCGTCCATTGTCTTTAAACTTTGTTTTTCATGTGCCTCAAATTAAATTTAATTTAATCTCTATCCAAAAGTTGTGCGCTGATAACAACTGTGTTGCTATTTTTGATAAAAACTCTTTTTTTGTGAAGGACAAAATTTCGGGGGCGGTTCTTCTTCAGGCGCGTCATAATGGTCATCTCTACCCAATCAGGCTCAGTCCTCCTGCATCTTTTGCTCTAGCTTCAGTCATTCATTCTGGCCCTGTGTGGCACTGTAGATTAGGACATTGTGGCAAATCTGTTTTACGCCTTTTGCGTAGTAGAAAACTTATTTCTAATTCTACAAATTTTGAACATGATTGTGTCTGTTGTCGCTTGGGTAAATCTCAACGATTACCCTTTTCCGATGTTAGTCATAATTCTACTTCTCCATTATAATTAATTCATTCTGATGTGTGGCAATCTCCAGTTTTATCTAATTTAGGATTTAAATACTATGTGTGTTTTATTGACGATTTCTCTCGGTTTACCTGGATTTACCCATTGCGCACCAAAAATGAAGTTTTTACTCAATTTCGTCTTTTTAAACTTTTAGTTGAGAATTTATTTAATACTAAAATAAAAGTTTTTCAAAGTGATGGAGGGGGTGAGTTTGTTAATTTTTACATGCAACAATTCCTGGCCGAAAATGGTATTTATTTTCAAAAATCCTGCCCTTATACTCCCCAACAAAATGGTGTTGCCGAACGTAAACATCGGCATCTTCTGGAGCTTGCTAGGACTATGCTTATTACAACTTCCATTCCTAGCAATTTTTGGATGGATGCCATTTTTACGTCTGTCTATATTATTAACAGACTTCCCTCTCCTACTCTTTTTGGGGCCTCACCATACGAAAAACTTTTTCACAAAATTCCCGACTATAGTGTGCTTCGTGTTTTTGGGTGTGCTTGTTATCCAAATTTTTTGCCTCTTCTTCCAATAAACTTTCTCCTCATTCTGTCCAGTGTGTTTTCCTTGGCTATGCATCTGGTTTTAAGGGTTATCGTTGTCTTGATCCTAAATCAGACAAAATTTTTATTAGCAGGCATGTTCGTTTTAATATAAATAGACAGTTAGGGCTCCTATTGGAGTATCCCTTTCCCATTCTTTCACAAAATGTACTACCTCCATCCCAGGGACAAGTTCCCACTTTCCTTTTTTGGCAGTCCCAACAAAAAGTTCTCATTTCCTTAAATGGAAAGTTATCCCACAGTCAAACAGTGCAAAACAGTGTCAAACAGTGTCGAAACAGTGCCAAACAGTGTCGAAACAGTGCCAAACAGTAAAATTTACCCCTTCAATAACTTTATTTCCTTAATATGTATGAAACTCAACTCGGGAACTTCTCCCTGGGACGGAGGGAGTATATAATAGTGGGTAAGAAGGACTCTAAGAAAATATACGCAACAATGGGGTAGTGCAAAAATTCTCGCATCTTTTACCTTTATACTGAATTTTTCATCCGACCACATCCACATGTTTGGATTACCTATACGATTAGTAATTTTCAATCTTTTTCTCCCCGTTTTCAACTCCTATGGTCAAATATAAACGGGAAACTATCATAGGGACCGCACAATTATTGGCTGCATTGAATAAGTCAAATAACGGTCTTCGTTTTATGAGGCAGTTTGTAGTCTTGATTTAGTAGAAGAGAAAAATCTTCCACAATCTTTACTGTGTATTCTTTATTTTATTTGTAACGGTTTCATATATTTTGTTGCAATTTATTAAGATATAAATTTTGAAATAATTATTAACTGAAATATTGATCATATATATCGATCTCAAAACTTTGCCATGAGATCATTTTGATATTATGCATGTCCCAAGCTAAAATAAAGGAGAAGAGGTGTTGTGGTAGCCTGGTAGGCACATGACGGTTAGTATCACTTAATCACATCGACATGAATCAAAATATGAATAGCTGACTCCATTTTTTGTGTGGAAATAATTAAGGCTTGGACACTTCATATGCTTTGTTTCCAATTAAAAAGTTCACTTGTTCTCATATATAAACAATTTCAGTCCATGAACTTGAGTAGCGCACACATATATTCAACTAATTCAAATTCTAGGCGCTTTGGACACTAATAATCCTTTCCAATTAAAAACATCAAATGATCGAAGCCTATGCATGTATATCACAGTATCACACATTGCAAATACAAAAAAAGCATTAAAGAATCATTAAGGAGCTAAATAGCGTAGAAGAAATAAAAGTAGCAACACTTGACACAAATTGAAATTTATGAACACAGATAAAAGAACCAAGATACTTAAATGTGATTTACGTACTCTAATCCATAAAAACTCAAAATACACTTGAGGCTTTATACTTAAAATATAATATAATTCATTTATCACCTTTTCTTAGTTATGTGGTTTTTTTGTGGCTTTTATGAAACCGTAAAATGACGATGATGAACTCTACATATGGGATGAGAAAGTTTTTTTTTTGTTAATTTGGAAATTTTAGGGATAAGAAAATAAAAATGGCCGGAATAAGTTTTGTTTTTGTACGTTCTTAAAAGAAGATTCTGTGTATTAAAGAAGATATTCCAATTCTTTTAGGCTTTGTAAGTTTTTAGGGATTAGAAAATAGTAATGGAGTAAGTTTATTTCATTAGTAGGACATACTCTTTTGACTAAGATTATCTATTTCTCTAAATTTTGACCCATTTTATCAAAATTGTCCCATAACAAATTCAATAATTTGTGTGATTTTGGTGAGAGGTATTGGCCATATGCGGGTTGCTTCCCCTTCCCTTTCCAACTGAGACTTGGGCCTGTTTAATTGGTTACCACCTAGTCCATTGTTCCTTCTTTGCTTTGCGCCTTTGTGCTCGGCCCTTTATCCATGTTGATCTACTTACCTTGTTCGGCTTTGCCGACCCACCTACTTATTGTCTTGGTTGGCCTTCGTCTTGCTTGAGCCGGCTCAGTTGTAACTCTAGTTCTAGAATTTTCCTCATAGAGAGAATGTGTACGACTTCTCTCTAGCCATTTTTCTTCTTCCGTCCCTCTCTTCACTTCGAAAGTGTGTGCGTGTGCTCTGTGGTTTCTAGGGAGAGGCTTGAGAGGGTAGCTGGGTTGAGTTTGATTTTGGTACCTTGGTGGTGGTTCCATGTTCCGGTGGGTCTGTGTGGTGGTTGTGTGTTGTTCTAGAACTCTTGGGGGGTTCGAGTGACTGGGATATTTGACAGTGATATCTATAGTTTTATATAGTAAACTTGAGTTAAAAAATAATGACGTGTCAACTTCTTATTGGATAATGCAAATTCTATTATTATTACAATTAAAACAATTAATTAATTCAATGTCCACCACACCTAAGTATAGTACATTACTGCTGATTTAGAGGAATAGTAGGAGAAAAAATCTCTCTTTTTTAAAGTGATATAACTTTTATATTTATAATCCAATTTTTACAAAAAACATATCAAAATTCATAACTTTTTAAGATCTTTCATATGACACTAATATTCTATATGTGAAAATATAAAAAAAAAATCTATTATTTTATATAGCAAAACTGAGTTGAAAATTATATTGATTAATAAAAATTCTATTATGACTACTACTAAAACATTTAAGCATATTTTTACTTGGACTGTAACCTATCCCAGACTAGACCAGACCAGACTTGGATAGTTATAAAAATACAAAGAGACCATACATTACCAGACCAGACCAGATCAGCAAATCACAATCCAAGTAAAAACATCCTAATTCATATAAGTTGACTCAGTTCATCATTGTTATTCACTACATGCATCATTGATCATTTAGGGAAAGAGGAGGAGAGAAAAAATCTTAATTTAATTTAATGTATTATAACTTATTCTTATTTATCTGTACACCAATTTTGACAAAAAAAATTCATCAAAATTTAAATTTTTTTACGATCTTTCACATGACACAAATTGTAGAAAAAGTATACCAAATATCATAAAGTTTTATTATCTTTCATATGACAACAAATTGGATATATATAAATAATTATTTGAAATTAGAGTTATAAATCAATTCAATGATATATCATATTGATAGTGAAATTTGAGTTTAAATTTGCATTATGGGAAGTGCACATTTATACAGTAGTCGTGACACATATTAAGAATCCAAATTTCATTATATATTTAAATGTATTGTTTTATTTAGTAAAGCGGGGCTACAAACTAGTGACGTGTCACTATGTTATTGATTAACAAAAAATCTATTTTCATTATTGTGAAAACATTTAATTAGTTCCAAACAAAAAGGAGATCTGGTAAAAAAAAAGGAAATGAAATAGCTATAATGAAAAGGGAGGGAAAAAGGGAGGAAGAAAAATGTTAAATAACTAACATTTGATATTATGTAGACTCCACACATCAAACCATTAATTAGTTCGTACAAAGATGGAACAACTAATGGAAAAGTCTAGAGAAAAGTAGGAGAAAAAACGTAAATAAGATATCCTTGGAAGCTATTATGTTACTTTTATTCTTATTCTTATTGTTTACTCCATATTACTTATTCTTGTTTTATTCAGAATAAAAGTCAAATCAGATTAGCCCATGCAAAACATTCAATCTAGATTAGAAAACTTCATATCAGATCAGAAAAATTCGAACCAGAAATAAAAAATTCAGATCAGATCATAAAAATTCAAGCCAGATTGGTTCAAACATAATTTATTATTTTTACTATTATGATGATTCCAATCTAATCTAAATATTTTTGTAGGTTGTTATTGTATGTTGCTTCCATTGAAATCAATTAGGAATATTGTTAATTATTGTAGTCATTATTTGTATGTTATTTAAAAAAAATCAGACAAGATCTTAAAAATTTCAGATCATATATATTCATATCTGGCGAATATAACAACTTCGTAATATCAACCATATTAATGGAGTATAATTCTCGGAATAAATACCATATCAATTCAATTTCCAAAATAATTGTACAAAATCAATTTTTTAAATAATGAGACTCGAAATCTCCAATACATGTAATAGGACTCTAATCATAAAAAAGTAATCTTACTCATTTGAGTGAGACTCTAATTCAAGACTAAAATTTTAAATAATGAAACTTTAGTTCACGTGAACGGGACTCTAATCCCACAACACAAATTAAATAATAGACGTGAATATCCAAAATAATGTAAAATTGTAAGCTCCATATATTCTCAATTCCAATTAAACGCTTCTTATAATCACCCTCATCATATAATTAGTCATATAAATAATTAATAACGTATTATTACAATACTAAACACACAAATCACAATGTAATCCCAAATTTATACTCCAAAAGATGGTGATTCATCACCTGTATTCCATGGTGGTGGTTAGTTCATATGACCTTCGTCCCTCTTTATTTGGCCATATTTGACTTTTTCAGTCAAAGATGATAAAACTTTGATCTATTAATATTTTAACTAATATATTTATTTGAAATTAAAGTTAATAAATTTATACTTTTATGAGCAGAAAGTTTTAACAAATAACATTTCATATCATTTCCATATTATCATTACTACTGTATATAAATATATAATTGGTCAAATTCAACATCAATCATTGACTTAAAAAATAGTGTTTGGTTAAATATAAAGCGACAAAGGGAGTGAAAGAAATCGATTATAACCAAAATTTGATCATATCCTATGAATAATTCACAATGTTTATCTGTATTTGTCACCTCACCCATATCAAATTAACACTACCGAGGCATGCCCCGGGTGTTACACTAGTTGAGTCTAAATTAAATGAGAACATCATGGTCATTTATCACTGCTAGAGTGAGTGGTCTCAAAGTATACCACTAGAATAAAAGTTATTTGTTACGATTATATTTACTTTGGTTATGAACCGCACAACAATTGACATTGTTGCAAATAGTTGAAAGACATATTTGCTTTGCTTATGAATCCAATTGGTCGGTCTTAATTTGAGAAGTCGAAAGTTTGATAGCAAGGTGTTTGTTATAAATTCTCAATCAACAATGTCTAGCTATGCTGCATATTTAGAATGTCATAAATATTTATGGTTCCTTAATTGCATAAATTTGAAAATGATGCACAAGGTAGAATATACTTCGTATCTCTTTCTGTGATTATTACTCACTCCACAAGGAAAATGATATAAACTCCATATTATCTTATTAGAAATAACATCTAATTTGTCCTTATGCTTTGGAAGGTTATGGTTTCTGTAATGATTGATAAGGAAATAACATCTGTACAATATGAATATTGAGCTAGACAGTGTGACTAATGGACTTCTTCTCTACATAGTCAGGTTACTTATGAATTGATTTACTCCCATATCTTCCAAAATTTGTCAAACTTATTTTAAAAATCCCATTCTTCCCCTAAAATAAACATCGCTTATAACACACATTGATTCCTAAAGGGTAAACTTAAGTTCTCGAACCAAAGACTTGATTTTTTTTTAAATCTGTTATATTTGATGGTTTGTTATAAGGCCTAAGGGGTACACAATTAATGGCAACAACTTGAGCCTTGAAGGCGCTAAGAACTGAACTATATACTTCTTGTGTGAAGTTGAGCCTCCATCTCTATTTCTGTGTACACTTTGGGGGGTAAGGGAGAGACTCAGAAAAGGCATGACAACGAAACACGTAACTTTTTATTTCGGCCACCACTAGACCTCAATGGACTCTATTTTTTTTTATTTCAGCTTGGAAGATCCTCATTAGTCCTTGACTCCATGCACAGAAGTAAAAACTATGAATACTTGATATTCTTTTAAAGTGTTTGTTTCTTACATTTTCACACAAAAATACATGGTATAATAAAAACATTTTTTTAAGAAGTCCGATGTACGATGCTAAAAAGTGGTCGTCTCTCTCTAGGTTTTAGGTTTCGGCCGCCTAGTGTAGTTTTTCCCGATTCTTCTTCTTCGTCTCCCAGCCGCATCGGCAAGACAGGGTCGAAGAAAGAGTTGTGGTTTTGCTGGGGTTTCTTCGGTCAGTAATTGGTGTTGAGCGAAGGGCCTGGGCGGAGGGTTTGGCTTTAATAGGTGACAGGTTTCGATGGAACTTCGGCAGTTTAGACGGAGGTCACAAGTTTAATAATTCATGGAGGAGATGCTGGAACAATACAAGAAGATGGATTTGGAACGAAGGGAAGAGATTGTTTCAACCAAGAAGGGAGCTGAATTTCCGGTGATGGAAGTTGTTCTCACGGATCGGAAAATCAAGGTTCAGGCTTTGGTAGAGAACTTGATGGAGAAGAGGCGAGGTGAGAAAGAAGCTACAGTACTGTTGGATCGACCCCCTCCTGAACCGCCGCCGTGGGGCGCAGGAGAATCTAGGGTTTGGAAGCATCCTTTTAATTTTACTTTTTTCTTGCGTTTTATTTTTTCAAGATCAGACTGTTTATGTTTCTGTTGGTTATTTTTATTGTAAGACTCTTGCATTAAGTTTGGGGGATGAGAGTTCTGCAGTAACCATTATTGGCTCAATTATGCCCAATTTCGGATCAGCAAGTTATATTGCTTTGTCAAAGGTGATTAACTCAGAGTCTGACCCAAGGGCGGATGGTTGCTTGTGGTGCTTTTGTTATTTTAGCCCCTTTCTGAATGCTATGATTTTAATCTAAGTCCCTTTTGACGATAAAAAAAGATGTCCAATGTACGTGCATTTAAAATTAACTAACCAAATAGTTTAAAACTCTGATGCCTGTAAGTATACATATACATGTGAACTGAATGTTAACACTCATAATAAGAATTACACTTTTTTTTTATAGTAAAACAGGCGGCTTTATATTAAAATCAAGAACACATACAAGACAATATTCAGACAGACTTTACAGATCCAATCGTGAACCCTAGGAGTAGACATAGAATCAGTCACCTCATACAAAGCAACCCGACTCGTTAAACCTGAAACGGGTAAATTTAAGCCTTAAACGAACAGATCTGAAACCCTGCCTATCAAAATAACTCCAAAAATCCAAACATTCAAACCAAATCCACTCTGACTAAAACTAAAACTAGCACTACTAAAGAGAAAATAATATTGCAATAAAAACTTTTTGCAAAACTCTTCCTGGTATGGAGGTGGTTCTGGAGGAGGACGAAGCGGCCGACTAAGGCTTCATGATCTAGCACCGATACAAAATCTCATCTGCAATCCGTTCATCCACCAACATTATCTCCTCTGACTAAGTTGCAATCCCAAGCATCAGAAAACTTAAAATCAGAATAATCTGCCGCTCCAATCACATATTGATGGGAAGGCGGAAAATCTCAACCCCTACAAAGAGGGGAGACGGACACTAGGTTTTAGAGAGAAGCGAGAGCTCCCTCTCTCTAGGTTTCGTTATTCCATATGGTGTCTTTTTAATAAGAATTACACTTGAAACATCTAACCGATTCTTAAATGCCCACTAGCAATGTTTAGTTTTAAATAGGATGTTGTTGCACCTAAACACAAGCAATTGGCTAAATATGCAAGAGGGTACATGTGGAAAGGAAGAGATTATTTCATCATCTTATGATTAACATCAGAAAATAGTGTTCTGTCTGCATTCTTATTGATTTTCACATGCCCACAGAAAATTTGTTTTAAACACCATCCCCTGCTTTTAACTTTTAATTTTGAAGTACTTAAGCACTGCTTTTTTATTTTATATACAAAATGTATGAAAATCCTTTTTAAAGCAATTCACAATAGTCTTAAACTGGGCTAGAAAGCTCCAAGTAACATATTCTAATTATATTAGTAATATTACATGTGTGAGATGAGTGATTAATTGATTATATATTTAAATAAACTTTGGTGAGGATATAAGCATGATGGATGCTAAACAAGGGTTGTTAAAAAAAATTGGGTTAGATTCAGGATGACTATAGGGAAATCAGAAGGATCTCTGTATGGAAGGATTCATCAATCTTCTTATTATTATTATTATTATTATTATTATTATTATTATTATTATTATTATTATTATTATTATTATTATTATTATTATTATTATTATTATTATTATTATTATTATTATTATTATTATTATTATTATTATTATTATTATTATTATTATTATTATTATTATTATTATTATTATTATTATTATTATTATTATTATTATTATTATTATTATTATTATTATTATTATTATTATTATTATTATTATTATTATTATTATTATTATTATTATTATTATTATTATTATTATTATTATTATTATTATTATTATTATTATTATTATTATTATTATTATTATTATTATTATTATTATTATTATTATTATTATTATTATTATTATTATTATTATTATTATTATTATTATTATTATTATTATTATTATTATTATTATTATTATTATTATTATTATTATTATTATTATTATTATTATTATTATTATTATTATTATTATTATTATTATTATTATTATTATTATTATTATTATTATTATTATTATTATTATTATTATTATTATTATTATTATTATTATTATTATTATTATTATTATTATTATTATTATTATTATTATTATTATTATTATTATTATTATTATTATTATTATTATTATTATTATTATTATTATTATTATTATTATTATTATTATTATTATTATTATTATTATTATTATTATTATTATTATTATTATTATTATTATTATTATTATTATTATTATTATTATTATTATTATTATTATTATTATTATTATTATTATTATTATTATTATTATTATTATTATTATTATTATTATTATTATTATTATTATTATTATTATTATTATTATTATTATTATTATTATTATTATTATTATTATTATTATTATTATTATTATTATTATTATTATTATTATTATTATTATTATTATTATTATTATTATTATTATTATTATTATTATTATTATTATTATTATTATTATTATTATTATTATTATTATTATTATTATTATTATTATTATTATTATTATTATTATTATTATTATTATTATTATTATTATTATTATTATTATTATTATTATTATTATTATTATTATTATTATTATTATTATTATTATTATTATTATTATTATTATTATTATTATTATTATTATTATTATTATTATTATTATTATTATTATTATTATTATTATTATTATTATTATTATTATTATTATTATTATTATTATTATTATTATTATTATTATTATTATTATTATTATTATTATTATTATTATTATTATTATTATTATTATTATTATTATTATTATTATTATTATTATTATTATTATTATTATTATTATTATTATTATTATTATTATTATTATTATTATTATTATTATTATTATTATTATTATTATTATTATTATTATTATTATTATTATTATTATTATTATTATTATTATTATTATTATTATTATTATTATTATTATTATTATTATTATTATTATTATTATTATTATTATTATTATTATTATTATTATTATTATTATTATTATTATTATTATTATTATTATTATTATTATTATTATTATTATTATTATTATTATTATTATTATTATTATTATTATTATTATTATTATTATTATTATTATTATTATTATTATTATTATTATTATTATTATTATTATTATTATTATTATTATTATTATTATTATTATTATTATTATTATTATTATTATTATTATTATTATTATTATTATTATTATTATTATTATTATTATTATTATTATTATTATTATTATTATTATTATTATTATTATTATTATTATTATTATTATTATTATTATTATTATTATTATTATTATTATTATTATTATTATTATTATTATTATTATTATTATTATTATTATTATTATTATTATTATTATTATTATTATTATTATTATTATTATTATTATTATTATTATTATTATTATTATTATTATTATTATTATTATTATTATTATTATTATTATTATTATTATTATTATTATTATTATTATTATTATTATTATTATTATTATTATTATTATTATTATTATTATTATTATTATTATTATTATTATTATTATTATTATTATTATTATTATTATTATTATTATTATTATTATTATTATTATTATTATTATTATTATTATTATTATTATTATTATTATTATTATTATTATTATTATTATTATTATTATTATTATTATTATTATTATTATTATTATTATTATTATTATTATTATTATTATTATTATTATTATTATTATTATTATTATTATTATTATTATTATTATTATTATTATTATTATTATTATTATTATTATTATTATTATTATTATTATTATTATTATTATTATGTCACTTAAGATAGCATTGATAATAGTTTATTCTACCAAGTCAGGAGAGTTTGGGTTAAAAGGGTGAAATGTTTGTCTCTTCTTATTGTTTGACATGGCTGAAGTTTTTTCATTTTTATGGGCTACCTAAAGTTTTAAGTAGCAACTGCTTTTTATTATCAAGAGTGCTTTATTGACATGCCTGGAGTTTGATCTTTATAATGGGTTGTCTAAGTTTTAACCTGCTTTTTTTTAATATATAAATAAGTGCTTTATTTAACAAGAGTGCTTTATTGTCTCTGTTTTAGCATGTACTCACAAATTGTTTTAAATAGGGGTGGGCATGGGTCGGGACGGTTCGGGATTAGGGTTATCCCGGTCCCATCCCAATTAATAATAACGGGACGAGACAGTACGGGACAAGCCTTTGTCCTAGTATTGTCCCATTTAAATCGGGACGAGGATGATTCGGAATGGTTCGGGACGGTTCGAGACGTCCCAAACTAACAAAAAATAATCATTTGTAATTAATACTCCGTATATATTTGCATTTCTAAAGTATCATGCACCAAAATATTAACATTTTAAAAATTAATTGATGTTCATCACAAGCTAAAAGCTACTACGTATCAGATTTTAGTTAGGTTTAGCAAAATTTGAGATTTAAATTTAAAACAAAGCAAAAATGAATTAGTTAATTCAAAATCATGTGTTCTAGTTGTGAGATACTCATATGTAGATATATAAAGTGAGATAAAAACCTATGTTAGTAAATATTCATGTTAGGTATTATTTTTAATTTAAAAATTAGGCTTGAAAAACTAAAAACATGTTATCATTTATTTTTTGAGTTGACATTACAAACTAGTCACATGCTACAAAATCTATATAGTTATTACAAACGGGACAACGGGACGGTTTGGGATAACCTTCCAATGTCCCGGTCCCGTCCCGTTTTAAACCGGTACGGGACAAAATCAATGAGACCCAAACGGAACGGGACAACACCGATACGGTTTCGGGATATACCGGAATGGGACAATGGGATCGGGATTCTTGCCCGCCCCTAGTTTTAAATCTAGGCATTTAGTTATGCCTTATGATTAGGATTAACTCTTTTTGTTTGGATTTTATATTCGAGAAGAGCATGTCCTTTAAGGGTTGGCATTAGGCCTCAGTTTAGCTGTTGGATCTCACGTAGGGGGTGATAATTCGAGTACTTGGATATCTTAAGGATCGTGTAAGTTCACTTTCCGAATTGATATTTCTCCCCTATGCATGGGTTACAAGAAATTCAATCTAGGATAATCCTTAAGGACACTCTAGAACTTAGGCACAAGAACTAGAGCCAAACTAGTCGAGTATATGGATTGTTATCTTTAATTTGAGTGTCAAAGTGATGAAGATATGTTGGATCTTCTTCCTCTATCTCCTTTGTACGAAATATGGTGATATATATCCATATTCACCGTCCTAGGCAGTTGCAACACGTTTAAGAATAATCGCAGCAGTTTTTGGGAAACCACTGGAAACTGCCTAACCGTTCTAGAACTCGGTCTAGAACCACAGAGCTGGTCTACTGAAAGTTATACCTCGAGTTCTATCTCGAGTTCCACTAACGTAGACACTTTGGAATTAAACTAGTTCTTATATACAAGTGTGCACTCCACACCTACTAACTTGTATTATATCATAGTTCTAATTCCCATTGGCACTCATGTCATTTCCAATTACACAAAACGGCCGGGGACACTAAAATCACCAACATTAGCTCCCCTATTTATCTTGCAATCTTCTTTTAGAGTGGACCTATCCCCTATCACATTTTTAGTGGCCTGTTTCACGATTACAAAAAATAATTAACATTATACATGATATTAGTATTATTCTTCCTAATTAACAACTTAGTCAAAATGTATGATTTTGATTATATAATTATATGAGCATAAATTTAAATTAATGAATTGCAATAGATATTGGGTTTTTAGTCATATAATACCCATTAATAATTTGATTATTATTTTTCAACATTAAAATAATCCAAAGTTACCTTTTTTTTTATCATATGCATGTTGCATAGTATCAAATAATCTTTCAACACTTGCTTATAATAATTGCAATATGCTTCTTTTTTACCTACAACTTAAATTATTAAGTGTGTTATTCATTTGTTGTGTTGCTATCCTCCATGTGTGAAAAAAGAGGCTAGCTACTTAAGTAGTAAGCTAACTAATCGTAATATGTGAAACAACTATGATTGTAGATTTCATTGTGAGATAAGCTCGATGCAAATCAAGGTTGGGATTATATTGGGTGAGGTGATAAGTTGTACCACAAGAAAACATGAAGTGTTGATCTAGACTGTAAATGTACCAGTGTGGATGTGTGGATCCTCTGATATCATACCATTTGATCGAATGAGTTAAGCACAAGAGTATATTCATTAGTCTATTCTGATTTTAGAGCTCCTCATATGTGAGGTTAGACCGAAACAATGCTCAAGTCACTATTGTTCAAGGGTGTTCATATGAATACTAAAAACATTCAATTGTGAAAAAATAAATGTCGCTTTACTTTTCCAAATGACTATGTTTTTATTCTTCTTCTAAGCTCATGCTATAATAACATAATGTATGGCATGTGTGATGTGTCTTTTTTTCACAAATGATAAAGGTGCGCAGTCGTAAGACCAGTTATCCTTTTCTTTTATCATATTGAAACTGATTGAACCACTAATATTTTTAAACAACCACAACCACTTTTTGTGCTTTTGTGAATATACTCTCATTTTTATCTTCTCTAATTTTGTACTTGATTTGTAAATGAATTCCCCGTAGAACCGGAATCGACCTTATATTTGAGATCAAAGTCATACATGTTAAGGAAAAGAGTTATGTTGTTGATGTTGAATTCAAAGTAAGAATGAGTTTGAAACACTTCACTTGGTATGACACTAAAAATGATAGAGAATAGTGGGATGATGATAAAAATAATTAATAAAAGTTTCATTTTCATAAAAATTTTTAATAAGTGAACTTTACTTTTAAACAATATATGTTACTCTTAACACAAAAGCTTTTGATTGTTTTTGTGTTTTGAATTTAAGATAGATATATTTTAATAGACTTGCACCCTAAATGTGAGTCTGCATTGTTTGTACGCGTGTCTGCATGTGGATACACCTAATTTAAGTTGTCTCGAATCATCAACCAATAATACAATAGATATAAAAATCCTATCATGGATGAGGTTGATAAAGTTGATGATTACATGTTGGGTGAGATATATATACAGACTTACAGAGTTAAAGAGCTATCTAAGCTTATTTTCAGTTTCTTCATCTAACTGAGATAGTGACCACCTACACAATGTACATTACTACATTGCATGTGTAGAATATTAATATTAAATGTTTCAGTGTGTCAAGTCAGGAGTTAAAAACGAAAGTGATTGTGCCTGTTGTGATTATAAGAAACATAGATTGTACACGATTTTTTGATTGATAAAATTTGAATATCATATTATTGAAGTTCAAATGATGCACGAAGTAGATGTCCGTTAATAGTTTCTTATGCCTATATTTACTTTAACACCATTGGATGAGACCTCCACTAATATTTGAGCATAAACAGTTTTCGGGGGTGTCCTCGATTATGACTTTGATGGATTTTAAGAGAGATCATGGATTTTGACATCCAAGGGGAGTCTACCAGTGGCGGATCAGCATTTTGAGCTTTGGGTGTTCAAAATATTTTTTAATTAAAATTTGAAGAGAGGATAAATAATTAAATAAAAAGTAGATAGGTATACTAACATATTTTTCCAGATTCTAGGTGTTCATATGAACACTTTTGAATCAAGTGGCTCCTCCATTGGAGTCTACAAGATTTTGGTGGATTGTTTTTGTATATAGAAATCTATCAAAATCCATTAAAATCCATCCAAATAAGTAACTACAGAAATCAACGGGATGTTTGAGAACACCCTTATTTTCATGGATTCCACAGAAACCCAAATTGGGGACACCTAACCTGAATTCTGACGGAATTCTGAACTCCATTAAAATCCTCCAAGTGGGGACACCCCCATTCATTGATGGTTAATTATGAAATGAGACTTAATTTACCGCCCCATGATCAATTGTGTGTGGTGGTCTGCAAGAGTAATAAGTTATAATCTGAATTGAAGTTCGTGATTTGTGATAAATATGAATAATCAATCAAGTTTATGTTATATGTTGTATAGAAAGAAGCTTATAATAATAACATAATTTTTAGTTTCATGGACTTATATTGTCATTATATGATATTTCGCAATTAATTGTTAACATTTATTTCATAGCTTGCTATTACAATAACATTACATTTTAGATTATATTTAACATTTTCAGTTAATCGATCAATATAAAATTTTTATAACTTTTATATAATTACGTATATATATTTGTATAGGTATACACTTCACTCCCGTGCAACGCATGAGTAGAGTAACTAGTTTCGACCTTAATTCCAATTTGGTTACCCTTCTTTTATTTAATTACAAAAATCGACACTTGAACCCTTGAAAATTAGCCCAATTACTATGGGAATGGACTCGCACCCATCGTAGTGGCCCTCACTGAATTTGGTGGCTTGATGAAGGAGTCAGCTGCCCCTGTCAAAACAGTAATCAAAGTTTTCAAATATTCCTCGATTTCCTTCCACTAATTTCGAGTTCCTTACGCCTTAGGTTAGAACATAGAAAGAACTAAAATATTGAATCACAGAGTGAAGATTGCGGCGGCGTTTATGAGATGGGAATCATACGGAGCTCTTTCAATTTCCTTCTAGGGACAGCTTTGGGAGTTTACTTGGCCCAGAATTACAACCTTCCCGACATTAACAAGTTCTATCAAACCGGCGTCTTCGTCGCCAAGCAGGTGGAGGAGACCTATCGGAAGCCCAAAAAACGCGAAGGCGATGCTGATGAAGCTTAGAGCCCGCAGGTGTTTTGGTTTACTTAATTTTTCGTTCTTATTTTGTTTGAATTGGGTAGTTTCTACCTTTTGGAGATGGATTTGAGGAGTTGATATTTGTTTGCATTTAGTGGTGAAAGAATTGAAGGTCGTCTCTTTAACTGTACTCTTGATTAATTCCATATGAATCAAAAGCACGGATAATTATTTGATTCTCCGCAGGGGAAAAATCACAGCAGATTAGAAAATTGGGAATAATGATATCCGAAATCAAATACTCTGTATGTATCGATCCTTAATGCAGATTAAAGCTTTAAAATTTTATCATTGTTATAAGTTTTGGATCTTCCACTGAAACCTGAGAGTGACCAAGATTGGAATTGCAATATAGTGGCATAAGAAATTAAGAACTAGGGGTGGGCATATTGGTACAAATGGAACTGCACCAAACTGAACTAAACTGAACCGAGATCGGATATTATGCAATTTGGTTTGAGTTGATAGTATTTCTTCCAAACCTTATTAAACTGAATTGAACTGAAACCGTTAAAAATCAAAAGAAAATCGAACCGAACTAAAGAAATTCAATAAGTACGTTATTAAAAAAATCACAAATCCAAACCAAATCAAACAGAACTAAAACGAACCAAATCAAACAAAAAAATATACCCATTCCAAGCGAATCAAACCGAAACCTGCTATACCCACCCTAATAAGAACCCTCAAGCTGTCCAAGAAGCTCCTCTTTGATCCAATCCAGTTTCTTCTACAAAGGGGAAACCTGAGAGTTGTGATTCGACACAAGACTTGGTAGAGACTTGATCCATTTTGCGGAAAAGATTTTCAATCATCGAACATTTGGACTCAACAACATTAAACTTGAACTCTTGAAGTGCACATTTGTATTCTGTAGACATTTTTCTGTCACCTAGACATCCGTATTGCATATCACTAAATTGTGTTGCACTAGTTTATGAAACATTTGTCGAAGCATTAAGCCAAAGACCTAGGGAAGAAGTCTCTAATGGAAAAGGCTTTAATACAAAATACGTAGTAGTTATATGAAAGAATGTTCATATTTCATCAAGTTCAACATACAAGTACAACTTAAAACTACAAGCTAGACTTTTAATAGCACTCGTAAACTAACTACCAAGTTCAAGAATTAAAGTGCAAGTTCGGCTGTCCAACAATTTGAGATCCCAAGGGTGAAATATCTATGAGTATGTGTGGTGGTTTGGGGACCAGGGTCACATTTTTTTTAAAAAAAAAAATTCACTCGGAAGCCCCACTCTACTCATGGTCTAGACTCTAGAACTCTAGATTCATTCTTCTATATTTTCTTACATTAGAATCAAGAATAATTCTTACTTTTCGTGTAAGAAAGAACTTTGTTTAAGAAACTATGTAAATATGATTTGTATATACGAATATAGACAAATAGTTAAAGTAACATGCAAGAATTGAAGAAACAATGAGATATTGATAATTATGAGTATGTTGCACATAACTGCGTATGAATCCGTGTATTTATGAATAAGAACATGTGTGTGTCTACAACTCGTGCTATTTAAACTAATAAAAAATTAGTCTAGTTCGTCCGTTTTGTCATTTATGACGAATCCGGCATGAATTATCTGCATACGCTAGTCTGAATTATCTTCTCCTTGATACTATGTAGAAGAAATTCTATAATAAAACAATTAAGAGAAATGCGTTGTGTACACGGCGTTTTACACGTTCATGTACACGTTATAAAAGCTTTTTTCCCAACCCATTTACCTCACTTTCTGCCTTTTACTACGCTTCACCGCCTCCACCTTCTCCCCCCCCCCTTGTGTTTTCTTTTCTTTCTTCTTCTGCAACGTCACATGATTGCATTGATTTTTGAGTGTTTATATTTTTACTTTTAATTACTTTTTATGGTGTGTTGTTGTGGTAATTGCACATTTAAGGTGCAATCATTTTATTTTTCTAGTTTGTTGTAATTTAGTAAATTTAGAATCATCTTGAGCAAGAAACAATCAAGAATCAACAAAGGATCATGGAAGGGATCTTACAAGATCAAAGGAAAGTGCAAGGGAACAAGAAATCATGCAAGAAATGTGATTTGGTGCCTTACCCGGTCGGGTATAGCCTTTACCCGGTCGGGTATGAAGTGACCCGGACAAAAAGACGTGCAGAAAACACAAAATCGTGGGCAAAATATTTGATTTTGATAAATACCCGGTCGGGTATCTCAAATACCCGGCCGGGGTATCCGGTGCAGCACCTTCAAAACACCTATAAATAGCCCCATTTTCCTTCACTTTTAAGCACTCCTTCTTCCATACTCTTAAGCTCAACTTAGAATAGTATTTCTTTTATATTTTTTTAGCATGTTTAGTCTCCAAATGAGGAGCTAAACTTCCATTTCTTGGTGTTGCTCTTGAAGCTTGTTGATTATTAAAGTTGTGAGTTATTTTCTTAACTTCTTCCCTTGAATATTAATTATTCTTTTAATCTATCTATATATTAATGTTGGGGAGTGTTGCTAAGATGACAATTAGTTAACATCTCAACATTAGTTATAGTAGTATTTATTTTCTTCCTCTATATATTAATGTTGGGGAGTGTTGCTAAGATGACAGTTAGATAATATCTTGACATTAGTTATAGTAGGATTATTCATATTTAATCTTCTTCCTTGAATATTAATTCTTCCCTTAATCTATCTCTATATTAATGTTGGGGAGTGTTGCTAAGATGACAATTAGTTAACATCTCGACATTAATTACTACTAGAAACGATCAACGAACCGATGGTTAATCGTTGATGGTTTCACAAGTAAGTAACTTTGGTTTATTAATGCACGGTCGTGGTTAATAAACTTAAGAGGGATTAATTTTGTTGGTTAAACCGAAACCGTTGTGTTGAGGTTATCAATCTCAATTGATTTCATCAAGGAGTTAAGATATTAAATGCTACTATTAAGTCGGTATATGGCGGTGTTCTATACTTGACTAATAGTAAGGGTTATTAATGAACGGTCGTTGTTAATAACTACTCTCGATGAATTGGATATACTCCTCGATTGAGTATTTGAGAGGGGATAAGTTATAGATATAACAATGATCGACTAAAATATATCAACAAGTGGAAAGTAGCAATGCCAAGTCCTTTTTATCTTTGAATTAAATCACATTTAAGTTGTTCATCTTTCTGTTTAATTAAATTAAATCATTCAATCCTAAACCCCCCTTTTATTTACTAGTTCTATAAAAAGAGAATTATTCCTTTCCCTGTGGATACGAACTCCACTACGCTATACTACGTATAAATGTTAGTATTGAATTTATTTTGACGCACCGTGACAAAGTGCTCGTCATCACACCTCCTCCAATTCCATATTTTCACAGAGAAGTTTTCATCTTCCAGTTCCTCAATATTATCCCTTTCCACTCAACTCCTTTTTCACTCTCTTTTCTTACCCTTCCTCATACGCCTCTTCTCCCCTTCTTCACATACCTCACTTCTTCATCTCTCTTTTCTAGTTTCTCCACCATTTCCATTCACATCTATTAATTTAGCTACCATACAATGAAATATTCGTTGCGTGATGGATCAATCTTCCCAAACTCATTATTATTGAGGAAAAATAAGAAATAGTATTACACCATTTTCTACACATCCATAATTCTCATCCATTTTCACCAAAATTACATGATTTCATGACATTCACTATCCAAATATGGGAGAAAGCCTCTTCACACATCAAGTAACAAATACCAATCTAACGAAAGGGCCTTATTGTCTGAATCACAAACATTGGAGAAGACACTCTTTCTCAGCCATTACCGGTGGACTTGAAATAATGACCATCTATTGTAGAGTAAACCTGCAGCCCTTCTACTTCCACAGATTCAATTGCTCCTAAAATATTTTTAGGACAAACATTGAGCTGGTCAACAAGCTCCTTCCTGTGAACCCCCTTTTCCCGTGCAAAGCAGGAAGGCTGCTGCAAATAATTCACATCATTTCTTGTACACTTGTAAACACAATAGGAATTTATCTCAATTTGGAAGATTTCTTCCGCTTGCAAGCAAGAGTTAACATACTAAGAGGTCAAGAGAAATAAACAATGTCACTTAATTATTTAAGTCTCTGCACATTCTAGAAATAATCAGACATAGAGACGATACAAAATATATGCACATTATTCATGATCAACTCTCAAGCAACCTAACTGCCCCTGCCTCCACCCTTCAAGTGGTCAATGACTTCAACAATCAACAATCAATTAACTTTCAATATTGATCATCCAATTTAGAACACTAAGGCACTAAACATGTAAGGGATACATTAATCACTAAGCATATGGATGGAATATAATCACTATACTAAGAACATGAGTATGAACATGTGTATGTTGATAATTATGAGTATGTTGCACATAACTGCATATGAATCCGTGTATTTATGAATAAGAACATGTGTGTGTCTACAACTCGTGCTATTTAAACTAATAAAAAATTAGTCTAGTTCGTCCGTTTGTCACTTCTGACGAATCCGGCGTGAATTATCTGCATACGCTAGTCCGAATTATCTTCTCCTTGATATTATTTACATACTTCTATCAGTGTAATAAATAAATCTATTTTAATCCTCAAAGCCGACCTTTATAGAATATCATTCCCATGTGAATTTGACCCAGTATTTTACCAAATTGTTTTACATATGACCCTTGAATACTTGCAAGCTTAGCCCGATCAAATTCTCAGCGCCATTGTCGAGGAGACGACTTGTCTTTATAAAGTTAAAACACAATCAAAACCATATTCTCTTGGTTTTCACAAATTCTTCTATTTAGTTTAGTTTGATAGAAAATCTTTGTGTTTGCATGCTTTTGAGAAGTCAAAGATCTTAGAACCTTGAAACTCTTGGTTTAAACTCTTGACCTCAAAAACACCCAAAGGACAAAGATGATACCCACACTAAACGAGAGCAAAAGCCCCGTTGTTGCCGCCAGCTCATCTTGCATTGTTCTAAGCGAGGCGGCATGAGATTATGAAATGAAGAATATCTATTTTTCATGCTATGCCTCAATTTCATGCTTACCCAAGAGATAATTCACTCAATTTTACCACTGAGTTCTATGAATTCATGAAAGAAATTCCGATACATGGGCTCACCGAGCACTTGGAGGCCGAGTCTATATTTTTAACAAGGAATGTAAATTAGTGAAATATTTTAAAATGGAATGATTATTTTTATTAGTGCTCATAATATATAATATATTACCTGAATCTAGAATATCCGATCAACTTGAACTCATTAAGTGAACGAAAATCCCAAAATGTATGGATGAAAAACCCGAAAACCCATCACCCGCTCCACCCACCCACTCTCATTTCTATATTAATATATTATCTATATAATATTACATTTAATATATATATATATATATATATATATATATATATATTCCAAATTTATCTTATTTGGAAATTAGATTCCTACTTACTACGAGTGAGACATTGATCTAGTGGATTAATGATTGTTACATGCTCAATCGTTCAAATATTTTTATTATTATATTTAATGACTTCTTAAGTTTTTGTTTTTAATTGTGATGATTTTTCTCTTAAATTTGTTTATTTTTTCTGTGAAGTTTCACCATTTATGTTCATCCGTTAACTACCCAATTCACCCTATTAACCTGGACATGATGGTTCAGTTGAATGTGAATGTAATTTTTAACAGATAATGGACGAATTAGTGAAGTATGCATATTTGTGGATGGATATGAGTAAACTTTAATCGATATAAATCCAATCTGTTGTCCCACTTTTTTTGTGTAACATGCCGCCAGGACTCTACCGGTACGTTCTTCTCCTCTTCAGTGAATAGCCAAGAAAATTCTCTCACGAAGGGTGCCCAGGGGTGCCCACAATCCACTTTGGCACTCTTGCCTCTTGGGGGGGGGGGGGGGGGGTGATTAAAACTAGCTTTTCACCTTTAACGTTGCGGACAACCTAACTATAAAAAATGTATAAGTCATGTGCAAATACCAAGGACAAAGCTCACTCGCTATCCACTAGTTAAGTCCAATTAACTAGCTGACCCAAACCTTAAGCTCATTCGGGATTGTTCAGGAGCTTACATTGGGCATGTGACCTACATTGGTCGGACTAGTCACAACCACACTACCTCTTACAAAGCTATCATTGACACTATTATTACCATCAAGAAAATAAACACTTCTAATTTTATTCCTGAAGTTGATAATTAATAGAAATATTTCTGAAGGGATTTTGGGCTTGTCAGTTCAACACTGGAAATGTTGGCCTCAAATACAGGAAATCAGAAGACAATTGAAGGATTATAGCTAGTCGATTACCCACATTCATCTTCAGATCAATTGCGCTGATAAGTTTCTAGTTTATAGGAACACTTCTGTAAATACCCACGACCATCATTTAAATCATTTTACGGGTATTCTTAAATTTGATGATATTAGTTACCCTTATGTATTTTAATTTGAGTAGACTTTTGTCTGGTTCTCCTACTCTTTGTATCATACTTTTTATTTTTTAATAAGCAGGTAGGGAGTTCCCTGGCCCATACCCCAAACCATCCCTATGGGATCTTTTGGTTGCATACCAGATTAAAAAAAAAAGATTGTTCAAATAAGGAAAGAAATATTCTATTTATTGTTTGAATAACGATCTTTCATACCACGTATGCACTATTCACATTTTTGTATTGAAGATGCTCTTAATTGCATTGGAGCTATGAAGTATGAATACTTCACTAGGGCACCGTATCGATTTATCGGAAACGTTCCTGTATCTGATAGTCTAGGATGATCGTGTGTTGGCCGTATTATGTTCGATCAGAGCTTTTGGACCGGCTGAAAATATTCCTTAGGCCCACCTCTGGGCCGAACCGCAATGCTACTTACTTCATGAGTGTTCTTCTTTTCCTGCTTTTACTCTTTTATCTTCATCACTGGTAAATTATTCCATTCTCAATAAAATGCTTTTTTATTAAAAAAAATCTGATAGTCTAGGATACTCGTACTGTACATTCTCGGGCCATATATGCAATTTTTTAAATTTTCCCTTTTTAGTAATTATTTTAAAATTTCGGATACTCGTATCCTGACGGAAACATGTATCAACTTAAAAAAACACCCAAATTTTACATAATAAAGTTCTTATAAAATGAAAAGTTAAAAATAATTTGTACCTTGCTTTTATGTGGAGCACAACTAGTGGGCCTATTCCTAATTCACTCGTCTCTAATTTACTCATCATCCTATCACTAATGTATCTTGAAAATGTAAAATGATTCAATGCCAAGAATGGATAGACGTTAGAGGATAGTATATGTATATTTTTTTAAAAAAAATATATTTTTAATATTTATAAATTCATCCCTATAACTTTTAATATTTATAAATACACTCCCATAATTTTTAATATTTATAATATAAGTATATAACTCTATATGCGTTTGTCGGTTTAAATAGACCCCACTTCTCCCTAATTTTTCTAAATTAGGCCCACATTTGAAATACACCCCGGTCATGACTTTGCCCTCTCAGAGCATCTCCAATGGGAGGGTGCATTGCATCTGATGTGGCATAGGAGAGAGATAGAGATAGAATAAATATTGGGATGAAGTGGTGTGTAGGGAAAAATGAAAAAGAGGAGAGAGATAGAGGTAAAAATGGATCAAGGTCTATGACAAGGTCCATATATGGATCTTACACGGGATTCGAAGAGGAAAAGTTGATGAAAAGTGGGTTAAAAGTGATATAAAAAAATGAAAATGAAAATAAATTGGGAAATATGTGGGTCCTACACATAAAATTTGTGAGATAAAAATGGGACCCATGTGTAAGGGTGTGTAAGAGACCACACCCTTGCATTGGAGATGGTCTCATCACCAATGCTCTATAGCTCTGGCTCTTGCCTCTACCACGTTTCCACCTCTTTGTTAAAACCGAAATGCCTCGTTCAGCGATAACTCTGAAAAATGTTGCGGCAGCATCAACCGTCTTCACCAAATTCCTCCGGCACAATACTCATCCCACCGATGTAGCCTCTTCAATCGCTAATCGCCTGTTTTCTTCCTCCGTCACCGGTCCCCAATGTCCTCCACGTAGTCCTCGATCGTATTCTTCCCATCCATTCAAAACAAATATTTCCCATCAGATTCTGATAAATTTGTTTTGCTTGTTTCAGTTATGCGTTACGGAAAGCAAGAGAGATTCAAGGTGGCGAATCCATTCCAGATGGGCGGGCCAGGTAGCGTGGTTGAATTGGATAAAACGAAGGAAGGGGCGGTGGTGCGAGTGACTATGCCGGGCGTCGCGGCGGACGGGTTCAAGGTGTGGGGGGGGAGAACTACTACACGGTGTACTTTTCCGGAAAAGGGGAAATCGAATTGGAAGGAGAAGAGTCCGGGAGGAATTATGAGGGTTATATTACGATTCACTCGGAAGCCTATATGGCTCAAGATGTTAAGGCGGAGATGAAGAATGGAATCCTTAAAATGTTCGTCCCGAGTGTAGATGAAGCTACACGGGTTGCACTATGAGAACAATGATGTTTTTGAAGTGTTGATAGCCATCCATCCTCTCCTTAAAGAGGTACACTCGTCTTGCCTATGACGTCAAATTAAGCGCTTATTAAAGGCAAACCAACAAAGAAATTATCATCTCAACTCAAATGTCATATTTTTTCTACACTCAAAGACAAGTCATTCCATTATTGAGATCATCATCCTCCATTAAACCAGGGCTCGAGATGAACCTTTATGGAGAGAGTATAATTTAATACGTATTACATAATGAAATTAAGTTATTAGTTATAATATATTATTAAATGTGACGACTTGTCTTTCATACATTGCATGTTAATGTGTGTTTATATATGATATAGACACATACAAATACAATATTATTTATCATACTTATGCAAATATAATTTCTATATCTCCGAGTAGTTCCTGCCTAGGCGCTAGACATAGGCTAGCGCATGACTAGACCCCCTAATGCCTTTGAGAATATTGGCTATAACAAATGGTAAAATAAACCATAATCTCTAACATAAAGAAAACAGTGAGAACAATAAATGTATTTTTCAGTTTCTTCCTGACGCCAACTAGTACTCCTGCTTTGCAAGACTGGCAATCCAAGCAAAGTTTGCTTTGGTTATTGTCAAATATGGCACAATCAGTGTCGAGAGCCACTGTTTGATTGTTGATCTGTGTCCAAGATGTTGGCCATGATGGACTCATAAAAGTGAAATTACAACTTTGTGGAGGAATACAACATCCTGACTGCATAAAATTCAAGAGGCCGCCCGGAGGAGTGAAACATTAGTTCCATAAAAATATACTTCGTATATAATTATTTCATGATTTAATTAGGGCTAAATATCATGTGCGTAATATCATGTGTGTTAGAGACGGATAAAGTTACTATAACTTTGAGCATTTAAATTTTTGTTGGTATAATCTGTGCTACAATTTCATTTCGAGTATTTAAAATTTTAACAATCAAAGTTAGATATTAATGAAATTGTGCCAACCAACAAAAGTAAATTTCAAAAGCACTTTGAGACCGATAAGGTAATAAAACAAAAACATCAAATCTACTACATTCCAATCTGATTAGAATTCAAGTCCAATCAAATTAATACAATAAAAACATCAAATCTTACATTTTTTAAATAAAGGAATAAGCTTCTACGCAATCTGCTCCAAAATTGGTTGAAGAAATCTTTAAACTCAATGTAATTAAACGATATTACTATCTCCTACCATTAATTAACGAATCCGAATGGACTCTGGCTATTCAGTATCTATATCTATATATAATACATTTCAAGGTTACAATTAAGGAAACGATATTACTATCTCCTACCATTAATTAACGAATCCGAATGGACTCTGGCTATTCAGTATCTATATCTATATCTATATATAATACATTTCAAGGTTACAATTAAGGAAAGTTTTGTCACATGTCATGTCAATTCCACTTGTTTTAAACAATCACTTTCTAAATTTAAAAGTCTACACGCAAGTAGTACTCCGTATTACTCGGTATTTCTTGATTACGGTTCTCTTAATTGCTGACATATAGGAATGTAATTAATAAAATCCTATGTTTTTGTTAAAGTGTTATAATTTTTAGATATGAATTCCAACTATTATAAAAAATATATCAAAATTCATAACTTTTTATTATCTTTCAAATGACACCAATATTGAATATATAATAATCAAAATAATTTAACACTTTAAAAATATCTGTTTTTTAAAAAGTATTATAACTTTAAAAATGGTCGTTTATAGTAATTTGATTACAATCAGAAAAGTAACTTCAATTTTAATTTTTCTTAATAATACATAATTGAGCACGTGAAATCATAATTCACGTGTTTGGCGAAAAAGTCGGTTGATAAGTCTGATAAGCCGAAATATAGGGTTATCAAACAGAATCTAACTATAGTATATAACAAGTAAAACAACTCTTCATTTAATACTTTTCAATACTCTTTTTATCCTACCATAAAAAAACCTGTTTTTATCCATAAAACTTCATGCATACCTTTCTAGGTAAGTTAAATATTTAAATATTCGGGACGGGGGAAGTACTATTTTAAGAAAGTAATTTTTTATTTGTCTTAAACAATGTGAAAAAGCATACGTGTCAATTAATTTGATACGGAGGGAGTATATCCTAACATGAAAAGTGGTTTGTAAGAGTTAAAAAAATAAGTTAGAACATGTATAAAGGATAATTCCTTTTTCACAGATATAACTTGAATATAGTACTACATACTATTTGTTCATGAAATGGATACGGTCTATCATATTTTATATTTGAATATGGGACATTTATATGTTTCATTGAATAGTTTGACATGTTTATGTTTTAATTATTAGCTACCACTTGATGTGAGAACCTTTTAATAGATTTAATTCATTTAACCCTCTATTTAAAAATTGCCTACTAAAAGTCTAAAGTATGCAATCTTTGTTCATCCAATAATCCCTATTTTACTTAGTAAGATCATAATAGCATCAATAACCCAATCTAATGAAAAATGAATCAACTGCTACCAATCATGTTATACAACCTATTGTTGCACACGACCATCGCCTTCATTAAAATCGAAATGTCACAAAACTGCTGCATTCTAAATCCTGATGGGCTAATATTTTTAAAAATTGATTACACACATTTAAATAAATATTCCGTAAACTCCGAAAATGTGCATTTAGTTTTGAAAAAACAGTAAGCCACATGTTAAATCTAATAGAGATAAAAATAGGCACTGAGTAACTTTATATTAGGTAAAGATGGTTGAAAAGAACACATTCATTTGGATGTAAGTGAGAGCTATTAAAAAAATTGGCCTTTTTAATTGGTAAATATAGATTAATGAAGAACATGTTTAGCTAAGTAGTTAAAAATAAGGCATACTGAATAAATAAGAATACGAATTATCAAGTATCAATCAATGTTATCTTCTATCTAGGAGAGAACTTCTCTCTCTAGGCGGTCGTCTCCCCTCGGGTTAGGGTTCGCTTAAAAAAGATATGTTTTTTTAAGAAAAGATAACATATGTTTAATAACATATCTTTATCCCGTGCACGGCACGGGTAAAGATACTCGTTCACTATAAAAATATATACGAGTATTCCGTAAAATTGAATTTTGTGCTTTTAAACAAGTTACTGTATATTACATCAGACTAGATTAAATTAGAGTATCAGATTAGATCAGATCACACTAAACTTCGACAATACTAAAATTTATACTATCGTATAAAGTACTCCGTAGACATCTATCAAACTAGATCAGACCTGAACAGGTAGACCATAAATTTAAGCCCAATTCAAAACATCTAACGTAGTAATACAAATTATATTATGTATAATACAGAGATCATTTATCAAATACAAAAATATAACTGGTTGTGGTTATTTTATCGATCGAGGGACATTTATTCCATTTAAATTGTTGGTCCATAATTATTAATTATATACTACCTCCCTTCCGAAATCTAGTTCACATTCCCTATTCTATTGGTCAACTTAAATCACTTTTAATTTTTTACTTTATATATCAAATTTTTGTCAAATTTAAATTTTCTTGATCAGACCATGTAGCGGTTTTAATGATGTTTCTGAATATGTAAATTTTATTTACTAAAAATAACACTACAAAAAAACACGGGCGTAGTCACGGATTTAGTCACGGACTGCAGTGTAAAAATTCCGTGACTAAAAAGGTTAGTCACGGTCATCCGCCGTGACTAAATCCGTGTCTTAATTGGCGTGACTAAATGAAGTCACCGCCACATAACCGTGACTAAATTTAGTCACGGATTAGTCACGGTCAAGGGCCGTGACTATTTTCATGCCGGAAACCCCACTCCGAAGTGTTAGTCACGGCCTGTGACCGTGACTAAAATTTTTTTTTTTAAAAAATATTAGTCACGGCTGATGGCCGTGACTATTTTTAAAAATTTTCAAAATTTTCAAAAGACCGCCCGCGGGTGTAATCTAAATTTTTGAAATTAGTCACGGTTTTCGACCGTGACTAAGTTTTTTTAAAAAAAATAAAATAATGTTTTTTATTAAAAACAAATAACAATTTCGAATTAACTGTAGTCACGGATAAGGCCGTGACTACTATTTTTGTTTTTTAAAAAAAAAATTCCATTTTTTGTTGAAAGTTGTTTTTAAAAATTACTTTTTAACACGTATTTTTACAAGTTAAATTTAAAAATGTTATTCTAATTTTTATCCATGTTTTTATACTATTGAATTATTGAAAATATTATTCTAATTTTTTAAATTTAAAATTACATTTTAAAGAGTAAAAACATACAACAAACTTAATAAATATTGTGACAAATGTATTGACAAACAACAAAGTACAAATGTATGATGATTACATGTCCCTTCGTGGGACTCCATTATGAAAAAAATTAGGATTTTCTTCTTCTTCATCATTATCATCAACAAGAAACTCATCTGGGTTCACGGGGGGGTCTTCGGGGTCAGGTCGGGTTCCTCCTCGGGGTGCTCCTCGGGGTCCTCCTCGGGGTGCTCCTCGGCCTCCATGGCTCGGTGTGCCACTACCTCCTCCGGATGACCTCGCAAAATCAAAGGACATAGATCCGAAATTCGGGGAGATCATAGGCATGCCACCATATCCGGAGTTGGGGAAAAATCCCATACCGCCCATGTGCGGAACTTGAGGAGTTTGCTCAGGGTGGAATACGTACGGGGGAGGAAAAGGCTGTTGCGGAGGCTGGAATCCGGCACGCATGTACCGTTCCATCTCCTCCAACCGGGCTTTTGTGGCAGCATCTGCTTTCCGCTGCTCCTCCCATCGCCGTTCATGCTCCTCCAGTTCACGCTGCATTGTAGCAATACGGGGATCTTCTCCCCGCCTTGACCGAGAAGAGGAAGCGCCGGTGCTTCGATCATACAAAATCCGTTGCCCCTCGGCCCCCAAGCACGGAACCCGGCCCTTGTAAACCCCGGCCGCCTCAATGGCCGCCTCATCATCCGCATCAGAATCGAGGTCGTCCTCCTGGGTCAAGCCTCGTGCCGCACGCTGCCTGTCAACGGATTCGTTGTACTTCGTCTGCATTTTAAAAAAATATTTTTTAAATGCTACACGCTTAGATTTGAAATGTTACTAAATAACAACATATGATGTTACATACTTCGAAGTCAGCGAGGCGGGGGTGGCAGATCGGCTTCAGATTCCTCGCCGTGCTTCGTCCAGCAATGCTTGACGAGCCGGAGAACATCAACCCTCTTCTTCTCAGGACCAGCCTAAATGGTGTGAAAAAGACTTAAGTAAATTTTTTATGATGAAGAATTGTGATGGTGTAAGGTTTTTTGAATAGCACTTACAAGAGTTTCTTTATGGGCATTCTGAGATTTGCGACCCCCGTGCCACTGCATCTCCAAGGCCTTCTCGGACATCCGGTTTTTCTTACCGGATTCACTTCTGGCCAAGATCAGAAGACCAGTGGCGACAAAGGTTGGACCACACTTCATCCGAAACCCATTTAGGCTTTTTCGCACTTTTTCGGGCACGCTTAAAAGTGGCGCGAAGCCAGGTCGAAATCCTAGCATTGTAGGCTCTAAGAATATCGGCACCGTTTGCGTGAGTCCAACGATAGCGACCCTTTATTAAAACAAATTGAATTAATTAATCACTAGGTATATATTAGGCCAATACAATTAGGAAGGGAACATTCATTTATTTTTACCTTGAACAGGTTCCACCATAGTTCGCGAACCTTGGGGTCAACATCCGAGTACGTGGCCCAAGTGCCAAGAAAGTGTCCTCCGATTATGTTTTTGATGGCTTTGAACACTTCTTCGTCACTTAAAAAAATTAATAGTATTTATTTATATAAGATTTGGTTAGATTATTTAACATTATTTAAAATTATTGAAAATAAGGTTTGTTCATAACTACTTACAAAGCAACTTCTGCAGGGGTCACCCAAACAGCTCCTTCGTTGCTGCGCTCCGCTTCGGACATGGGCGCATAGTTAGGGCGGGGAGCCGAGGTCGATTGTTCGTTGCTCATCTAAAATATATTAATTTATTTTGTTTTTTGTTAGAACGCTTATAATAGAAAATCAAATTTTTACGCAAGTATTATCAATTGTCAATGTATATTACATTTTAAAATGGGTATAAGTTTAATATTAGGGTCCAATAATTGCTAATAAACAAATACTATAATTATCAAGGAGTTGACACAGTCGACCGAAAAATCAACCGGTTGGAGCTTATCAATGAGTTGACCGAGTCGATTCATTGATAAACTCCATCCTGACGATTCTTCGGGCTACGACTTGAACCATGGATGGGCTACATCACATGTAGCGACATAATGTCAGTACATGCGCTTGGGAGAGTCCATCGATGGCTAAAGCCGTAGCCAGAAGAATCGACAGATTGGAGCTTATCTAAGAATTGACTAGGTCAACTCATTGACAAGCTCCAACTGATCGATTCTTCGATCGACTGGGTCAACTCATTGATAAATTATAGGATGAGTTTATTAGAAATTATTGAACCACTCATATTAAACTTATACACAGTTTATTAAATTTTTATACGGAAAAATAATAAAAATACCCCAAACTTTGAAGGGATGTGACAAGAGCACCAGAGACTTTCATATGTAATTTAAATATCCCAAACTTTATATAAACTTTGGGGTGTTTAAATTACTTATGCAAGTTTGGGGTGCTTACCTCACACCCTTTCAAAGTTTGGGGTATATTTATTATTTTTCACTATAAAAATTTATACAAGTATTATCATAAATTGCCCTTGGAGGTAACATGAGGGGTCCATATTTTTTCATAATAAGTTCTTCTATATGAGGGGTCCATATTTTTTCATAATAAGTTCTTCTATAGTATATTAAACTATCTATTAGTATAATATGAGGGGTCCATATTTTTTCACAATAAGTTCTTCTATAATTTGGCAATAAATTGCCCTTGGAGGTAACATGTTAAACTTTTTGCAAAGTTTACATGAGAGGAGATCATTTTTTATGTTTTAGATATATCATTTTAAAATAAATTTAAAACAGTTTGTTAAATCAAGTTTTTAAAACACTTTTTATTAAAACAGTTTTTTTATAAAAACAGATTTTATAAAAACAGTTTTTATAAAAACAGTTTTTATAAAAACACTTTTTCTTAAAACAGTTTTTATAAAAACTGTTTTTTACAAAAATCTGTTTAATAAAACAGTTTATATAAAACAGTTTATTTATATCAATTTTTATAAAAACAGTTTTTTTAGATAAATTATAAAAACAGTTTTTATTAAAACAGTTTGTATAAAAACAGTTTTTATTAAAACAAATTTTATGAAAACTATTTTTTGCAATAATCTGTTTAATAAAACAGTTTTTAATTAACAGTTTTTATAAAAACAGTTTTTTTAGATAAATTATAAAAACAGTTTATATAAAAACAGTTTTTATAAAAACAGTTTTTATAAAAACAGTTTTTATAAAAACACTTTTTATAAAAACACTTTTTATTAAAACAGTTTCTATAAAAATTATTTTTTGCAATAATCTGCTTAATAAAACAGTTTTTAATTAACAGTTTTTATAAAAACAGTTTTTTTAGATAAATTATAAAAACAGTTTATATAAAAACAGTTTGTATAAAAACAGTTTTTATAAAAACAGTTTTTATAAAAACACTTTTTATAAAAACACTTTTTATTAAAACAGTTTCTATAAAAATTATTTTTTACAAAAATCTGTTTAATAAAACAGTTTTTAATTAACAGTTTTTCGGGAATAAATTTATATGTTTAATATTTTGTTAATGGATATTACGGAAATTATATTTAAACGTGTTAACCTATTTTTGGAAGGTTAACACGAGGGGCTATTTATTTAAACAGTTTTTTTAAAATATTTTCATAAATTAAATATTTTCGGAAATTACATTTAAAGTAATACATATGTATAGAGAGGCATGCAAATCAAACACTAAACATATATATTAAACATCGTACTAATTGTATAAGCATGCATTAGTTCGAAGACATATTGAGCAAGGTTTAAATAAAAAAAGAATATAATATATATGAACAAGAAAATAAAGACAGTTTATTTAATAAGTTTGTTCAAATATTTTCATAAATTACATTCGGAAATTAAATTTTTTTTAAATTAAGTTTGTTGAAAAACAGTTTATAAGTACTTTAATCATGCATATGAACATATATTAAACATAAAATAATCTAAATCATTTAAACATAATTATCATGCATACCAAACATATAAACCGATATTATCATGCAAAACTACAAATCATGCATATAATAAATCATACATACAACTTTTGAACATTACAAGATGATATGAAACTAAAAATCATGTATCTTATCATGCATTTGAGTATAGTATCATGCATTTTTGGATTTTATATCAAATATTAGCAAATAAGATGAAAAGAACACATAACCTTGACTGAGAAAAGAAGGGGCGGCGACGGAAGGCGGCGGACGACGGCGGACTACTGGTTGTGGACGACGGCAACGGCGGATGCTAGGCGGCGACGGCAGATGCTAGGCGGCGACGGCGACGGCGGCGGCACTAAGCAAACTGGAAGAGAAGGAAGAGAGAAGGAAGAGGTAGTTTAGGGTTTGAGATATGGTGCGTAGGATTTTTTAAAAAAACGCTAAGTGTTTGTTTTATATAATTGTTTAGTCACGGTCATAGTCACGGTCAAGACCGTGACTAAACCCTTCGTAATTGACGATGTCAGCGAGGCGGTCAGAGCCGCCTTTAATCGGAATAGTCACGGTCATAGCCGTGACTATGACCGTGACTGTTTTCAAAATTTGAAAGTAGTCACGGTCATAATCACGGTAATGACCGTGACTATTGTGGTCAGCGCCCCTCTGACCGTTGGCCCTGACTTCGGCATTTACGAAGGGTGTAGTCACGGTCCTGACCGTGACTACAACCGTGACTATTTAATTTATAATTTCATTTTCCTGTCACCCAAGCATTTTATGCTAAAAAATGACTAATAAAGAATTGAACCAATTGACTGAGATATGATGCGTACAAGAATGTGTCGTCTGAAACTATGTACACAACTTATTGAACCGAAAAATGAATAAGGTGTGGTTCTGTTCGTCTTTGTGTTAGTTATTACTTATTGTTTATTCTTATTTTATTCAAATCAGATCAGATCAGAAAAGTTCAGACATGATTTATTATTATTAATAATAATAATTATTATTATTATTATTCTTATTATTATTATTATATCGTTATAATAATATTAATTGTGTTTATATTAATTGTGTTTATATTACTATTATAATATTATAATATTATAATACCATCGTAATTGTAGTGTGGACTGTGGAGTATTAAATAAACTGCTTTGAATTTATGTGGTATAGAACAGATTAAGGAGTAATTATTTTACAAACAATAATGATGAAAGAAATTATCAAATATGCTTGGAGAAATTATATCACAAAATTGAAATTACAACAGCACAATTACTCGCTGTCAGAATCGTTATTTTCTACATATATAGTGTCTTCTTCTGTATCTGAACCGTCTATCCATTCACCTTCTTCCTGATATTGAGCATTTTGTTGTGCTACATACATTTCCTCAATTTCGCGCTCAGATGGAATGGTTAGGTCCGGAAGGTGCGTTTCTGGCATGACTTCAACACGTCCGCCATTTGGATCACTTAATTGGACGTTATAGTTGACCGTCTCAACAATAGGCGGAGGTTGGAAAAATTGTTGCTGAAAAGCATCTAGATCAACGTCCTTGTGTTGAGTTTGTGATTTAATTTTGTTCGGACGGACAGGACATGCACACACCCAAGGATTCTGGGTCCGCCTTGTTGTAGGATATTCTGCATAATAAATCTGCGCTGCTTGTTGGGCGAGTATGAAAGGCTCATTTTTCGGGTACACACGAGAGTGGTTGACGTCAATCATATTATACTTCGGATTTTTTCGCACGCCACGTGTGGGATCAACCCATGTGCAGCGGAACAGAACGCATGTCATTTTTTTCGCACTAGAAGGCATCTCAAGTTCCAGAATCTCCTGCAGGACACCAAAAAAATTGGTTTCCGAGTTATCATAACCGATGGTCGGGACACATAACCCGCTGTTCGTTGTTGGTCGGCCCTCTCCGTAATCGGCTGTGTGATATGTGTAACCGTTTATCACATATTGCCGCCACACTTTGGCACTGGCACCTGGGCCCCACGCTAATGATACTAACAAAGGGTCGACAATCCCACGACTATTGATCTGTAAATATAAACATAATAATAACATTAGGTAGACATTAGGTAATATATATAATTAATGTGTGTGTATATATACCTGATACTTGTACCAATTTACAAAATCAGAGTCCACCAACGCATCAATTTCATTCTCAGGAAAGGCTGATAAAGAAGCTCGGAATTCACTGTGAAGTTAAAAATAAAAAAAAAACTATAAATTAACTACAAATTTAATTTATAAGTATTACAATTATAACTACAAATTTAACTTACTGATAAAACGGTGAGATTTCTGGACAATTCATGAGGATATAAGTATGCGCAATTTGCAATTCCCCACCCAGGATGTATCGTTGTGTCGCAGCACCTTTACCTCTGCCTGGGTAATTGAAGATGGAAACTACATTTTCATATAAATCCTCGCCAATGTCATCGTTCCGGGCAGGTCTCTTCCTTCTGGTGATGACGTCACGCTCGAAGTAAAAAGACGAGAACGTTGAGATTTCTTGTTGAAGATACGCTTGACAAATTGAAGCCTCAACGTGTGCCTTGTTGGTCACTTTCTTTTTCAGCTCTCCTAGAAATCTGCAATAATGCAATAATACACATGTTAACAGTTATTGTGAAATAAATATTTTTTTTTAAATGAAATTGTGACTAACCTTTCAAATCTGTACATCCACCGATAGAAGACGGGCCCAGCAGTCAAAGCCTCATACGGAAGATGTATTATGAGATGTTCCATTGTATCGAAAAACGATGGTGGCATTATTTTTTCCAGATTACACATCAGAATGGGAACAGACTCTTGTAGTCTCCGGAGGGATGCCGCATCCAAAACGCTGGAACATATCGATTGAAACAACAAACTGATTTCAGTAATGCAGGACCATACGTGTTCAGGGAGCATCTCTTTTAGTGCAATTGGTAGAAGTCTTTGCATTATTACATGAGCATCGTGAGTTTTCATGCTCGTCGTCGTGGTAAGTTTGTTCATGTCTACGCATCTAGACAAGTTGGAGCAGTAGCCATCTGGAAACTTCTGAGACGCAAGCCATTTTAATGTTGCTGCCTTTTGTGGTTCTGTGACCTGGTAGACTGCTTTTGGAACTTCCTTGCCCTGATATTCTAGATCAACAGAAAGTTCGGGTCTATCACACCAAATAGTCATATCTTTCCTAGCTGCAAGACCGTCTTTAGTTTTGCCTTTCAAATCCATCACCGTGTTAAATATATTGTCAAAGACGTTCTTCTCGGTGTGCATGACATCTAAATTGTGACGGATGAGAAGGTCTTTCCAATAAGGCAACTCCCAGAATATGCTCCTCTTTGTCCACTTATGGGTATCACAATACCCATATGGCTCTTGGTTTGGCTCTTCCATAGCCGTAGGAAAACGTCGAACCCGGTTATAAATTTCTTCACCGGTCAATCTCGGGGGTGGGCTCTCTCGTACCGCTCTGCCTCTAATGAAAGACTTCTTGTCCTTTCGATATCGGTGCCTTTCCGGGAGAAACTTGCGGTGACAATCAAAGTAACTTCCTTTTTTGCTGTAACTGAGCCAGTTGGCACCTGATTTCTCCATGCATATCGGACATCCCATCAGACCGTGTGTGCTCCATCCCGAAAGACTCTATTCATGCAAGTTTCAGGGAGACTGTATTCGGCTTTTATGTTCATGAACTCAGTAACAGCGGATAGCTGAGAGTATCCCTCACAATCAGCATACAGAGGTTGGTCGACAGCTTTTAGAACATCCTGAAATCTCTCAGCCAAACCTTCATCCACATAAGGTTGATAAAATGTCGGATTTTCATCCGCATCTGGTTGATACGAGGTTGAGGCTTCAGGGGGGTCGTTAGGTGGTTGTGGGGGGTTGAATTGAGACGGTACACCGTATGCGTCATATACCATTTGTTGGTCCCACCTCATTTCAGCACGGTCTCCCCACGCACTCATCTCTGGAGGGACGTAACGAGACGAACCTACCGTTTGTGGTATAACAGATGGATCCAAAGGTTCGCCGTGAGAAGTCCAATTATAATAATTGGGAACAAAACCGACCGCGTACAAATCATACCCAACTTCGTGTGGGTCTTTAAATTTGAGATTTTTACACTTTGAACATGGACATCTTATTTTATCACCACTCATATAAGCCGGATGTTCAAGTGCAAATTCAATAAATTCTCCGACTCCCTCGAGAAAATTTGATTGCATTCCGTACAATATCGCATCTTTATCATACATCCAACTTCTATTTTGTTTATACATTATGCCTGAATATTATAATAAAAAATTATATGAAATGCAATGCACACAATTTTAAGTAATTTATTTCACTAAATATAATCAACTAATTTTCACTTTTTTTAAATGAAATGCACAGAATTCTCAACAATAATGCACAAAATATATGTCCCCTAATGCACAATAATGCAGATAATTTCACTAAATTAAACATACGTTTAATTAAATCTAACTAATTCATTTAGTTAAATTTAACTAAATTTAACTAGTTCATTCCGTCCCCTTTTAATGCATCACTACGTTTAAACCTACGTTTAGCTACCTAATTTAACTTAATTAACACATCAATAGCTACGTTCAAACCTACGTTTAGCAAACGAATTTTAATTAAATTATTTTTGTAAACCTACGTTTAAACCTACACTAAATTATTACGTTAATGACATTTAATCTTATTAGTAACACACAATTAACAATTCACTAAATTAAATAATATGACCAAATTCAACCCAATAATTTGAACATGTATATAAAGTTATTTGAATTAATAAGCAATACACAATTCACAATAACAATTCACAATTCACTTAATTAACACATTACTAACGTACGTTATTTGAACTAATTTCACTAAACATAAACATCATATCATTACGTTTTAAACCACATTTAGCTAACTAATTTTAATTAAATTATTTTAATTTATAAACCTAAAAGTTTAACTAATTCTAATTTATGACATTACTACGCTTATAGTTAAAACATGTTGTTAATTAATTAACAACCTCACTAATTTAATAGTTTTAATAATTTAAATTGAACCAACTAATTCTAAATAAAAATTATAATTCAAATAACATACCTTATCTGCATAAACAGGGAAAATGATAGAAGATAGACTACATCATTCGATCTACGGATACTGTATATACTGGGAATGAATTGGTGTGGTTCTGTTCAATGAGCTGCTCCTGCATATATAAAAAATTTAGTCACGGACTTAGTCACGGATTTGTCCGTCACTAAGCAAAACCGTGTCCAATACGCGTCCAACACGTGTAAATGACGTGTTAGTCAAAGTAGTCACGGAACTAGTCACGGATATGGCCGTGACTACAATTTTCCGTACATAATGCCGTTGCGAATTAAGTTAAGGGAGTTGAAAAAATTAAATTTTAATTATAGTCACGGGTATAGTCACGGATGTGGCCGTGACTAAGTCGTCGGAATCAAATAGACTTCGCCGGAAACGGAAACGGGCCTATCGGAGGACTTAAGTCACGGGCCAAGACCGTGACTAATTGTAGTCACGGTCATAGTCACGGTCCAGACCGTGACTATTTTTTTTTTTAAATTTCCGTGACTAGTCCGTGACTAGACCGTGACTAAATTAGTCACGGACCAAATCCGTGACTAAAATCCGTGACTATAACGCTGTTTTTTTGTAGTGTAATCTGAGTGTGAACATGGATCAAGTTGCTTTATCTTCGGTCGAACTTCGTAAACAACAACGAGAACTTCTTTATGCGACAAAGGGAGTATAATTCATAATCTCTATTAATGTTTCTCATAAATTGTAATCCACATTAAAGTATTATTACTATTGAGGCATGCCTCATGCATTACACTAGTTTTACGAAGAAAATAATGATGAGTCTATTTGTGTATGTCTATATACAAAGTACAAAGACTATTGATTATATATAGGGTTGGTTTGCAACTGCTTCTAAAAAAGCACTTCTCAGCTTTTGGCTTTAAAAAGCATTTATTTTCCCAAACACTACAACTTTTATTTTTCTCGACTTCTGCGTCAAAAGTGATTTTACTTTTTCTATTACACAAAAAGCACTTATTTTACCAAACACTACCCACTTTTACTTTTCAAAATCACTTTTTCTCAAACACTATCAACTTTTATTTAATCACTTCTCCCCATTTCATTAAAAAAAGCACTTTTTTAAAAGCAGAAGTTGTTGCAAACAGACCCATAATCCTTTTCCAGTAGTAAAAATGTCCAGAGATCGACCGAAAAATGGTCAAGAAAACAATAGTCAGTTACCAAAAATGGATAAAGTGAAAGACGAGGACTAAATATGGAAATGACACAAAATGCATAATTATAGTCCAAAGTGTGTTTGTGTGGCTAATATTGAACTGATCGATAAGTAAGAATAAAGTAAGAATGACTAAGAACAACTGAAAATTTATTAAATTTGATATGTAACAATATATAACACGTACCTCCAAAGGGGTGAGATTTGCGGCATAAAGTTGTTCAGACGAGGAGAAGGATGTTCGCTTCAAGTCACCGCACGGGCCTTCGGAAAGACCGAGGCAAGTTGCGATTCCGGTCCACCCATTCTTATCGCTAACCTTGCCGCGAAGCCAGGAAGAGAATGAACGGAAACGGTATTCCGCGTAACCCCGACCTGGCGCCTTCTCGGCGGAGCCTGAGTATGTGGAGTACACCGCGAGGGAAATGACAAAGGCTAACATCAATAGTAATAAAATCCCCATGACCACCATGTAAGTGGCCTTACACTCATCCGTATCACACCCGAACGCCACGCAGCTAAGAAAGCCACACAGGAGCATGAGGACTCCAATCGCGACAACGAAGGATAAGAGGGAATACCGGGATCCAAGTGTCCTCAGACAAGAATTGCTGGCCGCCATCCAACTGGCGACTACAATAATGGGGATAGCGAAGATCACGTTTGCAAAAGACATCCATATTGCATTTCAAGAAGCCTTCTCTACTTCTCTCCATATTTATACGAGAACCCCACCGGGTGGAGTTGAAGGAGGGAAAAAGAGACAACTAAGAGCCACTTTGATAGCATTGAAAAGATTGGTTCTGCTCAAATTAATGAATTGAAGTTCTGATTGAAGTGGCTGCATGATTGACTGATCAAGACTACTGATTTATGAAAAAAATTATTTTAAAAATATTTTTTAGTTATTAAGTATAGAAAATGTTACATTGTTTTTACTCCAACCTTACTTAATTGGGGATTTACCCTAAATGGGACTAATTAGCTTTCCTAATTCCAAAATGGAACTCTTTGACTTTAT
The DNA here is from genome assembly GCA_945859915.1 of Cuscuta epithymum. Lineage (NCBI taxonomy): Eukaryota > Viridiplantae > Streptophyta > Magnoliopsida > Solanales > Convolvulaceae > Cuscuta > Cuscuta epithymum. The sequence continues at coordinate 1,335,728 of CAMAPF010000046.1, forward strand.
TTCTAAAAATGGGACCCCGGTGCTCCTTATTAAAAACATAAGATATTTTCATTCCTAAAATACCCCTCTTCTTTCTCGCCTAACATCCGATTACCCATCTTAATCTTAACGAATCTCTGTTCTCTCGTCCTCTTCTACGCTGCCTCTGCAAGTTCTCGTTCGAAAGATCATGGCAACTCTAAAAGTGAGCTTCGTGAGGATGGCAAATCACTTCAGACAAGGGTTTCAAACCAAACAGTCTTAATTTATTGAAGCTTTAGACAAGAAAATGTTTGAATTGTCCTCAGATTTTCTGCTCGAGGTCAACTTTTTTACCAGGTATTCTGTCCGATTATTCAATTTTTTTACTTTCGCCTATTTTCCTCATTCGATTTCGATGAATTTCAGTTTGTTTTTCCTGTTTTCGAAGTGTTCTAATGCATCTTGTATCATTTTTTTAGAAGTTCTCTAATTTGTTCCGATCTCATTAATGTTCTAAGATTCATCAATTCGTTTTTTCAGTGTTCTCATATATTGTAATCGCTGTAATGGATCGTGTTTTGCTTATAATGGTCAAGTTGGATGGTATATGGGGGGCTGACTTTGTCTTCGTGAACAAAGCGACATTAGGTATTCATGTCCCATATTCGATCTTGCACATATTCATCACTCTTAGACATCCTGAATGGCAGTATTGATCAAATCAAATGCAATCCACGTTTCACCATATCATACCTTGTTGAATCCTGTCCTCCACCTGTTAGAGTCAATGATGATGCTAGTTTACGCTTTTATATTGATCTTAAGATTCTTCAATCAGATTTCTCAAAGTATCCTCTGTGTATACTGTCACGCCCCGGACCTACCGGACACGTCAACAACCCGCCGTACAGTATGAATAGTCAACCGCAGTCCAACTCATCCATACTATACTAGGCGTCTTGAATATCATTCACAATAGTACATCCATAAACAAACATAATGTAAAATAATCAATTGAAGTCAGCGGAAACGTTTAATACAGGTGTTTATGCCACACTCCGGCAAACATGGGCATACAAGCCCCAATAATCATTCAAAAATATCCATGAGCATTAATTGAAATGTTTTTAAAATAGAGACGGAGGAAGCACGAACCACGTCTTCCTTCCTAGATCTTCCCGAGGCAACGGGCACTGGTAGCAAGCTCTACTCCCTACCTGAAACTGTGAGGTGGCCTCCCCCGTGAAGGGGAGGTCAGTACTTGGAAGCATTTGACAAGTACAATGACAACTATACCAAGTATAATCAATGTTTCAATTTCTAAGACCCTCAAAATAGGGTGATATCATAATATAAATAATAATTTATATTTCCCACTTATTATCTCTATAATAAGTAAATTTATTTATTTGTCGGCACACGGCCCATTTCATATATTTCATTATACCCGTCGTTAGCACGACACCGCCCGTAGGTCTTATCATCCTTTACGAGACTTGTCACCGCTCTCCGAGGCCTCACCGGGTCCCCGGGCCGGAGTCCAACATCCCGCCCCTGAACTCATACCCATCGTCCCGTAGGAAGGTAAGGTCCATTCGGGGTCCTATCTTATGTGTTACCGCTGTCGGGAGCCTCGTAAGGTCTCCGGTTCGGATTCCACCCTAACCCGTGATCACGATGTAAGTCCATGCTATCCAACCCCGCTCTCTAGAGTCGGGAAGGGCCATGGTCCTTACTAATTACCAATACTCTATCGGCTAATCCTTAAAGACTACCGAATACACCCGTAGGCCAATCCTATTCCTAGGATCAATTTATTATTCACTTTATCTTGGGTATCCCTTAAGGACTACCCCTAGCATCACTTATCCACCTTAGTATCTCTTAAGACTACTTAAGGCTCAACAATTTACAATCCAAACCTTGGATCAATTCTAACATATTTCATTCCAAACCCCGACTAGTATCATTATACTAGTCGGATAAATTCCAACAAAATCTCATTTCAGTTCATAGTCATATAGACAATTCTCAAACTAATTTTCCATTGAAAATATAGTTCATATCAATATACAAAATATAATCTTTAATCACTCATATATCCTTATATGAAGTTAAAATTATATTTCAACATAATATTCATAGTTAATCCCTTCATCAAGCCAATATGCTCATGTTACATAATCATACACAATTTATCCTTAAATTTGTATATTATGCTCCTTTATTCATTGACAACAATATTTTCATTTAGGCATTATTAATCATTAATAATCCATGAAAATCACATTTAATTACTTTAGGTAATCTTACGAAATTAACCCAAAGATTATAAACAACATAGTTAGCCATCCTCACCTTATGAAGTACTGGATTAGTTGCCTTTGATAAGCCCTTCGATCAATCCCCGTTCTAAACCGATCAAAAGCTAAATCTGGTCTGTCTGGACAAAAGCCGGCCGGCTTTGGCAAAAGCCGGGCGATGTTCGTCTGTCTGCTGCGCAGGCAGCTTCTCCTTCTTGGCGGTTTCCGGTGGTTTCAACTCCTATCGATTCCACGACTCTTCTAAGTTAAACACCACCACTTTATGACAATATTCTACACTTTTAAACGTGTAGAACCCCATGTTTAATCCATCGTATGATTTTCAAAATCATACTAGAATAAACTAGTTACACAAAATAGATAGAGTTCTTACCTTGAACTCAAACTACTTCTTGTTGGATTTCCTTCTTCTTGCTACCTCCAATCCAAGACTTTGCTAGAGCTCACTCCTGACCTCTCCTCTTGGCTCTTCCCTTCTTGTGTGGTTCGAATGATGGCAAGGGAGTAGGAGAGAAGTCTTTCTCAATCTACACAACATGAGGTGTGGGATAGGACATGGGTGAGTGGGTTTTGTCTCAATGAGACTCCCCATCCCCATCCTCCGCACAAGCCAAATTGGTGTGGCCCCCCTCCCTTATTTTTGAGTCAAATTAGTGTATAGGATACCCCAAGTGGGTGTAGGAAGTCCCTCCCAATTATTCCTGCTATTTTCGGTAGGTCGGGCCAAAATGGCATTCGGGTTGTCCAAATATTTTTATCAACTTTGGTTGGCACTTTATTGGGCTTCTATAATTTTCACGATGACCCAACTAAATATTTGGTAGCCCAGTCACATATACTGGACCCGATAAATAATTTAATTAATCGCACATTAATTAAATATGCCAATCAATTACACGAATTTTATTCGTTAGGAAATTCGAATACATATCAAATTCCAAATTCAAGTACATCCGGGTGCGGTGTCACAAGTTCACCCCCCCTTAACGGGAATTTCGTCCCCGAAATTCACAAATGCTTATTCAAAAAGAAATGCATATTGTTCCTTCATCAAGGCTTCTGTTTCCCAAGTTTCTTCTTCAACTCGGTCACTTTTCCAAAGGATTTTAACCATTGGAACTTTCTTGCTTCTCAGCTTCTTTACTTGCCTGTCAAGTATCCTTACCGGTCGAACGGCATAGTTCAAGTCCTCACGTATTTCCACGGGTGGTTTCTCTAACACGTGAGACGGATCCGGCACATATTTCTTTAGCATAGACACGTGGAACACGTTATGTATCTTCTCCAATTCTGGAGTCAACTGCAATCGGTATGCTACGGCCCCAATTCTTTCAAGAATCACAAATGGCCCTATGTAGCGTGGGTTAAGTTTCCCTCGGCTTTGAAAACGGATGATCCCTTTCCAAGGCGAAACTTTCAAGAATACCTCATCTCCCACCTGAAATTCCAAGGCTCTCCGGCGCTTATCGGCATAGCACTTCTGTCTATCCTGGGCCGCCTTAAGTCTCTCTCGAATCATCTTCACTTTTGATTTAGTGATTTCCACCAATTCCGTGCTCTCGAGCTTGGCCATGCCAACCTCATCCCAACACAACGGTGTACGACATTTCCTCCCATACAATGCTTCGTATGGAGGCATGCCGATACTTGCCTGATAACTGTTGTTATAGGCAAACTCAACAAGTGCTAAATGGTTGTCCCAACTTCCTTGGAACTCCAATGCACAAGCTCTCAGCATATCCTCCAAAATCTGTATAACTCTCTCGGATTGCCCATCTGTCTGGGGGTGAAAAGCAGTGCTGAACTTCAACTTCGTTCCCATAGACTCTTGGAACTTCGGCCAAAATCGTGATGTGAATCGTGGGTCCCTGTCGGACACAATGGTTATAGGAACCCCATGTAGCCTCACGATCTCATCCACATACAATTTGGCTAACCTCTCAAGTGCATAGGTAGTGTTGATAGGTAGAAAATGTGCACTCTTCGTGAGCCTATCAACCACAACCCATACGGCATCATAATTCCTCACGGTCCGTGGCAGTCCCACCACAAAATCCATGGTCACGTGCTCCCATTTCCATTCTGGAATGGAAAGTGGCTGTAATAACCCAGCTGGATGCTGATGTTCTGCCTTAACTTGCTGGCAAGTAAGGCATTTACTGATGTACTCGGCTATTTCTCTCTTCATACCAGACCACCAGTAACTTTCTTTCAGATCACGGTACATTTTCGTACCTCCCGGGTGCATAGCATACGCCGATGAGTGAGCCTCCTCTAAGATGGACTTTCGGAGCCCCTCATCCGATGGTACACACACTCGGCCACGAAATAATAAGAGACCATCATCTCTTTCCCTGAAGTCCTCCACTGATCCCGCTTGCATGCGTTCCCGGATCCTCATGATTTCCTCGTCAGTTTCCTGACCCTGCTTGATCTCATCAAGCAAAGTAGGTCTCACCTCAAATCGTGCCAATAAGGCTCCATTACTGGATACCTCCAGTTGGGCTCTTAAAGCCCTCAAGTTAGCTATCAATGTTCCAGATGAGCTTTTCCGGCTCAAGGCATCTGCCACCACATTGGCCTTGCCTGGATGGTACTCGATTACCAGGTGGTAGTCTTTTATCAACTCCATCCACCGTCTCTGCCTCATGTTTAACTCTTTCTGAGTAAACACGTACTTCAAGCTCTTGTGGTCAGTGTATATGTGGCATGTCTCCCCGTAGAGATAATGTCTCCATATCTTAAGTGCAAACACCACTGCCCCGAGCTCCAAATCATGAGTAGGATAATTTACCTCATGTTTCTTCAATTGTCGTGAAGCATAGGCAATTACCCTCCCCATTTGCATCAACACACATCCAAACCCTTGGATGCTGGCATCACTATAGACATCGTACCCCATACCCTGCTTGGGTAATGCGAGTACCGGTGCCTCGGTCAATCTCCTCTTTAGTTCAATGAAACCTTTCTCACATTTGTCATCCCATACAAACTTAGCTCCTTTACGAGTGAGCTTCGTCAATGGTGATGCCAAAACGGAGAACTTCTCCACGAACTTTCTGTAGTAGCCTGCCAACCCAAGAAAACTACGAATTTCCTTGACGTTCTTTGGCCTCTCCCATTCGGTAATGGCTTCTATTTTCTTGTTATCAACCGCAATTCCCGATCCCGAAACCACATGCCCGAGAAAGCCAATCTCCTTAAGCCAAAATTCACATTTAGAAAACTTGGCATAGAGTTGCTTCTCCCGTAGTGTCTCGAGAACGAGTATCAAGTGCTCCTCATGCTCTTCCTCACTCTTTGAGTAGATTAAGATGTCATCTATGAACACAATCACGAATCGGTCCAAGTATTTGTGAAATACTCGGTTCATCAAGTCCATGAATGCCGCCGGGGCGTTTGTCAACCCAAACGACATAACAAGGAACTCAAAATGTCCATACCTAGTGCGGAAAGCACTCTTCGGTATGTCATCCTCTTTGATCTTCAATTGGTGGTACCCCGACCTCAAGTCAATCTTCGAGAACACAGTTGCTCCTCGTAGTTGATCAAACAAGTCATCAATCCTAGGCAAAGGATACCTATTCTTGATTGTGACCTTGTTCAGTTGACGATAGTCAATGCACATTCGAAGTGTTCCATCCTTCTTCTTCACAAAAAGGACCGGTGCTCCCCATGGGGAGTGGCTTGGTCTAATGAAACCGTTATCCAAAAGCTCTTGCAATTGGGTTTTCAACTCGTTAAGTTCTGCGGGTGCCATTCGGTATGGCGGTATGGAGATTGGTTTGGTGCCAGGCTCGACCTCGATCACAAATTCAATCTCCCTATCGGGTGGAAGTCCCGGTAAGTCCTTTGGAAAGACATCCGGATACTTGCATACCACCCTCACATCATCAATGCTCGTCTCTTCTTTTGTTTTGTCTACCACGTATGCTAGATATGCGTGGCAACCCTTTCTCATCATACTCCTAGCTCTTACGGCGGATATGATACAACTATTGGATTTGGCCCGATCCCCCTCGAAGCGTAAGGTTACCCCTTCATCGCCTTCGAGTTCAAGTATCTTTGTGTAGCAATCGACCCTAGCATGATGCTTCTCAAGCCAATCCATCCCCAGGATTGCATCGAATTCAATCATACTCAGCGGTACGAAATCACACGTCAAGTTTTGGCCCTCCACTTCCACCTCACACGATGGATAGTGGCTATCTCTCTCGATGTCTTCCCCTAGAGGTGTGGATACCAATAGGGCTTGAGTCATCGGTACAAGTGGTTCTTTGAATCCCCCGGCAAACGCCTCACTCACGAATGATCGTTGCGCCCCGGTGTCAATGAGGGTTCTTGCGTCTCTCCCGTTAATCTTTAGTGTTCCTACATTCATAAGCAATGTAAGACACACTCCCCACTTATTAGACTCCTTTCTTAGGTAAAAGAGTACCCCGGCTATGGTTTGGATGATCGTCATCTAACGCCCCATCCCGATTCCATCCCGGTTCCCACCCAAAACCAACACCGTGCACCAATAAGTGAAAGCCGGCCGCTTTTCGTGAAAGCCGGCCGGTTTTCGTACCTTGGCCTTCGGCTCGGAATGGCTGGTTACGTAAGCCGGCCGGTTTTTGCCAAAGCCGGCCGGTTTTCGGTCGCCGAAAGAATTCCAACTTTTAATTCCTAAAAGCCGGCCGGTTCTTACGAATGCCGGCCGGTTTTCGTTAACAGCGCCTCACACCGGAGATGCCTGAACACAAGCCGGCCGGTTTTTACGAAACTCGGCCGGTTTTCCTCCGCCGAATGATTTTAACAAAAATCCTCTACGAAAGCCGGGCGGCTTTCGTCAACATCGGGCGGTTTATGGTCGCCGTAGGATTTATGTAATAAACCATAGACAAACGTCGGGCGACGTTCGTCAAAGCCGGGCGGCTTTCGCCCCAGGCAGATATCTGTCCACTTCTTTGAACTTTAAACAGGCTGGGTTGGCCATATAACTTATACATTCCCACATTTATATTGTTTACAAGGTAATAACATCAAAAGTTCAAGAATTTACCCGCGACGGAGTCTGGGTTAGCACGTGCATCGGCTTCCGTAATCGCATAGACCCTCGCTTGGGTCCTCCCTTGATTCACGGACGGTGCATTACTTGTGCTAGCTCCACCGTGCCCCATACTTGCACTCGGTGCTCCCGTTCGGTTCCTGCTCACCATGGTCCCACTACTCGGTCCGGAACCTGTACCTCGCCCAAGCTGTGGGCAACTCACCTTCATGTGCCCGACCTCCCCGCATTGGTAGCATCTCGGGGGATCACGACACTTGCCGTGGTGAAGCTTCTTGCAGTTGCTGCACCTTGGTACTCCCGAGTTTTGAGACCTCGAGGCTTGCCCGCTTGGGCCTTGATTCGCCCTCGATGGTGGTGCAGGGGCCTTGAATGAGCCACCTCCCCCGTGGTTCCCCTTCTTGTTAGAACCTTGGGGGCCATGGTTCTCCCATTTTCTTTTCTTCGCCTCCTCGGCGTCTCTTTTCTTCCTCTCTTCCCACTGTTTTTCGCCCTTCAAGGCTTGGTCTACCACTTGGGCGAAGGTCATGTGAGGCAATTGTGTTGCCCTATCACGTATCTCCAAGTCTAGGGCATCCCAGAAGTGGTTCACCATCCGGTTCTCATCGCAAGCGTACTCCGGTATGTAGTCGGCAAGGTCCCGAAACTTGTACTCAAGTTCCTTCACCGTCATGTTACCCCCTTGAGTTAGGAGGGTATATTCCCTCACCTTCTTGTTCACTTCGAAGTCGGAGTAATATTGGGCAAAGAACTCCCGTTGGAAGTCCTCCCAAATGACGCCCTCGCCATACTTGCTCTTGGTTCCATCCCACCATTTGGATGCCATCCCCTCAAGCAACCTTACCGCTATTCTCAGTTTAAGGTTGGGCGTGATTTGCATGTCAAGGGCTGCTTCATTCAACCTCTTGATCCATTGGGCGGCAACCGAAATGTCTCCGGTCCCGTCAAAGGGTTTGCACCCCAAGTCTCTTGCTTCTTTGATAAATTTGGAGATCCTTATGGTTGGACCTCCATCATTTCGGCCTCCATGTGGTTCCACATGGACTCTAGATGCATTGTGGCTTCCTCCTCTTGAAGCCATACCCGAAAGTTGCCCCACCCGGCGCCTTCGGCGTTCCCTCCTCTCCTCGCGCTCCCGGTGGTATTGTTGGAGTAGCGCCTCAATTCTTGCCAAGGAGCCATCTTGCTCCTCGTCACTAACATCATCATCATCCCCTTCATAAGGGGTCTCCACCGGCTCGGTTTCCGGCCTATAGGTTGAGTCCTCATAGGACCAATAAGTCTCACTCTCCGTGTCGACGTGGCCATCGCTCACGGTTTGTTGCTGGCCTCCACGGCCCCTTCCCCTGGACACCCTAGTGGACCCCCGGCTGCCGCGCTCGGATCCCCCCGGTACACGGCCCGTCGGGTTCCTCCTAGTGATTCTTCCAATTGGCTCCATTTCTGAAAGAAGTTTAGATTGAGCCATTAGACTCGTATCAAATGTCAAGTGACGGATAGGTACTTAAAGACATCTTTTGGCTCAAATCACCGCCATACCAATTGTTAAGGGTACCATCTTAACAATTAGAGACTTTGCAACTCAAGTACCAAAAGCTCCATAAGTACAAAACTTTATGCTCATGGTTTGCAAAAATCATTTTCAAAATGGATTTTGAAGCTTCATTATGAAGTTTACGGACTAAGGCTCTGATACCAACTGAATTGTCACGCCCCGGACCTACCGGACACGTCAACAACCCGCCGTACAGTATGAATAGTCAACCGCAGTCCAACTCATCCATACTATACTAGGCGTCTTGAATATCATTCACAATAGTACATCCATAAACAAACATAATGTAAAATAATCAATTGAAGTCAGCGGAAACGTTTAATACAGGTGTTTATGCCACACTCCGGCAAACATGGGCATACAAGCCCCAATAATCATTCAAAAATATCCATGAGCATTAATTGAAATGTTTTTAAAATAGAGACGGAGGAAGCACGAACCACGTCTTCCTTCCTAGATCTTCCCGAGGCAACGGGCACTGGTAGCAAGCTCTACTCCCTACCTGAAACTGTGAGGTGGCCTCCCCCGTGAAGGGGAGGTCAGTACTTGGAAGCATTTGACAAGTACAATGACAACTATACCAAGTATAATCAATGTTTCAATTTCTAAGACCCTCAAAATAGGGTGATATCATAATATAAATAATAATTTATATTTCCCACTTATTATCTCTATAATAAGTAAATTTATTTATTTGTCGGCACACGGCCCATTTCATATATTTCATTATACCCGTCGTTAGCACGACACCGCCCGTAGGTCTTATCATCCTTTACGAGACTTGTCACCGCTCTCCGAGGCCTCACCGGGTCCCCGGGCCGGAGTCCAACATCCCGCCCCTGAACTCATACCCATCGTCCCGTAGGAAGGTAAGGTCCATTCGGGGTCCTATCTTATGTGTTACCGCTGTCGGGAGCCTCGTAAGGTCTCCGGTTCGGATTCCACCCTAACCCGTGATCACGATGTAAGTCCATGCTATCCAACCCCGCTCTCTAGAGTCGGGAAGGGCCATGGTCCTTACTAATTACCAATACTCTATCGGCTAATCCTTAAAGACTACCGAATACACCCGTAGGCCAATCCTATTCCTAGGATCAATTTATTATTCACTTTATCTTGGGTATCCCTTAAGGACTACCCCTAGCATCACTTATCCACCTTAGTATCTCTTAAGACTACTTAAGGCTCAACAATTTACAATCCAAACCTTGGATCAATTCTAACATATTTCATTCCAAACCCCGACTAGTATCATTATACTAGTCGGATAAATTCCAACAAAATCTCATTTCAGTTCATAGTCATATAGACAATTCTCAAACTAATTTTCCATTGAAAATATAGTTCATATCAATATACAAAATATAATCTTTAATCACTCATATATCCTTATATGAAGTTAAAATTATATTTCAACATAATATTCATAGTTAATCCCTTCATCAAGCCAATATGCTCATGTTACATAATCATACACAATTTATCCTTAAATTTGTATATTATGCTCCTTTATTCATTGACAACAATATTTTCATTTAGGCATTATTAATCATTAATAATCCATGAAAATCACATTTAATTACTTTAGGTAATCTTACGAAATTAACCCAAAGATTATAAACAACATAGTCAGCCATCCTCACCTTATGAAGTACTGGATTAGTTGCCTTTGATAAGCCCTTCGATCAATCCCCGTTCTAAACCGATCAAAAGCTAAATCTGGTCTGTCTGGACAAAAGCCGGCCGGCTTTGGCAAAAGCCGGGCGATGTTCGTCTGTCTGCTGCGCAGGCAGCTTCTCCTTCTTGGCGGTTTCCGGTGGTTTCAACTCCTATCGATTCCACGACTCTTCTAAGTTAAACACCACCACTTTATGACAATATTCTACACTTTTAAACGTGTAGAACCCCATGTTTAATCCATCGTATGATTTTCAAAATCATACTAGAATAAACTAGTTACACAAAATAGATAGAGTTCTTACCTTGAACTCAAACTACTTCTTGTTGGATTTCCTTCTTCTTGCTACCTCCAATCCAAGACTTTGCTAGAGCTCACTCCTGACCTCTCCTCTTGGCTCTTCCCTTCTTGTGTGGTTCGAATGATGGCAAGGGAGTAGGAGAGAAGTCTTTCTCAATCTACACAACATGAGGTGTGGGATAGGACATGGGTGAGTGGGTTTTGTCTCAATGAGACTCCCCATCCCCATCCTCCGCACAAGCCAAATTGGTGTGGCCCCCCTCCCTTATTTTTGAGTCAAATTAGTGTATAGGATACCCCAAGTGGGTGTAGGAAGTCCCTCCCAATTATTCCTGCTATTTTCGGTAGGTCGGGCCAAAATGGCATTCGGGTTGTCCAAATATTTTTATCAACTTTGGTTGGCACTTTATTGGGCTTCTATAATTTTCACGATGACCCAACTAAATATTTGGTAGCCCAGTCACATATACTGGACCCGATAAATAATTTAATTAATCGCACATTAATTAAATATGCCAATCAATTACACGAATTTTATTCGTTAGGAAATTCGAATACATATCAAATTCCAAATTCAAGTACATCCGGGTGCGGTGTCACATATACAATTTGACAATGAGGAACTACCTAGTTATGATCTTGTTTTACTTGTTTCTACTCCAAATACTTTGGTCACACCTGCACCTTGTTCTAATGTTGATCTGTGCAATGGAAATACCGGTTTCATTGTTGTCCATTCTCTAGAACAATACTTGCATCCTGAAATATCTTCCCGTACTCCTGAAATTAGTTTTGATAATGTTCTTTCATCCACATCTTCCTTTTATGTTGATCAGTTGAGTGTTTCCTTGAATAAAAATAACTTTGAAGAGCACAGTTCATGCAGTGGTGTACTTCCTGAATTTTTGAATGAGGATTCCCTTGATGAGGACTCACTTTCTTCTTCTTCCGAAAATTTAGAAAGTCATTCTTCACATGCATTTGTGTTAGACCAAAACTGTGATGTCATTACACGTTATTCTGCTACTAAGATTGTGCTCCATGGTATATACGAGAACAAGCAAGCTCTACTTTATCACCTTAGAATGTACGCGATCAATAATAGCTTCCAATTTTATTCAAAGACTTCAAAGAAGCATTCATTGCATGTGATGTGTTTGGACAAAGAAAATTGTAAATGGGCTGTTCGTGCTGTTAGGCTCAAAGGTGTTCAACTTTTTCAAATTAGAAGGTATAATTCTTAATTCATTCATATTTTTGTAGTTGTTTCTGATGTATTTTAAGAATCTTGCATTATGTGTTTCCTATTTCAAAGTTTCATTGCTTAAGAATACTGTCACTGCACACCTTGTATTTCCAAGCATGTATACTGTCATCTCCTACGTTCTTCCACCTGTGTTTATATTATTTTCATTGTGTTCATGTACTGTCAACAATTACTGCAACGCATGTACCTTCTCCCGTAGTTTTTATATGCATCAGTTTATATTTATTCGTTGTTCTTTACATATAGGTTTGATGTTGATCACACTTGCTCAATAGACTTTAGGCAAGGTGTTCGTCACAGGCAGGCCACTTCTGCAATGATTGCTGAGCTTGTAGCTCAGCAATATATGGATGCTTCCAAAAAACCATATACACCTAAACAAATCAGGGATGATTTGTTGTTGCAGTATGGAATACCGATATCATACAAGAAGTCTTGGGCTGCAAAGAAATCTGCCATGAGAAAACAATTTGGTTCAGATTCAGAGGCATACCAATTGTTGTCGTCAATGCTCCATATGCTAGACCAAGCTAATCCAGGATCTGACGTGTTGCTCATTAGAGGGGATAATGATGTGTTTCGCTATTTGTTCATGTCACTTGCACCATGGAAGAGAGCATGGGAGCATTGCATTCCTGTTCTTATTATCGATGGTTCTTTTATGAAAGCGTACTACAAAGGGACATTACTTACTGCATGTAGCCAAGATGCAAACAAACAGATTGTGCCTTTAGCGTTTGCTGTATGTGATTCTGAGAGCACTGCGTCGTGGAAGTGGTTCTTTACAAGGCTCAAAGAGTGCCTTAAACATCATGATGACATGTACATTGTGTCAGATAGACATAAAGGTATTATCAAAGCTGCAAAGGCCATCTTTCTACACGCTTCCCATGGATATTGTTGTGAACATCTGCGGCGTAATATGAGATCCAAATTTCGAGGTAAGTCATCCAACCATGGTTGGAAATTTAAAGCTGCATGGGAGGCTGCAACTGTGAATGAATGCTATCAATATTTGTCCATGTTGGATGAGGAAGATGCTAGGATTCGTCCGTGGCTAGAGAAGATTGGAACGGAAAAGTGGGCTCGAAGCATGGCAGTTAAGAGTTGATGGGGTGTTATGACCTCTAACTGTGCAGAGGCCATGAACAGCATGGATGCTAATGCAAGAGAGTACCCTGTCGCTAAGCTTTTGGATTTTATCCGAGAAAGAATGCAAACATGGTTTGCGGAGCGGCTAGAAGATGCAACTTCATCAACTACTCATTTGACTCTAAAGTTTGAGAAACATTTAGTTTCATTGCAGAGGGATGCTTCAAGGATGAGGGTAACAATCTCATTTTCTCTGTGTTTCACTTTTTGATTTAGTTACTGGCAAGTGTATACTGTCACATTTATTACATGAATGTGACAGTGTTTCATTCACATTTCTATTGTACTGTCATGTTCTAGTTTATCCTTGTGTTGTATTGACTGTATTGTTCTATCTATAATTCACATCTTTCATTAACCTTAATTTTTCAGGTTAAACCGTCATGCCGTTATGAGTTTGAAGTTGTTGATAGACTTCGTAGATCTTTTATTGTCAATCTCAATGACCGAACATGCATGTGCCATATGTTTCAATTAGAGCATTTTGTTTGTGTACATGTTGTAGCTGCCATAGGCACACGCGCTGGTGTTTCCTGCTATGATTATATATCATATTATTATACGAGACAGTCTGTGTTGAATACCTATAGTGGGGTGCAGCATCCAATTGGTGATGTATCTTCTTGGATAGTTCCACCTCATGTTCAAAGTATTGTTTGCAAGCCACCTTCATGTTCTAAAAGACAAGCTGGTCGACCAAAAACAAAAAGGATACCATCAGTTGGTGAATTCCGTGCAACCAAACGGCAAAAGTGTTCTCGTTGCCATTCTGCTGGGCATAACAAAAAAAGCTGCAAGAATGCACTTACAATTCATTCTTAAGAAGCTGTTTCGTACTGATTTCCTTTTAATTCTAATTTTAGTTTTGGTTACATTTTCATTCCTATGTGAAGATTGAGATACATTTATTACACACTGTTGTGGTTCTTATATTTCATTAGATTGAATATTGAACATTGAATATATGGTATTTTGTTTCCTGAGATATCATTCTTAAAGGTACTGTCATTTCATGCACCTGTTGAAAATATTACTGCCTAATATTGCCAGTATGAATTATTTAAATACTGCCAACTAGTATTGGCATCAAATGCAATATCTGTCATTATTTCTCTATAAACTTATTACTTTATTCATAATGTCAGTATATAATATTATCTTTAATAAAAACTTCCTTAATACTGCATGTATGGTGGAGTATAGAATATATTTAATGTCAGTATTCACTCTAGGAGTAGATACTGCCATCATATAACAATATGATGATAGTATTAACTGTCACCTTAATTCATGAATTCAAAGTGATTGCAGTACAACGTATTCACGATGGCAGTACGATGACAGTATTACTCCATATTTTAGTTATTACTTCCAAATAATTGCAGTACTTCGTATTTTAAATGGAAGTAGGATGACCGTATTTACTTTCAACTTTAGGCATTACTTGACATTCATCAATGGCAGTAGTAATCCTATTTAGGACACATATATCCTTTTAAAAGAATAGCATTACATATGTCCCAATATCAACAAAAGTGCATCAGCATCGTAAATACATTCCAAATATAAGTAGCAATGTCAAGATATTAGCCAAATACAATTTAAGCAAAATACATCAGTACCCCATTGTCATGTGTGCTAAACATTAAAAAGAAAGTGTTTCAAACGGCCATATTGTGATTACTAAGTCAATTATCCCACAGTATTACATATAAGCAAGTGCATCTTGTTGCTTATTTCACTGAATCCTTGGTCCTTCTTTCATTGTACATCATTAACTCCGTTGCCATTTTCTTCCTGTACATAGGCATGTCTTCAGGTTTGATTTCGTTGATGTCCCTTCCCATCATCAAGAATTCCGCAAACTTTAGCAAGAACATTCCACAGTTTCCACTATATTACAAGACAAATAACAGTTGATTAGAATAATATATAACAAATATTATTTTAAATAGTGAATAAATAGTTGTGAAAATTGAATAAGGGAAAAGGTGCAAATACGCCCATGTACTAACCCAAAAAGGTCAAATAAGCCCTTATTTAGGAGGCTCTGTCCGGCCGTCGCCATTTGGGGTGGTTCCCGGTGAAATTTTTTGATAAATTTTTTTGATCATCTTATTCATCAAGTCTAGTTTACTCATACCAAATTTCGGCTAAAACTTCAATCGGGAAGGCATTCAAATGAATTCTTGAAGATAAATGCGCTTCTAACTGCGCAGTTATTTTCAAGAATTTATTTGAATGCCTTCCCGATTGAAGTTTTAGCTGCAATTTGGTATGAGTAAACTAGACTTGATGAACAAAATGCTCAAAAAAATTCATCAAAAAATTCCACCGGGAACCACCCCAAATGACGACGGCCGGACAGAGCCTCCTAAATAAGGGCTTATTTGACCTTTTTTGGTTAGTACATGGGCCTATTTGCACCTTTTCTCATTGAATAACTATTGCTTATCATACCTGTCATTCTGTTGGGGACAATTTTCTACACCTTCAATCTGAAATTGTTTTTCACCCATATCTCCACCACCAATTCCATCATACACACCATACTTGTCCAAGATTTTTGGCAGTAGACTTGTCAAGCCTTGTAGAAATTCGCCAATATCTCTCAGGGACTCTCCTCTTCTGCATTTAGAGTTATAAACCCTCATCATCCTGCTTTGTAAATCAAGAACCACTAACACCCAGTGGTTTCCATTGTTCACTGGCATGTAGACAAAATCTACTTCAGACCATGCACTAGAGACATCTTCTCTACTTCCTAAGATTTCAGTCATTATAGCATCATCATCTGCAGCCTCGTCCACAGTGATCTTCTTTTTTGCAACTTTATCATTCTCTGTCTTTAAGTGGGCAACAAAAAAGGGGCTTGTTGTGGTCAACTTTTGAGGGAGCTTGTACTGCTCAGCTTTGTATTTTAAGTAATACATTCCCACTTCTATATGCTGTTGAATAAAATGTTTACATAGTTGTTAGAGTACATTTTCACAAATGATTAGAATTTAAGTAATTAATTGATGGATATTTCATTGAATATTTGAATTAAAACATATCGTATCGCGTAACCATTCTGGGTTGGTAAACAGCTCATACAACCATGTCTTTGAATCAATAGTCATGCAGTCCAACAGGAATGGCTTTCCATGTATGTTTTCATCATGTTTCTTATATTTTACAGAGCCTGTACCACGCTTTCTGTTTTTCAGCAATCCAACTTTTAAATAAGCTGCCACTTTATCAACCTGATTCTTCTCTGGCATATGCTTTGGATCTTCAGAAAATGGACCGTTGAGCTCTAGTGTTTGCGGCAATGACTTTTCCTGCACCTTCTTCTTCGCTTTGTCAACCTTCCTTCTCTTTTTCTCCACAGTTCTCTCTGATGGCGTGTAGCGCTCCGGAGATCTAGGTTTCCTTTTGGACTTTTTTACACCTGCAGGTCCATAAATCACAGCTAGAGGTTCTGGTTCTTGGTAAACCTGTATAATTTTGCACTGTATGATCAAGTGTCAGTATGCTTTATATTTTATATATCATTACTGTCAACAGATCATAAATGTTCTCATTACTTACTGGAAAGTACCGTCATGTCACTTAATTTGCCATTAAATATTAACTACACATTATTACTGCCAATATAGGATGCATACGCATGTAGAACATCATTGCCATCCTATGTCAGTACATACAATATTTGACAATATTCATCACCTACTCTGTGTTACTGCCAACGTTGATACATACTCATGTTCAATACTGTCTTGTTTGTCAGTAACTATATCAGACATTTGGCAATACTCATCACCTACAATGTGTTACTGCCAACGTTGACACATACTCATGTTCAATATTGTCTTGTTTGTCAGTAACTATATCAGACATTTGGAAATACTAAAAAGTATGTACTGTCAGAATTAAGTGCTAACAGAACTATACCTGATTTATAGCACTTGCATCTTCTTTCTTTGACTTGCTTTCCAGTTTCCCTTCTACCTCTTCCATTTTCTGCAATATATTGAGATATTAATTATTATTATTATTATTATTATTATTATTATTATTATTATTATTATTATTATTATTATTATTATTATTATTATTATTATTATTATTATTATTATTATTATTATTATTATTATTATTATTATTATTATTATTATTATTATTATTATTATTATTATTATTATTATTATTATTATTATTATTATTATTATTATTATTATTATTATTATTATTATTATTATTATTATTATTATTATTATTATTATTATTATTATTATTATTATTATTATTATTATTATTATTATTATTATTATTATTATTATTATTATTATTATTATTATTATTATTATTATTATTATTATTATTATTATTATTATTGTTATTATTATTGTTATTGTTATTGTTATTGTTATTATTATTATTATTATTATTATTATTATTATTATTATTATTATTATTATTATTATTATTATTATTATTATTATTATTATTATTATTATTATTATTATTATTATTATTATTATTATTATTATTATTATTATTATTATTATTATTATTATTATTATTATTATTATTATTATTATTATTATTATTATTATTATTATTATTATTATTATTATTATTATTACTTGAATATGTATTGAACAATTTTGAATTTCATACCTTTGTGGATTCCTCAATGGTTGTTTCGGTTGACTTCTCTTTTCTCTTTTGTATGGTTTTGTTAATCAGCTCATCCACTTTGAGCAACTCATCCTCATCATAATCTGTGTCATCATCATTCAATTTTCTCCAGTATCATTGCCAACATGCATCTTCTCACTTGTGCCATCAACAACTGGCTCATCAACAACTGGCTCATCAGTTTTTTTCACAAGCTCTTCTTCCTGCGAAGAAAAACCAAATATATTGAACGATGGTCTTTGAGAATCTATCTCATTCTCAGACACTTCAGCATTCTCCTTTTCAACAACGGTGCCATCTTCCTCTGCCATTGCTTTCTTTTCATTAGAACTTTTATTTTCATCATTCTTCAACAACTCTTCAGCATCATCAATCTCCTCCGGCACTGTCTTTATATGATCCCCTTTATCTGCATCCATCTGTGCAATTTCATCCTTCTCAGTGGCATTTTAATCAATTTCAATGTTCCCACCTTCATCAGATTTCTCTCTTTCAGTTGTTGTTTCATGAAGCACCACATCATCTTTTTCAAAGATGCATTGCTTTTCCACTTGGCTAACCTTCTTAGCTTCACCTGTCACTACATGTGTACCTTCCAACCTTGTCAGTATCTTTCTCAATAAAGACCCATGTGTTCTCTGGATATTCTTAATCCTTGCCATTTCTTCCATCATCATGTCAGTCTTCTTAACAAGTTTTTGCAGTAATGAGTCATCTTCTTCATCATCATTGCTTTCCCTAGTGCACTTTCTTTTAAGAGCAGCACCCTTTCTGGACCTTGACTTCTTCTTTTTCTCCACCTTTCCACTTCCATTTTCAACTTCCTTCTCATTGCAATCTGCACCTTTGTCATTACCTTGAGTTTGTATCTCTTCACTACAGTCTATTCCACCATCAAACTGCCAACGTTCTCTTTCGAAGTTTTGGAACAGTAATGTCAACTCTTGTATTTCCATCTCTTGAGCTGTTGGTTCCATTGGTTTATATTCAAACTGCAAAAAAGAAAACCATTTCATCAATATATTTATATTAAAATCAATTATGTACATTGAAAATATTTCAATTGATACCTCATTGTTATGGAATATCAACTTGCACAGAAGTTGCAGACTTGGCTTTTTGTTAAAACTCCATTTCAGGGTGGAATATCAACTTGCACAGAAGTTGCAGACTTAGCATTCTCTTGATTTTCTTTGAAGACGCAAATACCAGCTTTGTTCAGTCCTGTACGTAAGAGTTTCAAAGGCCCATACTTGTACAGCAAACATAAACCCAGGAAATGTGACACGGTCTGAAGAACTTGTAGTCAATAACTCAGCACTTTTTCCTGCATTGTTGACCAAATCATCCCAGATGTCTCTTCCCCATGGGTAGCTATTAAAAGCTTCCATATCATCCACCAGATTCACATAGTATGAAGGCAGTACTACTTTATTCTCGTTTCCAAATAAGGCATTCCCTAGCAGATACAACAGAGCTAATTTCACACCATCACCCTCAATAGTTCCCTCATCATCGCAGTTGTAGGCAATCAAAGCATCGGTGATGTTTTGTCTTGACACATATGTCTTTCCATTGAAATATCTCTTCCAGATATCCCCCTGCACATCCTTCTGTATTTTTTCTTAACTCCATCCATCCTAAAAGATGTCACCAGAGCAAAGTCTTCTTTTGTAAATGACACCAAACTGTTTCTAATGTTGAAAGTGATCTTATCAGTTTGTACTATGTGATTCACCTCTTCAACATGATTTCCAATCAGCCCCAATAACAACTGCCCACTTATCCATGATATAGAATCTGCATCCAGAATCCAACCAAACACAGTTCTTCTAAACTCAGACTGTTCTTCTTCATTCAAGTACATCTTAATGGCCTTAACCACTTCCACCACATTGCAATAGCAGTTTACTCTTAGTTTGTTCATCTTTGACAAGATGTCCTTGTCACATGACCTTCTTATTGCCTATGAACAGTAAACATCAATATTGTGTTTACATTCATCATTGCAAGTAAGTAAAATGACAGTATATGTAATCTAAAATGTCAAGACCTTTTAGTAGCTGGTTTAATTCCTAAACAACACTAAGAACTCATCAATATTTCAAAAACAGACCATGATTGAAATAAATTCTAGGAACAACTCATTAAATCAGAAATATATAGCAATTCTCTTGACTTGTACATACTATAAAGGAAGTAATTCATGTTTGCATCTATATTAAACATCGAAGTAAAAAAATCTATCGCACTTGTCCTGTTAAGAATGATTCACATGCAAGTAGAAATTAGGTTGAAACTTACATTATTAGACTTCTTATCACACATTTTAACCTAGTTTTCGCAAATGTAAATCATAAATATAGAAAGACATACCAGCTTCATATCGTTTCTCCGTTCCGTGTTTGTGGAGTTCAAATCGGCCATTGTTGATGACAACAATGGTGGTTTCTTCGTCGCTTCTCACTTTTGTGTTCTCAGCGCCAGTCGTTTTCTCCTTCCAGTACGGTTTGCTCTGAGGAAGTTGCTGAGAGGAAGTTGAATAATGGTTTCTTCGAGAGTTGGAGAGCCTCGAGAGCACGATGATAGAGGCGCGTTTTTTTTTTGTTATTGGAAACGGTGATACAGCGGTTATGACTTGAGGGTATAATAGGCATTTCAGTCATCATTTGGTCCTATGCGAAATTGACTTTCGGGCTGCTCCTATTTTGGAATTAGTAAAGATAAATAGTCCCATTGTTGGAAAATTCCCTACTTAATTATTACTCGTATGATTATCACACAATTCAACGAGCAAAAAACTGTTTCGTCTTTTATAAAAAGTTGGTTGATAAGGTTGATAAGCCGAAAAACATGTCACCAAAAGAGGCTCTAAAACTCATGACAATTCCCAAATGTATCATTATACCGATTCTTGTTTAATAATTAATACATGACTAGGGATACGTTTACTTTGCTGCTAAGAAGGCCGTTAGCTTATTAAGCAGGTTGAAGTAAACAATTTCGGATGCTTAAATGTATGCTTAATTAGAGCATCCGCAATGGACGCATGTGTAGTCTACATAAAGTGTGCCACATCATCTATTTAGACATTGACTAATTATTTTGCCCTTCAACGGTGAAACTCTTGAATCATAATTTGGTGACATGGCAATAAAAAATTAGACGGTGTGAAGGAAGGATGTTTGAGTGTAGAAAGGCTTCAAAACTTGCTGACTAGACAAAAGAGTTGTTTCTCTCTCCTTATGCGGTACGTGGGTCTCCCACTCTCCCTTCACCCGTTCAACATCCGATATAAATCCACAATCAAATACAGCCCCCATCTGAAATCGCCGGCTATAATTGCAGTGTCGCAAAAAAATCCGCCGCCCCTTGAATTTGCCCAATCCGCCGCCCTTGCGGTAGCCAAAATTCGCCGCCCTTGACGTCTAAATCTGCCCTCTTCAAATCCGCCACCAACTAGAGTCGTCCTCCCCGACGAGGCGGCCAGTGATATATATTACGATAGTATATGATATATGTGTGTGTTCTACTGTTCTCCGTATATATAATTATATATATTACGTAGTACTACATAGTGTGGTAGAGCGATGGAATCTTATCTGAGATGCAAACAATAGTAATGGAAGATGGAGTTTCTTTAAAATTTGTAGGACAACAGCAAATTTAATATTTTATTTAATATTTAATATACGGAGTAATAAAGTTCCGCAGACGTTCAACATGGAAGAGTTTATGCATTGGAGTCCTTTTTCGTAGTCTCATATCTAGTCACTCCACTCCCCGTTATTTGTGTTAGAAAGCCTATCATTTATTTGACATTTGGAATGAATTTTTTCAGACTAGACAGTATGGATTGCGGATGCTCTAAGCAGGAAGACCTCCTTAAGCGGTGCTTAATAAACGCTCGCCCCCCATGTATTATATAACCGGTGACTTAAGCATTTTGATAATGACGGGCGTACCCTTATGTTATTGCTTCTGAAATTTTTATTTACAATCATATCCTTCCGTAACCCTCCAGTGCTTTCCCCTTCATACGAGACATTTCACTCTTCCCAAACCTCTCCTCTTCGAAAAAACAAAGACAGCTTTGAAGTCTCCCTTTCGTTCCTCACTTCTAAAATCTCAACTCTTCAATACCGGTGAAGATCCAACAGTATATTATGTTCCAACAATCAACCCAGGTAAATCGCACATTAATTTATGCAGATTTTGTAGGTTAGACTTTCAAAATTTGTTGGACAAATATGTAATCAAACCTAACTTGCTATGCTGAAGCTATTTACTGGTCTACATAAACAACGGAGATTTCTTAATACTTGTACTAAATTTGAACTCTTTTGTTTCGGGATTTTTCACCACTGAAAATGCTCTCACCAAGCTATATTTCAGTACCTGTTTTGACAATTCAAATCCCAGGCCAAACCACCGTTTGGGTCGCATAGCTAGAAACTGGAATGTTGTATGCCTGCAAGGCGTTTGATATTTAATCGTCCAGTATAATCGGCTAGTTCATTTATCTCATTGGGGTTATTTTTGACATTTTATACTTAAGACATGTTTGAAAGCCCAATGAAAGTAAACGGTCTTTTGATTAATCAGGCCTGAATTTTTATGAAGTAAACATTGGCTTACTAAACACTGCTTACTAAACAACGGCTTACTAAGGCAAGGCTTACTAAACACCGTTTACTAAGAAATGAAGTAAACATGTACCTATGATATGATCATATGAATACATGCTAAGTCGCATCATATTAGGATAAAAACACATCCTTTGTCGCATTTTATCTTGTTTTACTTTCTTTTTCAGATTGTTCTAAAATAAGTGTCACATTTCATGAAAACAAATATGTGATCAACAACATTTAACCTTATTATTCAAATATAAACTATAGCTTTAACTTTTTCAATCAATTTATTAAAAATTATGTCAAACCAAAATAAGACACATAAAATGAGACGGAGTAGTTCTATTATCTTTTCTCTTTAGAATTTTTACTAATTAATTACACTTTACACCCAATTAAGCTCAAGTTGCATAAGTCATATATGATGTAATTTTCTCAAACAATGTTTTTCTTTTCTGCTGGGAATTATACGGAGTAGTTCTATTATCTTTTCTCTTTAAAATTGAATCTACTTTTTTGTAAAAGCGGTTATACGTAATTTTTTTACTCGCTGTGTTTGGTGGGACCGTGGGAGAGCTATCTTTCCGGCAAGCGATTAAATGGCTATATTTGGTAGAAAATTCAACCAGGTATTCCGCATCAATGTTTTTTAAAATCAATTTGGCTTCTGTTTATGTTTTCCAAAACAGAAATAAAATTCACTATTTTTTTTAACTCAGAGAAAATCACCAAACTATATTAATGGGATAAGGGTTAGTTTGGTCCTTGAAGTTACAAAAAAGGAGTCAAATAAATTCTTATATAGAAGATTCTGTCCGGACGTGTCATTTGAGGTGGCTCCCGGTGGAATTTTTTGATGAAAGTTTTTGAGCATCTTATTTATAAGTCTAATTTACTCATACCAAATTTCAGCTAAAAATTCAATCGGAAAGACATTCAAATGAATTCTTGAACATAACCGTGCCGTTAAAAGCGCTGTTATCTTCAAGAATTCATTTGAATGTCTTCCCGATTGAATTTTTAGCTGAAATTTGGTATGAGTAAACTAGACTTAATGAATAAGATGTTCAAAAACATTTATCACAAAATTCCACCGGGAGCCACCTCAAATGGCACGTCCGGACAGAATCTTCTATATAAGGACTTATTTGACACCTTTTTTGCAACTTCGAGGACCAAACTGACTTTTTACTCATTAACACTCCTATATTAATCAAACAATTGACGGTTACAATCAGACAACAACTTAAAAGTCCACCATTTATTGTTTTACATAATTCATGAAGTTTAACCTACGAGAGTTATATCTACGAGAGTAGTTGAAATTTAGGCATTACAAGACATTATTATTATTCCGAAATTCGGTCACTTGATAGGATGAGTACATGAAATAATTTATATACCTTATGAAGTAGTGTTTTAGCAGGAAACTGATACATTAAATGCTATTAATTGAAATAGACCCCTGTTGCGTCTCGAATATTGTGCAATGATGATTTTCCTCAGGTCCACGTTTCTTCTGTTATTCCCGCTGTTGTCAAATAACTATGCACGAATGATAGTCTGCCACATAAGCCCTAGGAAGATTCGACTTCACTAGAACTCCGCCCAGGCTCGAGGTCTGCTGTCCAGCCCGACCTGATTGTGGCTTCCTTTCGTGGGTCTAGTTCCTAATTAGGCCCAGCAACTAATTAATTTAAGTGGAAAGTACCCATATGATCCACTTTTGTGTGGCACATATCATTTATGTCCCCGTTCTGTTTCCTTTTCATTTTTAACCTTTTATGTTTTCAATAATGTTTTATCGATTTCACTTTTAGCTATTCTTTCTATTCCTCCGTCTAGTAATACTCGTATTACCAGAGAGTCACCTCACCCTTACGGCCTTACTCATCACCTCGGCTCACAGCCTAGAGAGCGAGATCGCTACGAATTGGGGATTGAGGTTTTGAGATCGGCCGAGACTTGCAGCGCTGGTGGAACGGCTCTTTGATGCTGCGGGCGGCGCTATGGCAGGGGCGGCGGAGTACATACTCGGCACTGTTCGCCGATTGCCATTGGGTCGGTCTGCACCTGGGCTGCGAGTCCAGCCAGGTTCTTCGACATCTGTAATTCGAGATCAAATCTGAATCCATAGAATCAAAACCTGAAGTGTCGAATCTATGTATCTCGTCTTCTTCTAGAAGATCTGATACGCGCTTTGGCAAAGTTCATTGAATAAGCAAAATGGCAGAGACATCTGACGAGTCTAATGACGGTGAGATGCTCTATGATTACGGTGAACGTCTCAAAGAGGCCAAGCACAACTTTTAGGTCCGTAATTACTAGCAATTCTAGTGCTTCGTACCAATCCATTGTCCTAGGATTTAACTTGGATTTTCCGCATGTTCTGAAACTACACAAATTAAGTTCCTATTTCTTTCATTAACCATTAGCATTCTAGGAACTATGATAATATACTCATGGTGCCTCAAAGTAGCAGCATCTGAGCGAGGCGATTAACTATGAAGAACGAATACCAATTAGGATGAAAATTGGGGATGTTCTTCTCATGATAAAAATGGACCATATGATGCTGATTCTTGGAGCTTATTTCCATGGGGGTGTATAAAGGTTCATTAGCTTTGCTAATTCTCAGAGTATTTTTGAGCGCTCACATGAATGATTATGTGAAAATCCATAAGTAATCAACATGGGGATTTAGATTTTGTAGACCTGAACGGCTAAGATACATGATTATGTGTGTTCAATATTTTGGGGAAAAGGATGAAGGACGTTTAATTAGATTTGCAGTGTTTGTGAAATTGCAATAAGCACTAGTTTTGTTTCAATCGTTTATATCAATTCAAATACTCCATTTGACATACTCCATTTCACCAATTTCAAATACTCTATTTGTCTTGTTTTGTCCATTAGAAAGAAACTTTAAAATACTCCAATTGTTTTAAAGATGACTCTTATTGACTTATCCCCATGTTCACCGCAAACGAGCTAGATCGATTGCTACGGCAGCTGCTATTTTTTCCGTAACTTAATCAGTGTGCTTCATACATGTTCTTGACTTTGTTATAATTACTTAACCTTGTTTAGGTTATGAAATATCAGAAAACGTTATGAAGTATGTACCTTCTATTTTACAGATTTATCTCGTTGAGTGTTTGTCCACAATTGCAAACAAAATACACAAGCTCATTTTTTGTTTCTTTTTGTTGCTTTTGTTTCTTTTTATTGATTTATAATATGTTGCTCTTTGTTGTATTGTGTTTCTTTTTGTTGCACATGTTGCTTTTTGTTTATCGTTTTCAATTATTAATCTTTGTTGTTTGTTTTTATTTGTGATTCCATTTGTATGTAGTAGTTTGATATGTAGGTGTATGTGTAGGCAGTAGGCACACACCTATGATGATAAAATTTAACCATGGATTGCCTGTTTTGCAAGTACAAATGGACTTGGTGGAATGTTTTATTTATATGTACATTCAATAAGGAAGTATGGCAGAT
This sequence comes from Cuscuta epithymum, assembly GCA_945859915.1. Taxonomy (NCBI): domain Eukaryota; kingdom Viridiplantae; phylum Streptophyta; class Magnoliopsida; order Solanales; family Convolvulaceae; genus Cuscuta; species Cuscuta epithymum. The sequence goes on from CAMAPF010000046.1 coordinate 1,361,836, forward strand.
AACAGTTGAGACTTAAAAAGCATACTTCTACCATGCTCGATTCAGTCAAAATGTGCCTTAAACAATGAGAAAGTGCAAGGATAATGAGCAAGACTGTTTGGCTATCTTTTTTCTGCAATGTTTAAACAGTTTGGAAGCCTAGGGAAGAGGTTATTTTTGCTCATAAGGTGATTAGTGTTGATAGTGTGTTTTTGCATATTAAATTGTTGATGTACAAGGTGTTATTGAGACTGTCTCCTACAATTTTTATTGATTTTTTATGGCGATTTCCTTGTTTCTTTTCTTGATTATTCCTTAAGAGTTTTGCATGTATGTACTGATATGCAAATTATTGAGTGGTGATTTGCCTTGTACTTTTTTGATAGAGAGGGAGTTTGTGGAGTGCATGATGCTGATGTTGTTGCTTTGGACAGACTCTGCCGGTCAGATTATGCAAATTATATCATGATGATATTGTTGCTTTGGGCAGACTCTACAAATCAGATTATGCAGATTATATGCTGCTGTTAGTTCCTTTGGGTAGATTATATTTGAAAAAATAGTTTGAGGTTGTTTTATTTGTAGTTTAGTGCAGTATGCTAGTGCCTGAAGCATTGACTTGCTATGCTCTTCCTGCTTAAGTAGGAGAATCAAGTGTGTGACTTTGTGATATTGTAAATTACAATTTTGGCACTTAATTTACTTTTACCGTTATTAAATAAATGTGCATCATGGAAATCAACCATTAGAAACATAAAGAAACAATATAAAACACAAATTTAAGAATTAACAACATAAAGAAACACAAGGAAACAATAGGAAACAAAAACTTACAATAAAATGATAATAATAATATCTTTTAAAAAAATTAGGTACTTAAAGAAAAATGGTTTTTTAAAATAAAAAAACAATTTTCAACTTTTTTTTGAAGTTCTCTTGGTTAGAATTTTATATTTTTATTGTCTGAGTATATTTTAATTGTACACACTTGTAGGTTACATTCAATTTCTATTTTTAATTTTATTTTATGTAGTATTTTTTTACTAAATAAATTTTAATTTAAAATTTTAGAAATATTTCAGTTTTTATATATTCATTTGATATTTTATTTTATTTACTTTATGCATTCTCATTATTTTACCAATTTTATACCTTTTGATTAATCTTTCGAATTTTTACTATTCACAAAGTTACATAATAAAAATCATATTTTGTACCTCTTTACAGTTTCTCCACATTTTAAACTATTTTTAATTTTTTTATATGTTTCTTTTCAAGTTTTTATTTTAAATGTTTGTATATGTTTTTTATTTTCAGATTTTTAAAATTTACATTCATTTTTTATTTTTTAAATTTAATTTACATGTTTCAAATTTTTTCCTTTTTAATTGTTTCTGTAATTTATTTATATTTAGTTAAAATTCTATATAATTTTTTAGAATATTATGGTATTCTTAGCATTATCCTTTTTTTTAAATTTTTTACTCCGTATTTTTTTCTTTCAGTTTTTTTTTTCACATTTTTTATTTTTCTATTGAAAAATAACTTTAATGGTTGTTACACTTTGTACTACGTATTAGTTTTTGAAAGAGCCGGTAGCCATTCAAACCTCACGCGCGTGCACCTGGGAAGCTAAGATAATGCAGTAAGGTGAGATAATGCAGTAAGTGTGTTTAACGTACGGTGATGGTCTATTTTTGAAAGAATTTTTTTAAAACAGTTTACGGTTGAAAAAAAGTTTAAGTGGTGACAAAGGTGATATTATTTCCACTTTTATGTCTATTTCTGAAAATTTCCCCTAATTAAATCCTGTTTATCAGCTAATCCTATTAAGGACTGATCCCGTTTATGAATTAATCCCGTTAAGGGCTGATCTGGGGCTTTTATTATAATTTCGTATTTGGGCCGTGACTCTAGCCTATGGTAGCATCAATAATAAAGTTGAATTTAAAACCAACAATATGTCTGTATCTAATTGGGTAATACAAATTCGTTTATGACACCACTACTGAAGCTATTAATAATGGAAAATGATGTTTGTACCCACTTTTATACCCACTTTTGTACCCATCCATGTTTGTGAAGTTATTTTTTTTGTCTGTGAATTCCTTCATAGACAAAATATGTCTGTGAAGGAATTCAAAGACATATTTTGTCTGTGAACCGACTTCACAGACAAAAAAATAGTCTTCATAGAGGTGGGTATAAGGTGGGTACAAAGTGGTGGGTACAACAAGCATGCTTGATTAATAATTCACGGTCATCTCCCTACGTTCCTCCATAATCGCTGCTACTTATTTGGAGCAAAAGTATTCTGTTTCTTTAAACGCATATGGAGTATAACTTTTGTATTGAGAAAAGTGTCAGTTTGGTACATCAAATTGGGCCCGGGGGAGTAAAGAGTACATGAAGAAGCAATTGGGATCTGCCGGTACCTGAAATTGTCGAAACGGGTCTAATTTGGTACAACCAGGTATTAGGCATCCTAAAATGCTGAGCTGGCCAATAGGATTAGTTAGTTGGCCAAATATTAGCCACCTCAGCCGCATAATAGTTAAAACCCTAACTGTTACTGCTCGTTTGGGAAATCAGAGGGAAAACGTCCGCAGCCAAAAGCGCAGAGAAGAAGATCGAACCAACACCGTAATTCGAAGATGGAGATGGGGTCTTCTAAACCCAGGTATGTCAATGTCACTTTCGTACTACCTTACTGCTGTAATACATGTTTTATCTTGTGTATAAAGTGAGTATAAGTCGATGACATGAATTGCATTTAAATTAACTGTATGAGAGTGTATGACATGCATTAAGCATATGGAGGGTCCTAGTACTGAAATGGCAACAAATTTTTATGAAACAGGCAAACAACAGAGGGTCTTGCCACTGAACTTCCATTCATTGTTGATTTGGGTTTTAAAGACCCCATTCTTGAGGCAGAAGCAGGTCTACTATTTGAGGCTGAGGTAAATTCTGAAAATGAAGATGATGAGGAGTTATTCCATGCTAGGTTATTGCTAAAGAAGCTGGTGACAAATTCAAAGATTGGTGGTCAAAATAAAGACCACAATAGCACTGTCAATGAACCACTAGTTGAAGAAGAGGTTAGTTTAGAGGATGATGGCAATGACACAGAATACTTCAGTTCAAGTGATGAAGGAAGTTACAAATCTGATGGTGACAATGAAGAAGAAGATATTGTAAGAGAAAAATCAAGATTTCCAAGCTTCAAACCAACTGACAGTGTTGATTTTACTTTGGCAATGAGCTTTGAGTCAAAAACTGAGGTTAAGGATGCTGTGAATAAATACTCTGTCACTAATAGATACCCCTTCTATTAGATTAAGAAAAAGAGGTGCTGAAGAGGTGGAATTTCATGGTGATGCCACAACTGCAAGACAGAGGTTCCATGCTTTGTATGACTCCATGGAACAAAATGAAGGGCAGTAGTTAGCATAATATATTGACTTTTCAGCATAGTAAGATATGTATATGGGCTTACGAGGGTCATTTGCAAGTTTGTTTTGTCATTTTTACTTGCATATGATATTCAGGTGATGTAATGTTCAAGTGGAAACATGTATGTATATGGGCTTATGAGGGTCATTTGCAAGTTTTTTTGTCATTTTTACTTGCATATGATATTCAGGTGATGTAATGTTAAACTTGAAACATGTATGTATTAAACTCAATGTTTTCACTTAATGGGCTTTAAGTTCATGTTTATTGTGAATGAAAGATCAGTTATTCAGTCAATGTAAAAGTTCATGTATGTTTTACATTTGCACTCTGAGTTATGCAGTTAATGTATAGGTTCATGTATGTTGTGAATGAAATATGAATTATTCAGCTAATGACTTCATATATGACCACCTCATAAGACCTGTTTCTTTGAGGGGAAATTTCAGATCATTGTTTAGTTCTTTGTTATGTCATATGAGGCCATATTTGAGCTCATATATAGCCTATATCAGCCCAATTTTGACCTGTGTGATTGAGGTCAGATTTCAGGTCTATGTTGTGTTCATATGAGGTCATATATGTCCTGTTTCTTTAAGGGGAAATTTCAGTTCATTGTTTAGTTCTTTTTTATGTCATATGAGGCCATATTTGCGCTCATATATAGCCTATATCAGCCCAATTTTGACCTGTGTGATTGAGATCAGATTTCAGGTGTATGTTGTGATCATATGAGGTCATATATGTCCTGTTTCTTTGAGGTCAGATTTCAGTTAATTGTTTAGGTCAGCTTGAGGTCATATCAGGTCATAAATAGGGCATTGCAGGCCATATTTTAGGCCATACTTTGGTGCTTATTTTTGTGAACAATGATATATGTATATGGCCACCTCAAGCCATATTTGAGGGCCATATATGCCAATTTCTTCACTTCAGAATGATCATTTTTGTATATGAATACTGCACAAATTGAGGTCCATATCAGCCTTTGCCAGCTATTATGAAATGAAGTTTCAGGTCATTTACAGGTTTGAGTACATGTTTGAGGGCCATGTTTGAGTACATGTTTGAGGTCAAAATAAAACGAGTACCACATATCATTGTTTAGGTCATTTACAGGTTATGTGAGGCCATTACTGAGGTCATATTTATTGTCATTTAATGTCATAAGTGACCTGTTCATTTGAGGTCAGATTTCAGGTCTATGTTATGCTCATATGACCACTACTCCTGCAAGAATGCACCACACAACTATGCTTGCAATATCAGTCATGAATAGGCTCAAAAACCAGCCAACAATATTGTGCACTTCACAATGGTTGAAGTATTTCACAATAGGCTGCATGCTTTCCTTAACACTCAGGAATGCTCAAATATCAGGCCAATTCTGTTCAGAAACTTATAAATGCATAAAGTAATAAATATTACTCATATCATTGAAACACCCAAATTGTTTACTACTGCCATAAGAGGTCAACACATTATAACATTTGTGAGACCATTAAACATTAAGGAAGTCATACTGATACATTAACAAAGTCATACTGATAAATCAAACCAAACAAAGTGACCCCACAAAGCTAAGATAATGTTACACAATCCTAACAAACTGATGGTACATGACTTCCTAAAACTGATACATGACTTCCATTTGAAATTAATCCATTCCAGCCTCACACATCCTCCAAGGTACCTTCTTCTTGCTTCCACTGTCATTCCAAACAACCCATATCACCAGCATACCTATTCCTGCAAGAGTGCACCACAACACACTCCAAATCCTCTTTTTTGTTGACAACCCCTTTTCCTTTGCCTTCTCCTCAACAAGCTCAGCTTCCAACGTGTTTATTTTCCTCAACAAACCAGGAATAATCATCTTGGACCTGTAACACATTTCTTCATCAAGCCATTCAAACATGTTGCAACTCGCACCTGTACCCTATTTGCAATAATAGGTTTAAGTCAAGACAAGGACAATAAAAAAAATTACAACAAATCATAAATGCTATACTTTTATCAGTCCAATGGCCTTACTCTTGAACAGGCAATGAATCGCCTCCCTGGGTTGTCATTTGTCCATGAAGTCAGTGTCCTTGCTGGAATTCCACAGTAGCAATTTCCATAAGACATTTTGCTTCTACCCAAACCTGGACGTCAAACAAATTCGTTAGTTTGCTAATGTTTTCTTCGACAACACAGGAGTAAGACGAGATCTTAACCAACTGTGAAACGAACAGATGAAGACCCACGCCGGAAGAGAGAAACGAAGAGATCTATACTAGGGTTCGATTTAAATGCAGAATAAGCTTGAGGACGATGCTGAGATGGAGAAGGAAAGACAGACCGGTTAATTACTTGCCATGTCATAAATCCTATTGGCCAGCTCAGCATTTTAGGATGCCTAATACCTGGTTGTACCAAATTAGACCCGTTTCGACAATTTCAGGTACTGGCAGATCCCAATTGCTTCTTCATGTACTCTTTACTCCCTCGGGCCCAATTTGATGTACCAAACCGACACTTTTCTCCTTTTGTATTTAATCTCCAATTTTTACAAATAATATATCAAAATTCATATTTTTTTATATGATACCAATATTGCATATATAAATATAAAAAAAATATAATTTATTATTTCATATAAGAAAAACAGAAACATTCATAATACATCATAAACATTCAGAGATATTCTGATGAGATCATAAACATTCAGATCATATCAAATAAAAAAGGCTCAAACATAATTTATAATTGTTACGTTTATCATTATAATAAGGAATGGTTACATATCTATCGTTTTATATAGTAAATCTGAGTTATAAATCAATGATGTGTCAATCTGTTATTGGTTGCTAAAAATTGTATTATCAGTTCTATTAAAACAAATACTTCGTATTTAATTCTTCCTGAGTTCACACGGTCCATCACCCCATATTACCTTAATTAGGCCAACTCATTTGGAGAAGGGAAAATGGAAACTAATAATCCAACCTTTTAGCGGTCTTCTTTCAATAATCCCACCTTTTGATTATTCATGAATAATCCAACCTTTGCGCCTCATCTTCATTCATTGGTCCCTGGTCGGTTAATGACCTACTATTCCAAGTTACTTTCTTATCTTTCCAAAATATTATCTTTGTGAAAGATGAGATTTATGGTATAATAATTTGCAAAGATAAGAAAATAGCTTGGAATAGCAGGCCATCAACCGGTCAGGGACCAGTGAATGAAGATGAGGTGCAAAGGTTGGGTTATTCATGAATAATCAAAAGGTGGGATTATTGAAAGAAGACCGCTAAAAGGTTGGATTATTAGTTTCCATTTTCCCTTTGGAGAAAAGGGGGATAAAGAATCCCTTATTTTTATAAGTGTTATAACTTTTTTTATTTCTGCTTCATTTTTTATACCAAAATCATATCATTTTTATGATCTTTCATATCACACCAATATTGCATATGTAAAAAATCTGAAGATCTAATTGATGGAGATCTTTAAGCTTCGAGTTTTTTTTATCAATAAAGCCCAAAACTTTTTTTTAGTAGATTCAAATCTTGAATTTAAGATTTCATAAATATTTTTTTTACAATTTTGAGTTATTTTTTTAAAAGTTAAATAGCAAATTCATTACTCCCTCTGTCCCAATTGAAGGTACCTTATTTTCTTTTTGCGATGTCCCAAAATGACGGTACCATTTCCTTATATGGGAAGTGTTATTAGGTGCATTACCAATTTTACCGTTCCAACTATTTACCAGCCCCAATTATTTCTCCCTGTATCGTATCGGTGTCTTCTTCCTCACCCATCTCCCCCATTCTCTATCATTGTAACACTTGCGTTCTTACCTCGCCTCGATTATCCCCAATCCTCTACTATCCACATCTTCCTCATAGAACCCTACCCTCAATTTGAAGCCTCAATCTGGACCCAATCTTCTCTATCCCTATTTTCCTACGACCCTTCCCTTATACTGTGAATTAATGGGAAAGGTTACCCAATAGAGTACCTGACAGATATATTTATACTAAAAAGAGTTTCCAAAGATACATAGGATTCCTAATTTAATATTAGGCTATTACACCCCCTCAAACTGTGCGGGAGATACAATGCGCAGGTTGTCCTTTAAAAAATGAAATTGCTGACTAGAGAGACTCTTAGTAAATATATCTGCCAGCTGGAGACTAGTAGACACATATTTAACTACAAGATCACCATGAGCTACACGTTCACGAACAAAGTGATAATCAATCTTAATGTGCTTGCTCCGAGCATGCTGAACTGGATTTGCTGTCAAGTAAGAAGCAGAGATGTTGTCGCAGAATAAACGAACCGGTGCGTGAACAGGAAAACCGAGCTCAAACAGGATGGACCGAATATGGAGGGTATCCTGTACTGTGTAGGCAATTGCTCGATACTCTGCTTCTGTAGAGGATTTAGAGACCGTGGGCTGCTTTTTGGACTTCCAAGATACAAGATTGGGCCCCAGAAAAACAGCATAACCGGTCGTGGAACGAGAAGTGTCAGGACATCCAGCCCAATCAGCATCTGAATACGCCATGATGCACGTGGCCGTAGGTGTAGGTTGGAGCCATAGACCATGATCAATAGTGCCCTGCAAATATCGAAAAATTCTCTTGATAGCAAAGAGGTGAGTAGTGCGTGGAGCATGCATAAACTGGGAGACTAAATGCACGACATAAGTAATATCAGGTCTTGTCAAAGTTAAATACTGTAATGCACCTACCATACTGCGATACTCAGTCGCATCTGCGAGTAAGAGGGATGGTATGAAAAAGAGAGTTTCACTATATTGCAAGCTCACATCAGTTTTATTCTACATTTATTGTTTGTTTGTTTGCTTGCTTTCAGAAAACCCCCGGAAAAAAAAACCAAAAAAAAAACCAAAAAAAAAAACCGGGGTGTTTTTTTGGGTTTGTTTTTGTGTTTGTGTTTTGTTTTTGCAGCTCAGGGTCTTGCTTTGGGGATGATGTGCCGAGGATCACTTGACTCAGTTTAGTTCTGCACCGACCAACGCCTTAGGGAAGATTTTTATGACTCTAATAATCGCCTGTTTGTAATAATTGACTTGAGTTAAGTTGAGCACGCGTGACCCTATCCTCTTTACCCCCTTGTGCATAGTGCATTTTTGGTCATCGAGGATGATGTCAAAGTTTAAGTGTGGGGGAGTGAATTAAGCATTCGGGCAGTAGTTGTTACATGTGATTTTTAGAGTTAGCATGCGCACGTGTTAGTTACATATAAAGGGTGCAGTTATCTTCCAAAAATCATTTGACTGTCTTCCCGATTGAATTGTTTTGCTAAAATTTGGTATGGATGTACTAGACTTGATGAAGAACATGTTGAAAAAATTTCGTCGAAACATTCCACCGGGAAGGCCCTCAAAATGTGGAGGCCGCACGGCGGCTCCGGTAAGGTTTACCTTACCGGAAGAGTTCCCATATTCATAGGAAATTCATGTCAAATTTTTGAAATTTTTTCTTTAAACTTTGTCTTTGTGAGCTGGCTAGCGTTTGACTATGCTTTTAAAACATCTTCGAAGTGTTTAGGCTTAAATTGCTTGCACTATAATCTGGTTGTTGAAAGGATGAAGGCATTAGTCAACCATGTAATGAATTAACAAAGTTCCCATTTGACCTGAATAAGACCCTTTAGGAGAAGCCACTTTGAGCCTGACCTTTTATTGATAGCCGATTAATTGAGGTCCATAGCCAAATGGCCTGTGTTCTTTACCCGTGAATATTTCTGACTTAGTTTTGGTGTTTAGAGAGTTAGGGGATTAATTTGAAAAGTTTAGGAAATTTTTGTAGGAGCCATTTTTGGCACTGTTCCTAGCCAAATTTTTTCACTTTTTAGGAATTTGATACTTTCGAGGATTGCATTGTAGGCATGGATTCACTTTTCAATTAATGAACTTTAATTGCTATTTTTCCTTGGTGAGACCGAGATTAGAATGGGGTAATGTCTAGTGAGAATCCGAAAGGTGAAAAATTAATATAGCTAGACCTCTTGCCTTGCGAAAAAGAGAATGAGAGCCCTGTCAAAAAGCGTAAGATGAGACTTGGGTATCTTTCGAAAGAAATGGCGTTCTCGTGCCAACATGACAAAGAAAACTAAACATAATTAATGAACTTGGAGGCTATTGAAAAATTAATTAACTTCAGTCCTCTGCGTACTTCAAGTATACATCAAAGCACAAATGTGCCACGACGGTTTAGCTTAGTTGTACACCATGTCTTCTTTGCATGGGTTTAAATGATTGTTCCTAATTTGTGGCCTACTAAGTTCTTTGATCCTAAGAATAGCCCCGAAATTCCTGAATGCATTGGGTCTTTGTTAGAATGTTCCAATCTCTCAAGAAAGGAACTGTTTATCCTTACCATTCACCCCTCACCACTGTCTTCACAAGTCCTTCTGATCGGTAGCTAGTTTATTTGTGTACGCTGTCATTACTTTGAGCCTGTTGTGAATAATTTAGTCAAATATTTTAGCTAGAGTACAAAGATGTAGTTTAGGGAAGAATTTTCTTGGTTTAGTCTGCCAATTATGTGAATATCCCTTTAACTACGTGTGCATGCTAATTGTTTTGATTACGTGTGGTGATTATCGTAAGTCCCGTTGTTCAGTTTGCTTAAGGACAAGCAAAGACTTAAGTGTGGGGGAATCTGATAAGTCCGTATTTAGACACGCATTTGATGCATGATGAGATTGACTTTTAATGGTTTTCCTAGCTTTAAGGTGTTGCAAGTCTCAATTTTAGTTCAAGTTATGTTTATCGGGCGTTGGTTCGAGTTTTGTGTCATTTGGAGTCAAAATCAGGAATTTAGAGTTTGGCACCGGCGCTTGAGGAGCAATCGGGATGATTCGAGATGCATTCGAGAGTGGATTGAGAGATTTGGAGGTCACCGGAAGGTTTACAGTGAAGATTTGATGGCAAAAGAGCTCTAGGATTGGTTATGAGATCAAAAGAAGATGAATGAAGCTTGAAAAACGACGATCAGGATGACCTTCTGTCAATCTTTCAAGCATAACTCTTTGTATAAACAACCTATGGAAACGATTCAAGTTCCATATGAAAGCCAACTTCAAGAGATACAAATCATATGAAGACACCTTTGCGAGAATCTGAGATGAAGAAGGTGAAAACAGACGATGAAGTGAGATGATCTCTGCTGCGATTTCAGATTGACACCTTCCACCATTTTGACCATATCTCATGATTGGATGATTCAAATCACATTCGGTAAATTGGGGTGGATAAAGGACTTCATTATCTACAACGTTCATGAAGAAAGAATTGCCAAATTCGGAAGTTAAGTAGGCACTATCTTGCTCTCAAAGTCAGGCACGATCGTGCCCGAAGAGAAAATCTCCGCGGAGTTACTGCCAGCCAGGCACGATCGTGCCTGCCCAAAATGCCCGTTTTTGCTCCGGAGGCACGATCGTGCCTGGCTCCGAAAATCCCAATTCAGCTCTTTTGGGATTCTTCAATTATGAATTGTGAGTAGTTTTAATTAGGGATTTGGGATTGATGAAGGGGTTGATCATGATGTATGGCTAGATTCTTGATGGGTTAATTGCATGAATGACGTTTAATTTGTCTTTGAATAATTTAATTGATATCTCTTGTAACCTAGAACGGCCGCTAGAATTACAATTGCTTGTAGAATAAATTAAGAGAGATCTAATTTATTCTAGGACACATTCACACACACTTAATCGTTCGCTAAGAGATTAGTAGCGATTAAGGGGCCGTAAGCTCGCTCGTCTTGGCAATAATTTAGGATCCTGTCGCATGAGAGATCAGCCTGATCCCCTAAATTATTGTACTCTACGCCGCAAGAGCGGTAAGAATTTAGTAGTGATTAGCTAGGCTCAATTAAATTAATTTCATGTAATTAGGCCTGATCAGCCAGAAATCTGGTTACCCTGGAATCAATCCATGTTCCCTTCGTCATTAATTGGAAAGAACCCCCTAGTTTAATCGTTTTATTCGCATTTTTATTTTCCAAGCAACCAATCTCGCACGACGCATGTTTATTTATTTCTTTTTAATCGCTGAATTTAGTTAATCTTTGATTCCCTTTAATTTTGTCCGTCCCTGTGGAGACGATACTCGTACTTACACCACTATATTACGATCTATTTTAACTTTTAAGTACGAGAAAACTCACATCAGTTTTTGGCGCCGTTGCCGGAGGGATGGTATGAAAAAGAGGGTACGTACAATCATTAACAAGAGGGGAACCGGCAGTTTGCACAGTTGATTCCGGTGGAGAAGAAATCACCGGTGGCGGCCAAGGGCGGAACCAGCCTAGTGCCCGGGGGTGCTCGTGCCCCTGCAATGATTATATATATATACATATATTAATATTTAATTAGTTGAGCCCCTGCAGCCTAATCCCAAAAGCGCTTTACCTTAGCCCTTTCCTTTGTGCCAGCCCAATCCCAAAATTCCTTTCCTGGGGCAGCCCACAACACAACTCCCCGAAAGCCAAAACGCCAAGACCCCAAGTCCCAACTCAAGCGGTCTGCCCCTGCGTAACTAACTAACTAAGTTCAAGCTACAAAGACGGAAACTGAAAGCGAGTCAACGTTCAAGGCTTCAAGCTACTGCGTTCAAGCTACAATGTTAGCAAATCACAACAGCAAGTCAGCGAGTAGGAACTAGAAGCCTTTTGGTGGTGATATCATGTATCGATACATGTTAGCTGACCTCAATATCTTTTCGGACTAAGGTTTGAATGTTGTTGTTGTATTGTATTGTATTTGTTTAATTCAAATAAAATGTTAATTGTTGAATACTTTTATATGTTGAATTCAAATACAGTGTTGAAGTTTTTGGCAATTATGTTGTGATAACTGATAATCTCATTAACATGTTAATTATATTGTAAGTTTATAATTGTGTATTTATTGATTTAGTTAATGTTGCTAATTTGTTATAATGTAATTTATACAATTATACTCATATTATTTCAATTGTAATTGGCCTAGGTTGTTTGACAAAATATTGCTATGTTACGATATTATACACGGGAACCTAAACAGCCAAGCATTGGTGGTTCTTCATCGAATAATTTAGTTTCTTCATCAGATAATGTCATTACTAACAATGACAATAATGTTAAAAAGGCTTGAATAGAAGTTGAATTGTCCGATGATGATATTGTTGGTGATTTGCGCAACAAGATGGGAGAAGAATACTTGACAGATTGTTTGATGTGTTACATTGAAAAAGATGTATTTGTTAAAATTGAGAATGAAGTCATTATGAAGCGATTTCAGAATATGGCCCCTCGAAGACAAAGATTGTCGCCTCTCAATGAATCTCCTTCATTTGACGCGTCAGGTTCTAATCAAAATTAAGGTACTCTTTAAGTAGTTATTTTATTTAAATTTTATAGTTTGGTTTATTGTGATATTCGTGATGCATATGATTTTTTTTAGAGTAGTACGTAGTATATGATTTCTTTGTTGTTGTGCCCCTGCGAGTCACGAGTCCTGGTTCCGCCACTGGTGGCGGCCCAGTCATGGAAACAGTGGCGTTGGTGATGACCACGACTGCGTCGGTAAAGGAGGCAGAAGCCGGCGCCGTAGTCAAGGAGGCAGAAGCCGGCGCCGTAGTCAAGGAGGCAGAAGCAGCAGTGAAGGCATCCATGGAAGAGGAAGACATAGTTTCGGCGGAAGAGAAAGCTGCGGCCGAACTCATGAGTCGAAGAGAACGTCGAGGGTTTAGGGTGAGAGAAAAAAAATTAGGCTCTTGATAACATGTGAATTAGTGGGAAAGGTTACCCAATAGGGTACCTAATATTTATACTAAAAAGAGTTTCCAAATATACATAGGATTCCTAATTTAATATTAGGCTATTATATACTCCGTACGAAGTATGCCCGTTTCCAGACTGTTAGTTCTTGTGTAGCACCAAGGACTGAACGGCCAAAGCAAGAACTCTCAATTTCTGGTTCCTTCTCCCAATTTTTGTTTGCTTTGTTCAGTAGAGGCCAATCAGGCAGATATATTTGATTCTCCATTTCTTAATTTCAGAATGGTGTGGAGGTAGAGCAATAGAGGTAGGGGAGACTTAGGGGTGCTTGGATCTGATTCTCAAAACTGATTCTGCTCCTTGAGGGAGCAGAAGCAAAAGCTGGAGTGTTTGGGTGAAATTCCAGAAGCACTTCTAGTGCTCTAATTTACTCTCAGAATCAGTTTTTTTAGAAGCTGGGGGGTACCAGCTTCTGGAAACTGATTCTGATTCTGCTTCTGCTTTTAAAAAAGAAGCAGAAGCAGAATCAGTTCCAAACACCCCTTAGTAGGGAAGAAGATGGATGAAGCGAAAAAAAAAAAAAAAAAAAAAAAGAGGCGGAGTCGGGTAGGCTGTAGTAGAGAACAATAGATAATACTGCCTCCGTTCCTATTTGATGATATCATTTATGGCAAAATTCACAAGAATAATCCCTACTTTCATGGATTCTATAATAATAATTCGTATATATTGAGAGTGTTTTTAAAAATAATTCAAACTAGCAATGTTGTGCACAAGAATAAATTGGGATCAGAGAATTCAAACTAATTCTTGATTATTAATCTCAAGTCTCAACCCCTACTTCCATTTTTTTCTTCCATGATCTTCTTTCTGTGGGTGAATTCACATTAAAATATGTTTAATTTGAACACCATTTAAACCATATGTGGTTATCTTTAGGTCAAAAGCTAAAAGTGTTACACGAGACCAGTGGTGGACCGAGAGCTTTTGTTAAGGAGGGACACTGCAAAATGGATAGAAATGGGTCGGGGTCACATTGGGTGTGAAAATGGTTTATTCTTCTCGGGTTGACAATTTTTTTTAAATCAATGTCGGTTTCAAAGGATGTGCATCTATGATTTATAGGTCTAGTTTTAACCCAATTACAGTTTCCAAATGCTTTTGACTCATGTTCATTGTCATTACAGACAAACCACGAAAATATAATTAATACTCATGGTAAAAGTTGAATACAAAAGTTTGGTCATTCATTTGTTGGCTCGTGTTTTGAAGCTAAATAGTATAAAACGATATATATAGAGTATGAAGTTGTAATTAGGATCTTGTTTTGAACCTACAAATATATAACAATATATAGAACGAAGCTGTAATGATCAAAGTAAACAATTAGTTGGCCTAAGTATCGAGTGTTTGGAGTTAACTTCCGCAGTTTACGGTTTATCTCCCTGGGACCATATATACAAGGACGGATTCAGGATTTTGAGTCAAGTGGGACGATTTTTTTTCGTTAGTGTCGGGGTGAAAATATCTTCGCTTGTGTAGGGCTATGCGAAGAGTCATCTATGCGAGGCAAATATTTTTTCGCTAATGTAGCGGGCGAAATTTTTTCGCTACTGTAGTAGGGCTATGCGGCTAGTTTTATTCAAAAAAATTACATTAATACATATACAATGACATTCTTAAGCTTTAAATCTATTAGTAGTACATATTAAGTCTAGACAATGGAAAGATAACTTTGATTTTATAATTGAAGTGCTCTAAAAAAAAGTACTGATACATTAAAGTGTAAGAAATAGCAAATCAAAGAAAAATTATTTGAAAATAAAAAGGGATATATAACATTTTATCAATTTATTTGAAAATAACAACTTTAAAAGGTATACATCAATCAATACTTTTTATTTGAAAATATACTTTAAACCGCATGAATCTTATCGGAATAAAGATTTGATTTTGAATTGCAATTTTTGTCTACCAAGGAAGGTGTTCGTGAGTCACAAGGAGTTTTCTTATTATTATAATAATATGTATGAGATTGTTATTTTTAAAATAATACTACGTATTATATTGCTAATTCATATATATGGTGCATCTTATATTTGTATTTATGCTAAAATAAATTAAAGTTTATTATCTATGCAGTACATTATTTTTAAAAAGTAAGAAGTAAATGAATATTGTAATTTAATTTAGTGTCAACAAACATCTACATTTTGGATTCAATTCACATGATTTAAAAACTGTTTAACCAGTGTGTCTCGTATTGAATATCATTTGATATTTTACAAAGTCGAGTACTAACTATCTAATAAAGATAATTAAACATTACAAAACTAGGAATGTTTATATAATACTACGTAAGTATCATAAGTTTTAAACAATGAGTTGTTCTATTGTTTATATGCTTAAGTTATGTAAATTATTGGGAAAACTGTCAAATAGGTCCTCGAACTTTTATAAAAATGTCAATTAAGTCCTTCTATAGGAGGTTCTGTCCGGCCGTCGCGATTTGGAGCAGTTCCCAGTGGAATTTTTTGGTGAAATTTTTTTAGCATCTTATTCACCAAGTCTAGTTTACTCATACCAAATTTGAGATAAAAATTCAATCGGGAACACATTCAAATTAATTCTTGAAGATAACTGCACATTTTTGCGTTCTCGAATTAATTTGATTGCGCTCCCGATTAATTTTTTAGCTGAAATTTGGTATGAGTAAACTAGACTTGATGAATAAGATGTTCAAAAAAATTCACCAAAAAATTCCACCGGGAACCGCCCCAAATCGCGACGACCGGACAAAGTATCCTATAGAAGGACTTAATTGACTTTTTTATGAAAGTTTGAGGACCTATTTTATATGTTTCTTCTTTTAAATTTTCAATTATGCATTACATTATGTAATGGTTTTAAAAATCAAAAGGTAAGGGGGCGAAGACATGAATATCTAATTAAAGTATGAAAATTTTATTAAAATACTATATATATTATAGAAATTTTTGAAAGCCCAAGGGGGGCGGTCGCCCCTGCGCCCCCCTTAAATCCATCCCTGCATATATAGCAACAATGACTTTAGTGTTACCCATTTCAAAGACAACAGGACTGGGGTGTTACCATATAATTTTAATTTATCTACTTCCATATATTTTCAAAAAAGGAGGAAGAAAAGAGTATAATATAGCTAGATGACGTTTACAGCCGTTGCTTATCACGAATTTCAGCTAATACAAAATATATATAATTTCAGCTATAAAAAGACTCAAATAATTAAGGCAATAATGTGAAACACCGATGTATGATGGTAAGAGTCCATGTATGATGGTCTAGCTTGCTCTTTAATGTGAAACACCCAAAACTTAAGATATGCCCAAAACTCATAAGACTAAAGCGGCAACAGAAAAGAAACATATCAGTACTGCATTAGGTCTAGTTTTAACTTATTAAGACAATTTTGAACATAATATTTAGTTTTTTTTTAAAGAAAGACATGACATGGATTGCAACTAAATCATCTTTGCACCGTTTATAATTTTCATATTATAAACAATCAAAATTTAACATTTACAATTGGGACCGTGTCTAAACCGTAAGCAATCATTCCATCATAATTTCATAGTTGTTTAAATGTCTTATAACAATCTCCATGTACTCTTTGAAGGGATTATTACCTCATTAATAGTTATACGGAGTATTTTTTTCCAGATAGGTGGGGCACTATTTAGTATTGTTATCTTAAGTACTAATACTAAAGTTCGGGGTCGTCGGAAACGGGGGCACTTGCCCCCCTAGGACCCCCCAGGTCCTCCACTGCACGAGACAAAGAGTGATGAAATGAAAAATGAAGGTAATAGTTGTGAGTATAAAACGAACATTAATTTAATTTCACTCCAATTTATTCATATGAACAATATTGCTAGTTCTAATTTCAATCCATATATAATTTTTTCTGTAATATTGTAATGAGAAAACATAAAAATATTGGTGTAGTTTTTAACATACTGTATTCCAAAGAGAAGCAGTACGTAGATCCGCCGGCCGCATGCAGAAACCCTAGAAGGGTGAGCCACCGTTTGGAGAGGAACGTCAAAAAGTTTTGCCGTCTAAGCTTAAAAAAGTGGTCTATACACTTGTATGAATGATGTTTTCTTCCCAAGGATTTCTAGAGTTCTCCTTCTGTCAATTTGTACAGTGATATTATGAATGATTTCTTCCCAAATTAATGAGGACGAAGTTTTGCTGACTGAGGCTATGGCATCAAGGGCGGCAAATAGGATCCGAGCGATGGAGGATGAGGATGAAGTGATGATGATCCCCCCCCCCCCCCCCCTTCTGAACTTCTGAACCGCCTTCATGGAGAAATCTGTGAGACTAGGGTTCCCGCCACTGCCATGGGTCATCTAATCCATCAGTTTATCTTTTTGAATTTCGTTTTATTCTGGTTTAATTTTTTAATAAGGAACTCTGTTTTTATTGTTTTGTTTTTTGTTAAAGTTCATGGTACCAGATTTATTACGGTCGCTAAGGTTTCAGTTAGATTTGATATGGTTAGTGGGGGACAGATATATTTGTTCAACAATAGCTGCACTAAGCCCGTCTGGTGGTTAGCGATTCATATTGTTCCTTTAGAGGTGATCGTCTCTATGTCTAATCGTAGGGCTATAAGTAGTAGTTCGAAGGTGAAGGTTGTAATTAGTGTTTGTCATTCTGATATTGATGTAAATATCCCGATTCTAATTAATGATATCATTGTAGGCGATTTCCTCTTCAAAAACCATACCGTATTTCATTGTTGTTGAAAAAAAAAGATTAAGTAATTGATATGTGCATAACAGTAATCACGTGCGGTAATACGTAGTAGAGGCGGCCTTTACATAGTTCAGGGCTTCTTCTTCTGCCGATTGTGTGCGGCTTTTCTTTCGATCGAAGTGCATGGCCTCTGGATGATCGGGATCGCGAGCGATTCAATGCAATTAATTGCTAGACAGATGAAAAATTTAGTTGGGTCACCTGACGTTAGAGAAGGGCGGATCGAGAAGGGTAGATGCTTCGACAGAGATGAGTGGGTGATGGACATGACAGATGGGAGATATGACAAGAGGAATATACTCCGATTGTTTTATGCTTCGATCCATTCCGCGTCAACGATCATAATGATGGTCTGGCCTCCTCCTAAACCACCGCCAAGGGTTGAACGAGGTGTTAGGGTTCAAGAATTTTATTTTGCTTATTTATATTTCTTCAGGTTTCACTTTTATTTGAATCTTTACTCTGTTTTGCTTGTGCCGTGTTTTTTCGACAAAAAAACTCTAGATCCCAGGATAGTTAATGAGGAGTCTGGTCTGCATCCTGCAAGTCATTGACTCAGTTAAGTCCAAAGCGGGATTGGCGAATTATATTACTTCTACAAAAGGTGATTTATTCTAAGTCTAATTCTAGGTCGGAAGACAGACAAAAGACTTATTGTCATTTTGTAACTTGCTTACGTTCTATTATGATAATTTAAACGAGTTTCGTTCAAAAAAAATTATCCTCCGACTCGTGCTTGATATTCACACCACAATTGCGCAACCACGTCCGTAAGGGTGTAGCCGGCCCACTTTACTTGAAGCCCAAGCCAAACAATTAATCGTGTAGCTTAAGAACTGGAAGATTTTAAAAGGGAGAAATCTGTAAGCTCCAATCAATTTCGCTCAATTCCAGGATTTCCGAACAGTCGAGAGCATGGGAGGCCACGGTGGTCTGAATATTCTCCCGCAGAAGCGATGGAACGTCTACAACTTTGACAACCGCGAGAAAGTCCGGCTCGACGAGGAAGCCGCGGCTCGGGAAGAGCAACTCAAACGCGAGGATGCTCATAAGCGTGATATGGAATTACGCCTCGAGAAGCTCAGGCAAGCGCGTGGATTGGCATCCGCCTCCACCAACGAAACCCCTAAACCCTCTTCTTCCGAATCGAGATCCGAAGCGATACTTAAGAACGATTCGAACCACGTCAATTTGTTCGAAGGAATTCGGATTTTCGACCCGATTGAAGAGAAAGATGTATCCAAAGACCAAAGGCCTGTTAAGAAGGTGAAAAAGGAACAGCCTCCGAGGGTTGTGACAGCAGAGGATCAGAAGTATAAACTAGGATATGGATTTATTGGGAAAGGGACAAAATTGCCTTGGTACATGGAAAATCCGGGCAACAAATCTGCTAAAAAGAGCAATGGTGATGATGAGGACATCATGATGCCTGTTGAGAAGAAGAGCAATGGAAAGAAGACGGTTGAGGAGTTGCGGAAAGAGCGGTTAGAGAGGGAGAAACGAGAGAAACATAGACAAAGAGCTCTGCTAATGGAGCAGAGCCGCAAAGATGGAGGGTTTTCTAAACGAAGATGAGGTGTGTACCCATAATGTCAAGGTTATTTTTCAAAATGCAATTGCTCATTCTGTATTCTGTTTAGTTTTGGATTCAATTGGGCCTTTTCTTTTTCAGATTGATGCTAGTGCTTTCAATGTTGTAGAATAGTTGAGTTTTAATTGTATGTGTGATGATAGAGATATATTAAAAAGTATTATCATGGACATTTTTTTAACTCCTATCCTTTTATAGTTTCCAATTATTCTGATGTATCTCAACTCTTCAGATAAGAGTAACCCGCATAATACACATGTTAATGTTCTAATTGTGTTTTGAATGTAGAAATTTGTGAAAATTATTACATCTTCTTCTGTTATCAATCTTTAAGATCTGAATCATATTCTTGTTTGTTTTCACTACTATCTTATTAATTGGTCATCTTCATCTTCTTATAAAGTCAGCGATATTAAGCCTATGCCGTATTATATCATCTAAACTGTTTAAAGTACTACTTCCTATGTTTTTTAGTTTAGCTCATAGAATTTTCATGGAATTTAAGTGTAAAATTTTCGAGCGTAGTGAATACTTTAGGAAAAAACGTTGTAAAGGCAATGAAGAGAAGATGAAAGAGAGTATGTTAATAGTCCATGAAAGGAACGTCCAATAACTGAAGAATTGAGGATGTAGTTAACATTATAAATTGAAGAAACATAGTGCCAAAGCTTAATGCCGGGTGTTTATCCATTGTTGCAGTTTTTGTTGGAACAAATACTGAGTTGAAAGTTGAAACTCCATTCTACAGTGGTCATGACTCATGACTTCTGGAGTTGGACTCTTCTTTAGGACGGAGTGCCTATATCTTTTCTACTTGCATGCGAAATATAGTTATCCGGGACTTGTGAGGCAGCTATAAGTTTAGATAGTGATTGATTTTGTAAAATCAATATCACATTATGAAAGATTTTAAACCATTCTCTTTGTTTTAGGATGTAGATGTGTGCTTATGGTTTTGGTTTTCCTCCTTGTGCAATAACCACTTGGGACTCATCTTTTCTTCCTTCTCTCACAATAAGTACAAAATTCTGCATGAAAGCTGAACTAGTATATCAATAATGGTACATACTGACTGAGCGACTGTAATATACTACGTATGTAGTATAGTCCCATGATTTTTCCTTGACCGTGGCCAATTGAATACATAATTGAATTACAGTGGCAGGCTTTGATATGTTTGTTTTATCATGTTTTCACCAGTCTGTCATAACTATGAATTTTATTTGTATTTTTTAGAAGAGGATTTATAGGATGGTAATGCCAACAAGCTCTCTCTGGTCGTGGTGGAGGATAATGGTGACCCTCGTGTGTTTTGCTGTTCAGTTTGCCTGAAAACCTAGAGATTGGTACATTAAACGGTTAGAGATGAGAAGTTCATAGTGCCGTTTTCAGTAAGCCAAGCCAGAGTATGATGCTAGTAATAGTCGACCTATTAAAAATTATATTCTCTTCGATTTGTAATGATGTTCCTTTGCCATCCTGAGTCGATATTGGTAAGACTAATGTGCCCTGTACATTGGCTGACTGCAATCAATGGTATATGGTGTTCAACTGATGTAAATCAGTCCAAGAGACAAAGATGAGTTTGAGTTCAATTTGATAGCTTGACTGAATTAGTTCCATCACTTCCATGATTCCATTATGGAATCTACTTCTCCGAGTATATTTGTGTAGTAACTACTGTATAAAAACATTGCACCCTCCTTTTTTATCCTGGTTTGAGACAGGCATGATACCAAAAAATGATCTCATGGCGGAGTTAAATTTCAAATATTGTTATGTCCCAAAATTATACTCTACGTTAGTGCTGGACTCGGGCCGGGCGGCCCGGCCCGGCCCGGAACCGGCCCGGCCCGGAACCGGCCCGGCCCGGTTACTGTTTGGCCCGGCCCGGGGCCCGGTGGGTCCACCGGTTCGGTTCGGCCCGGCCCGGCTGCTGGGCGGTTCGGGCCCGGGCCCAGGTTTTGGTGAACCGGCCCGGCCGGTTCGGGCCCGGTCCGGGCCGGATTTTAATTTTAATTTTTTTTTTTGAATTTTTTTTAAGTTTTAGGTTGGATTAGGTATTTTGGGCCATTTGAGGTGGTTTGGGATGGTTTGGGGTTGAGGGGGAGGGGTAGGGGATTAAATAGGAGAACAAAAAAATTAATTAATTGGGCCGGTTCGGCCCGGCCCGGCCCGGTTTGGCCCGGCCACCGGCGGTTCGGGCTCGGGCCTCCCTTTCCTGGCCCGAGGCCCGGCCGGGCCCAGGCCCGAACCGGGCCCGAACCGGCCCGAGTCCAGCCAGTGGCGGACCCAGAAAAATGGAGCCACGGGGTCCCTAAACCAATGTAACTCTGATTACTATAAAATTAATAAAATAAAATAAAATATTAAAGAAAGATAATGTTTCATAGTTAATGTATATCATAAAAATATTATTAAGAGGGTATAAATAACATGTTACATTAGTTTCGAATCCAGGATCGGCTTCCAAAGATTCAAATCAACATGTTATTCGTGTAGATTATAAGTCAAATTAGTTTCGATTTCAACAATTACTTGATTCATATCTTCATTTACTAATGATGAATCATTTGAACTAACATCTAAACTAATTCGGATACTTTGAATTTCCTTAAATTTGGATTCACTGCCGAAATATATTTTAATTTAAATCGTGAAATATTGAAAAAACATTAATAAATACATAAATTTATTAATTTAATATTAACATTCAAAGAAATTTTAATAATCAATCCCAAAAAAATGAATTACCCTATACAAAATGAACTACGCAAAAGGAGATACACAGGTAGCGACCGATCTGCTATGGCATGCCATTAGCGGGCTTGGTAGGGTTTAAAAAAAGGTGGAAACAAAGTAATTTTGGTCTTCTAAAATAAGAAGATTAGAAATAACAAAAAATTGCATTCAGGGGGTGTTGAACCCGTGACCAAGAGTAAAGAGAGGCTTTTGATATGCGGGCGTTCCCATTCCGCTAGCGCAATCTTTAGGAATCGTAGTCACATTTGTTATATATATAAATAACTAATTAGTTTTGCAAAAAAATAAATATAATATATATAGGTAAAGTTTTGGAAGTACACGGGGTCCCGGGACCCCGTGGGACCCTTAGTGGGTCCGCCACTGAGTCCAGCACTACTCTACGTTGGCCAAAAGAAGATGACATTTCTTGTATTTTACTCGATAATAATTTCAAAAAGGGTGATAAACAAGTTACAATAAGTGATTACGTGTAGCTGATCTAGCTGATCTTACACATAAAATTTATTTAACTAGGATATACTCCGTATGATTTATGACAGTTGTAGGTTTAAAAACTAAAATATTTTAAACTGATATATATATTGTATCATGCAAGTGTGTTGGTCGCTTCTCATTATTGGGTCATCAAAGATACGGAGTATATACAATGCTGCTCCGTAATCCGTATGAAACACTCAAAGGTGCATAGGAGCAATATGGTAAATGATGCTCTCATGATATCCAGAGTACCAGAAACATCTATTGTGTAAAGCAATAGTACTTATTAAAAACCTGGAGTGGACTCAATTTGTAAATTAGTTATTTTTTGCATTTTGGTATGTCACAAGATTGTAGACCCAAGCATCTTTTTGCTAGGAAGCACGGAAACTCTTCATGGATCACGTTTCCACGTTTCGGAAACTCGGAAGCGTTTCGGAAATTTGGAAACTTCAAATTCCCGTTTCGTGGCCGTTTCCGTAATTAAGAAAAATTTGGAAACTCGTTTCACTACGTTTCAGAAACATCGGATTCCAATTTTTTTTCTTTTTCAAAAGATTCTGTGGTGGAAAATAATGTTTATAGTGAATTTTTGTGGTATTTCTCAGCGTCAACACTTGTTACATTTCGTAACACAATGTATTGCTAGAAATGTATTACTCCATACATTTTATGTTTAATTATGTACTAATATGAAATAATATCTAAATTCAAACATGTAGAGTGATTTTATTATTTGGTTACTACACAAATTATATTAAAAAAAACATGTGCATATGGAAAAACGTGTGTACATATATTAAAAAATATTTATAAATATACCCTTATATTTTATAATATTTACGCATTTCCCCTACGTTTCGTGTCCTATATTTTTTAGAAATTACATTTCTCGTGTTTCGTGTTATACGTTTCCCGTTTGCGTGCTACTTAGTCTTTTTGTCAGGAAAAAGTAGGTTTAGCCTCTACCCAGAATGTCGCCTTTCTTCTTCGATCTCCAGCCTCCGCCCAGAATGTTGCCTTTCTTCTTCGATCAATCTCTTCTTATATGCGCTACCTTGCTTCGTATCCAGGTATTTTATCCTCCACGCTCCTTGTTTAATTTGAAACGCAGGAACGATCTTACTAGAAATTAAAAACTTGACCAAAAAAACTCCTATCCGTTTAATCGTTTATTAATCTTACAGGAAATGGTAAAGACTTAATCGTTTATTGAAGAAGCTATAGAGTCAATTACAAAAAGTACCAGTTTGAATGGTTCGTTGGAAGTGATGTACTAGTTTTAAAAATGCATATATGTATGAATCAACCGTTAGGCAATATTGACATTTGACACTAATAAGAGTATGAGCTTCAAGTTCTTTATCCGAAGTTCCGGTCTGATCTCATAACGGATGCCGTGGTTGCTATTTCATTCTATAATGGCTCTTCTACTGCTTTTCTTTTGCATGAAGCTGGGAGATGCCCAGATCTATTTGTGACTTTTTTCTCTGTTTGCTTTGTTCTTTTTCTTCGCGGTTTTCCTTTTTGTTTTGACTTTTTATTCTCTGTTTTCTCATTTGGATTTCCGTTTCTCTTATGCTGTTTTGACTTTTTCTTTCTTCTTTTACCATCATGTTTTGCTCAATCTGTTGTATGGAAAGATTCTTTTGCATTTTGAACCAGACACAATCCCTTCCCAATTGCATGTGAGTTTGTCAAGTGAAATGCACACATAAGACTAATCCTTAGTCATGGACTCGGGTCCGGGTCGGGCCTAGGCCTGGCTGGGCTTTTGTTTTTTGGTAGAAGACCCGGGACCGGCCTGGGTTACCACCGGATCCGGGTCGGGTCCATGGTTTTTTTTTGCTTTTCTTAGTAACCCCCGAGCCCCCCACCCCCCAAACCCTCCCAAAACACCCAGCCCAACTCAGGGAAAAGCCCAAAACAATGAAAAAACAAAAAAAAGGAGGCCCGAACCAGGCCCGGGCCGGGTCACCATTTGTTCAGCCCGAGCCCGCACCCGCTATTACCTCCGGTCCGGGTCAAAGACCGGTACCGGGCCCGAAGCGCCGGGCCGGGCCGGTTCACGGGTCGGGTGGCCCGAACCGAGTCCAAGACTACTAATCCTTGTAGACATCTGAATTTCAGCACCTAAAATGTGTGTGTCTAAGATGACTCTTATCTGGGTGCAGACAAAGCCTAGCTTTCTGATAAGCCTTCCTCACTCTGGTACTTTCAATTTAGCATGTCAGATGAATTGCGAGCCAACCACTGTTAGGCCAAACAATCTGAAACCAGATGTTAAAGTGGATCGTTCTTCATTTGCTAATAATCCACATAAGAATTGAGACGAGGTATAAAAAACAGTGACAGAACCTACACAATGCAGAGTCAAGAGAAGCAACCGGGTGTCAGCTTCCTTGCCAGTTGACCATTACCTTATCTTTTCATCTAGTGACTCCATTTCCATCTGCACTTGTTTGAAAGCAAAAATATGTTCTCACGGTTCTCAAATTTCTCAGATAATCTGTTGTTTCAAAATTATTGCTTAGTTGCAAAGTCATCCTATAATTCAAAATATATTAAATAAAAACTAACATGTACAGTCTTCACTATCCCCTTTTAGATTAATGTTTTAGGATGCAACTTTATGTGTTAATATGGCATTAGTCTTTTTTAAACGATGAAACCTATGTGTTAGTATGCCGGCTGTGATTTGTTTTCTCGGTGTCCTTTAAAGTTTAAATCATTGGGTTCAATGTGGATTATTGACAGAAAAACAAGAATACAATATTCAAGATTGGACAGAACGTTGACCATTGTATACCATAAGTCCATAACATTCCAACACTAACATAAAAGATGAAATACTCAGCAGAGGGTTGAGAATATGGAATCTTACATTAGTCTCAAGTCTCAAACATTTGTCTTCCTTCTCCTTCTACACGCTTGTTGACTTTCTCTGCCTACAGAAGTGCGTCACCAAAGATGGTTTGATGAAAAACCAAAATCTAAAAAACAATGTTAATCATGTACTCCCTACGTCCCTCTAAAATTCTTCTCACTTTTTTGGGACGCCCCAAAAAATTGTTCTCATTTCCTTTTTTGAAAAGTTTTGTGTGGCTCATTTATCTTTTTCTTACTCAACTATAATCACACATTTGTACTTTATTCTCACGTTCTTAAACTCTGATTCAAGTTAAACCGAGAAGACTTTTAAGAGATGGAGCAAGTACAATTTTGAAGTGTTTCATGAGGACAAATAATTGAGTTATTTACGGCTTTTAACTCATTCTTATCATTTTGCTCATCAGAAGAGTGACATGTGCTCGGCATGTGTGCAAAATATGAATTATCACTAAACATATAAGGTTTATGAACATTAAATAGCAACGTTGTCTTCCAAGAGGTTGAACTTTGAGGTGGATTGGAGCTTAGTTAGAAATCAGAATATGTAGCCAGTGAGTACCTCTTTCTCCTCTGGGATCACTTGTGAACTATTCTCAAAGCTGTGCAGCCTGTGCTTCTGAAATTTCTTTTTCGCCCAAGCTATCGCTTCATCCACACCAATCTCTTCATTAAAAACTCCTCTAAATCTTCTCCCATTGATATCAATAACATATGAGCTCAATAACTAGTGGCGGAGCCAGACATTTAGAGTTAAAGGGGCCGGTCCTTAACAATTTTAAATTGCAGGGGCCAAAGTGTAAAATATCAATATCCTTTCTACAGATTAAAAGTATTTATACATAATATATACATAAGATTTTTTTTTTCTTGCGGGGGCCGTGGCCACCTCCAGCCCCTCCCTGTCTCCACCCCTGTCAATAACTTCACCTTCCTCGTATTTTTTGGAGACTTTTTGATCTCTCATTGCTCTTCTTGAACACACCATAATCTATCATGTTATTTTAAGGTATTGTTCTCTTACTTCTACAATAAAAGTTTTTCATCAACTTACAAAGATTACTGATGTTTAATTGGTTGGTCACTTTATAGAGAAAATTGTCCAACATGAGACTAAAACTCAACTTTTTTCCCAAAATAGGATCACATTCATGTTTTTCCCTAAATAGGACCAACCTTACCATTTTTACCCCTAATCCTATTTAATTAATTAATTAATTGATCTAAATAATTGTCCCCCTAGTTTCCTTGCACAACCAAGGCAGTCCTTCGGTGGCGAGGCAGTCCATGGTGGCGGAAGAACTCCGGCAGCCGGTCAGCAGCGAATTTCGGCGGATTTTGGTGGCGGCGGCGAACTCCAGCAATTAATTAACCCAATTAATTGTCCCCCTAGTTCTCTTGCACAACCAAGGCAGTCCGTTGGTAGCAGGTCAGTCCGGTGGCGGCGGCGGCAGTTTCTGGCGGCGGCGAACTCCGCCGGCGGCAGAAATGCTAGGAAAAGTCCACAAAAAAATCTGGAAAATTTTCCAGCAGTGGTCGCCGGAGCTCTGGCAGAGGCTTCGGTCTGGCGGCAACTGGTGGTGTTCGGCAGGAGGCAGTTGGCAGCAATCCTGGGGCAGCATTAGGGGTATTTTGGTCTAATCACATATAAAAAGTCATATTTAAGAATGTTTAAACTAAATGATCCTATTTTGAGAAAAATGTCATGTTTTACTTCTACTGGCGTAAAAAGCCCTACTTTATACTTCGTATATCAAGATTTTTTGTTGACACTTCGTACGCAAGCTAGTAGTATGGGGGAGGTGGTGGATCCGGAGCCTCTACCTTACTTTAGAGTAAGGTAGAGTGCCTTGCTTCCTTCCGGTCGTCCGATCGACAATTCAACGGTCGGAGATCTTGGGCTCCACTTTTTCGCCGATCTCGAGGTCGTGTTGGCCGCTCCTCTCCCGTCCGATGCGCAAGGCACCCTCCTAGTCGGGTAGAGGATCCCAATCCGGAGGTGGTTAGGGACAAATTGAAGATTTAAAGTCAAAGAGCGAAATCTTTTCGCTAGTATAAGGCTTTATCGATTTTTTATTAAAAAAAATATCATTATCAGAGATGCCACATTTAAATATGCACATTCTCATTCTACACAATAAGCAAAATAAATTAGATTTTATAATTCAAGCAAAACATAAAAAATGGCAAATAAAAAAAATTGTAATAAAAAAGTTAGAATTTTACCAAATTACTGATGGCAAATAAAAAGAAATGTAATTAAAAAATGGAATTTTATCAATTCAAGACCCGAAAGATAAACGAATTATCAATCCGGGACCTGAAAGATGAAATGCATTGATATAAGACTCGAATGATGAAAAACTATCAATTTAGGACCTGAATGATTGAAAACTATCATTCTAGGACCTAAGTTGTGATAAATTTTGTAATTTTTTTTATTTTGAAAATTTTAAATATTATTTAGTTTTATTAAACTAATAAACTTTTGTGAAGAAAAGTTTTTAAAAAATTAGTAATGGAATTAATAGAAAATTAAATAAATCAAAACCTATGAAATGTTAGGTCTTAAAATGATAGTTTTTTATCATTCGGATCCTATATCGATACGTTTCATCTTTCGGGTCCTGAATTGATAGTTAATCTATCTTTCGGGTCCTGAATTGATAAAATTCCAAAAATGGAATTTTACTAAACTATTGGATGATAAAGAATCTTATCAAATCAAATTTAGACAATTTATAGTAATGAAAATCTTGGTAAATTAATTCACTAAGTGTGGTTAATCAAGTGTTCACCCGTAATTTAGAGTGTCATGGATGTTTGTGAAACTCAAATGGGAACTTAGCAATCCTTAAGATCGTTTTATCTTCACCCCTCCCTTTTATTATAGCTAATCTTCAAAATCTTTCTCCTTCCAAACCCCCAAATATACCCAAGGATTGATCAACATAGCTAAGCTTTCTTCCTCTATAGGGAGCTAGTCTCCAAGAGACTTGACTACTATCAATGAATGAAAAACTTTGGACGAAGTCTACGTCTACAAATTACAATCTACATCTCCGTAGCCATTTATCACGGGAGAAGATGGAGAAATGAAAGATAAAGAAATATACGAAGTACTAAAGATTAATGAGAGGCCGTGAAAATAAAACATCGAGCTCAAACATTACCCACGAATAATGACACTTTTAAGTCACATTTAGCCGCTATTAAACACATGCTTTTGTGTAATCTCAAAAATGAAGAACTCAATCGTGAGTACATGCTTCCTCAATATGCAAGAATGACATGGAAGCTTCCATACACATAGAAGTGACCTTTCACCGTCCTAGTATCTAGTTTTGATGTTATAAATAGAGAATTTGGAGAGTCTCTCTATCATCAAGTAAATTAGATTATGGAAGCTTTCATACACGTAGGAGTGATCTTTCACCGTCCTAGTCCTAGTATCTAATTTTGATGTTATAAATAGAGAATTTGGAGAGTCTCTCTATCATCAAGTAAATTAGATCATAAATCATCATACAAGCTCATATTAACATGATCCTATTATTCCCAACAAAACAAAAAATGACTCTTATTACCCTTATTTTTGCATTGAATTTGTCTTTTTTAGCATTGACCAATACACTTTCCTCTCATATCTTACTTATCTTTTTTAGGCTTGAAAGTGTACCTTAACTCTCTGTCTCATAACAGGTACATTTATAATAATAATAAATCTAATATTGCGTATTTCTTAACTTTCCCGTATTCGTTGATTTTACAATACATTTTACAAATTAGAAATGTAATAGGATAACATTATGTGCACACAGATATAAAATTAGGTCTTATGTTTATCACTACATAGAGGCCCTCTTTGTCCTCTACTTCCATAATCAAATGGAATGAAAAACCCATTTTTTATAACCCAATGTGAACATTATTCCCTGAATTAGATCGTGAATTTAATTCTGGTGTGAATTACCGTTTGCTTTATTGCGATTCGTTTCATACACGTTGGGCATGTACATTTTTTAAACAATTTTACGGCACCATACAATTTGGTAGAACTTTTTAAGAACTTCTACAGATTTTTTAATTCTTGTGAAAAACTTGAGTATAATACTGCAAATTCTATTCCTGAAGGGGTATCATTTATCTTATAACACCATTACTGTAAATAAGAGACGTTTGGGTAAAGGAGCTTTATTGAAGATTTGAAGCAACCAAAGCTTGGGATACACACACATCACCATCAATTCTCAACACAACAAAAAAAGTGAACACTAAAGCGCTAAACCCATCATCTCAAGCCTCAGTAACAATTAAGCCCTCCCACTCAATCTACATTGACTTGGAAAACGTCTTTCCTTTCTTCCTGCTTCACCTTCGGAACAGCTACCTTCAACACCCCATTCTTCATCCCCGCCTTAATGGAGTCAAGCTTGTACAGATTCGGGGGAATGTCCAGCCTCGTTGAATACCTTCTTCGTCCGTAATCCTCTCCATCGTTCTTCTTTGCGTCCTCGTCCACGGACTCACCTTTAATCAATAGCGTGTTATCCTCCACGCTGACCTTGACGTCGCCCTTGTCCAGTCCTGGCATGTCCATCTTGATGTAGAGCGCGTTCTCATCCTCCCGCACATCCCAACCCCTCCTCGGCGCGGCGGCAGGAACAAACCCGCCGAACGAGGCAGCGAGCGGATTCTCGAGGAATTGATCCATCATGTTTAGCAGCTGGCTTACGCTCCTCGGGGGCGAAAGCGGATCGAAGGAATCTGGAGAAACATAACAGAAAAAATCACACCGTTTATCTCAACTGAAACCTAAATACCAAAATACGGAGTGATATGAAGGTAACCAAACGAAATTTAGGAGAAATTGGAAGAATATACGAACGACAGTACTTGCCTGAAAAGACGCCAGGGGAAGAGTCGCGGCGGCGAGAGACAGATCGGCCTGAGCGGCGTTCAACGTCGACGTCGCGGTCATCGTCCTCGTAGGCCGTCATCTGAGCATTGGTGTTGAAGGATCTGAAAACAGAAGGGGCGGCGGCTGCCTGGCGCGCAGGGTTGACGAACTTGTTGAAGAGAGCAGATGTGGTGGCGGCAGCTCGCCTAATAGCCATTGAAGAAGCCATAGTTCTCTGTGATATTGAAAAGAGAGGAAATTGAATCGATCTGAGCTGCTTTAGTGCACAGTGAACTCTAAATTCCCTTTGAGATGGTTTGAAAATGGATGGCACGCCCCTATATAGTGGAAGTGAAAAACGGAAGGTGGCTTGGGGAAGGGGAAGACGATAGTTCCAGAGAGTGAAAATGAAGACTGTAGAATGTTCGGTTTCCGCTAGATGGTTCTAGACGTTATACTCCGGTAATAGATAAACGAGATTTATTTATTTATTTATTTTAAACGGCTATCAGGTCAGATTTACACTTGGCGAGGCTCATCCGTGTTCACCCGTTAATTTTTTATACTCCATTCACCCGTTCATCATCCATTAAAAATAATATCCACATCCAACCCATCCATCTTAAACGGGTTACCGGGTGGATCGGGGTGAGTTGCGGGTGAAATATAAATAGTCAAAATGAGACAATAAATAATTTACAAAGAAAAATCATGACAATTAAAAATCAAAAATTAAGAATTCATTGTAAAATAACAACAAAAACATGAGCAATTAAGTATATTACAATAATTAATTCACTGTGCGGCTACTCCGTTGTCCCTCGGAAATCGGAATCTCGGCTTTTCAGAGTATCTGTCTAGGCGTCCACCTCCAACTCTCCAAAATAGGGCTAATGAGATTAGCCGATTAGTAATTCAGGAACATATACTCTGTAATATGTATATGGAGTAACATATATACGTGTTTAAGTATCTAACTATGTATTAATATATTTATATTAACTATTATTATTATTATTATTTATTAAGTATATATGGAGTATAATATATATTATATTTTTTTTGTATGCGGGTCAACGTGTGGGTGGATGGAACGGGTGACGGGTCGGGTAATGGGTTGGATGAGTCTTCATCCACACCTGATCCATCTCGTCTTTCAGTCCACCCGTCATCCATTTTTCATCCATACTTCTTCGGGTTTTCGTCCATATTTTCGGATCGGATTGACCGGGTATCCGCGGGTGCGGGTGATATTGTCAGCCCTATCTATGCTCATCTTTCTACTTATCTACAATCCTTCCGTGCTCCATTGTCTATTTGCAATTCGACATTTTCTTTGGATCAAACTAGAAAAATCTTATCCACATTTATTTATGTAAATACAAATAGAAAATATATTAGTGTGGGTGGATGGAACGGGTGACGGGTCGGGTAATGGGTTGGATGAGTCTTCATCCACACCTGATCCATCTCGTCTTTCAGTCCACCCGTCATCCATTTTTCATCCATACTTCTTCGGGTTTTCGTCCATATTTTCGGATCAGATTGACCGGGTATCCGCGGGTGCGGGTGATATTGCCAGCCCTATCTATGCTCATCTTTCTACTTATCTACAATCCTTCCGTGCTCCATTGTCTATTTGCAATTCGACATTTTCTTTGGATCAAACTAGAAAAATCTTATCCACATTTATTTATGTAAATACAAATAGAAAATATATTAGTGTGTGGAATATTGGCAAATTCATTTTAATTTTTTTTCTTTCTAAAATGCTAATTTATGATAATTTTAAGATAAAGTGCTTAACAATTGCGAATAAATATATGAATTGAATATATGACTGCCGATCATGTTAGGTCGGTTTGACATGACTCGCCGTCGGGCCGAGAGCATTTGTGTCCCTTACCGGTGCAATTTTTTTCATAAATTTTTTTTGGAACACATTTCATCATCAAGTCTAGTTTATTCTTACGAAATTTCAGCTAAAAATTCAATTGAGAAGACAGTCAAATAAATTGTAGAAAAAAGTTGCATTATTTATATATAAGCACAGTTTTTATAAAAAAGTATTTAACTCCCTTCTCGATGAAACTTTAGGTTGAAATTTGGTATGGATAAAGTAGACTTGATGAGGAACATGCTTAAAAAAATTATCAAAATATTCTACCCAGAAGGACCCCGGATGACCTCGGCCTGACGGCAGTTTCCATCAGACCAGCCTGATATGATCTGCCCTCTTATACAAATTGATTATATTATCTCTTTCAATTTTCGGGACTACTTTATGTTCACTCGTACTTTAATTAAAAAGAAATGAGAAGTTAAAAGGAAAAAGGACAAATCTCTCTATATACAAACCAGAGTGGAAATCCTAGCAAATTTCCCGCCTAAAGTCACATGTCAATTGTCGGGTCGGGTCTGATGCAACGGGTTTGGGCATTTAGCTGAGAAAATAGTACTACGGGCACTTCCAATTTAATGCTTAGAGCAACTTTAATGATGCTGTGGATCGGTAGAAATGGAAGGCCACGTATACTAAATCGATAGTGGGATACAAATATCCTCTCCAATGGTAGTGTTTATTTTTTTAGTTGTGCTGATGTGGAAGTGCAAATGGTAGAAAGTGTCTCACGGTCTGTCTCAGTTCAGCAAGCCCATCAAACATGCTGACTCAGCAAAAATTAATGTTTTAACGAAACTTTTTGGCGGTAATACAAGGCGGTAATCGAAAACCATCCACCAAAACAAAAAATCCACCGCTGAAAAAAGGCAAAGGTATTCTCATCTTATAAGAACGAAGCACAGGAGGCCAAGTCGAAGCTAGGTTTTCTCCGCTGGTTTTTTTCAGAACACGGAGCATCCAGGTTTTTTTACTCACTCTTTAATCTGATTATCAACCATGACATAGTGCAATTTGATGATTAAACGGATGTTAACAAAGAATCACAAGTAAATTCAATTACATTACATCTACTTAAGAGATCTATGCTTCGTTCCTCTTTTTAACATACGTAATTTCAATTATAATTTCATTTTTACATCTACCTAGTTTAATTTTTACATCTATGATTCGTTCCTGATTTTTTCATCTGCTTTTCGTAGTAGATGCTTTTATGCTAAACACATGCTTTTTAATCACTGATTCTTTGTTCCTGCTCCAATTGAAGTAATCATAGTATTATTTGAGATTTTTCTTTTAATGGTTAGGTATCGTTAATAATTCTTACATTTGCACTTTATATGTTGTATGGTTCAAGTCTCTTTACTTTTGTTGACAAAAGCTCTCATTATTTAAGAAATGCTCTCTGGAGCTTTGCTTCTCGGAAAGACATGAGTTATGCTAGTTTGTTATCCAGCCTAGTTAGTATTTGAACTTTGCTTCTAGGTTCTGTTTGAATATGCATTATGTATCCATTACATTACCATTTTTCAGTTTTACGCTTGAAACAGATGGGCTATTATATGCAACCTGATACATATATAGTCATCGCATTAAATTCTCCAAGTTTTGCAGATCACATGAATAACTTGAACTACTAACATGCTCCAAAAAGGGAAACTTGCAATATCAGATTTACTAGTATGATGATAATTAGAATAATAATTGTAAAAATGATGCAATAGGCGGTCTGCATCACTAAACAAGCAATGAAGTGGGTCTTGAAAACTCCACAGAAGTTCCAAAATAAAAAATTTGTTTGATTATGCATTGTGTATCAATTACATTACTATTTTTCAGTTTTACTCTTGAAATAGGTGGGCTATTTATTTTAATGAAATATTGATTTTCTACATAGATGGAGCCGACATCGCATCCCTCCTTTGTGGACCATGAACATCTCCAGAAAGATAGTGAAGTAACTGATCTTACTTCTCTTTACGGTAATGCTTCACAAATCAACTCACAGTCATCCATGCCTGCATTGAACCAATACGGTCTAGCAAACATGCCTTTTAGTCCTAACTTTATGATGAATCCATCGTTTGCTCCTCGTGCTCACTCACCTTTGGGATATGGGTTCTCTTTTCAAGACCTTTTACACTCCCCTAATATTCCATTCGAGAGTCCTGTTACTAAAACAAGCAGAGAACCAGATAAAAGTAACAAGAGCAAACAAAATGCGCGTATCTCTAATACAGGCGGAGGCTCCAAAAATTGGAGCAAAGACGAAGATGTAGCACTAACACAGGCGTGGCTATACATTTCCGTTGATGCCGATGTTGGTAACAATCAAAAAGTTGCTAATATGTGGAACCGTATATCCCAAATTTGGAGGGAGAAAATGGGAACTTATGACGAGTCGCGCACGACAAATAGCTTACAATGTCGTTGGAACAAGATCGTAGCCGCAGTTAACAAATTTCATGCTTTATATGAACGACTACAAAGGCAACCAAAAAGTGGAGCAAGCCAAGAAGATATGGTAAACAATACTTTATAACTATTTGAGTTGTTAAATTGTATTCTTATTTCAATTGAAATATTACTATCTGCCTTGATTTTATAGTGTGTTGTTTGAGTGTGTGCAAGAATTGACTTTTTATTTGCAGAGGCGAGAGGCAATGCGCATGTATGAGGATATTAATGAAGGTCAATCTTTCAAACATGAGCATTGTTGGGAGATCATGAAAACAAATTCAAAGTGGTGCACGAAGGAGGTTAATAGGACCAAAGATTTGTCCAAGCAAAAAACTGCCAATGCTAGTGGTCATACCCAAGAATCAATTCCACCAATGAACTCAGGTAATGAAGACCAAAACTGTATCGATCTTGATGTTACTAGTGATGGTAAGCGCAGTGATATTGAGCGTCCTCAAGGACGAAAAGCTACAAAAGAAAAAAAAAGGAGGCTGAATGATGAAAAAAATGTCGTTGACGCTTTGAATAAGATACACACTGTCTTGGATAAACAAGTTTCTGTTAATGAGGAAGAGGTCAAGATGAAGAAGGAGAAAGACTTAAAGGACTTTGAATTGCGAGAAAAGGTAATGCAAAAAGAGTTGGAATTTAAGGAAAGAGCTGAAAAGAGAAAGGAACTGCAGTATATTTTGAACCAAGATGTCAACAAACTTCCCTTTAGCATGAGAGAGAGATTTGAGATGTACCAATCTCAAATTTTTAAGGAATGGGAAAACAATGGACGATTTGGTAATTATAGACTTTCCTACCATTTGTGTTACTTACTTTTAACTATACTAGTTATAAACAATAATCAATTTAAAAACTCATTACTTTTATAATGTGTGACAGGTGTGAATAACAGTTAATGAAGTTCAGCTGTTGATGAAGACAAGTATTATAATTTAGTTGAATACTGTGAAGGCTATTGATTTATTGTTTATGGTTTTTTGTTTCATTTTCTATTCTTGAACATCCTTTTATTTTTTAGAAGTACTTTTGTTTATGGAATATTAGAGAAAAGATCCAGTTTCTGTTAAGTCTCATGCAGCCTTTTGAAAAGATTGTTGCTTTCTTTTAAAGTCCATTACTCTGCTTTCTATTAAAATTGATTACGGCTTTTCTCATGAGATACTAGTGAATGACTGAATGATAGTTGAACTAGAAAACTGCATTTTTGTGGCATCACTAGTTCTTGAACAAGATATATATCTTGAATGTTGAGGGGTAACTAATCCCAATGTTAGAAGCATGACTCTCGTTTGCCCTACTTTTATTGTATACAAGGAAATTTTTGTCATATGAGAAGGATTATTTTTGTCATATGGGTACAATAAAGGGCCTGAGGCGCCATATTAAAAGTCATGGCTTTTTATATAATAAAAAAAATAATGAATGAATGCTTAATGTGAACATAGGAAAAGTAAACTAGAAAAAAGAAGTAGAGAAAAATCTTCCTAACCTTTGCCAGGATTGTATTATTCCTACAATGGTTTCTACCCATTTCCATCGAATTGTGTTGCAGATAGCAATAAGGGGACAATCAAAGTTGTAGTTGCATATAAACCTCAATTTCTTTGAAAAAATCTTTTTGAATAAAATTGTGTCTTTTTTTATTCTATTTCAATTTCTGGGGAAAAAGCTCACTGATATGGGAACAACGACCTTGCTATCACTGTGGTATTAAAAGTGAGTTTGAAAATATCATATTTTTTTAATATTTGAAATGATTTAATTGATAATACTCCGTATTTCCATTGTGTGCTTCTGAGATGTTGGTCATGCATCTTTCTGAAATGGGGTTGAAAAAGCTATTCGGTACTTTCATGCTGTTATAGCCGTACTTTCTTGCTATTAGGTACTTTTCTGCTGCTATATGTACTGGGATAAAACTTGTGCAGGATTGGAGCTCAGGTCTTGTTTGATCTGTAAAGCATTTAACTCTATTGATATGTGAAAAAAATGAATGAAAATGTGGGATAACATAAACATGATCATATATTATCACACACAGACGTATGCAGTATTAAAAGTAATATCTATGACTGTAGGAAACATTTAGATAGAAGTTTAGAAATTAAAACTATTTCAACAGCAAAATGTACGTGAAAAGATACATACTTTTCTTTCAATAAAACTAACTTGCTGCGCTAGCATCATCTTCCAGGCCACTGTCTGGCCACTGACTGGCCACTTCAAGTAGCATGCATTAACTCAAATAAGTTCTCATCTTGCCTCTGTATTAATTTTATTTAGAATACTTATGTATGAAATAATAGAAGTGTTCATAGGATAAATTTTCTTGATTTAAAGAATGATATGTACCATATTTCTTCAAAATACTATATACGTACACAACTAACATATTGAAAATAACAAATTCAAAACTAAATAATTCTATCAAATAACAAACACAAATCTGAGAACAATAATTAAGAGTATAACATCATACTACAGAAACAACATTAAACACTAATGAGTATTATGAGTCTTTCTTATTAAAAGATATAATATAATATCAACTTGTTTGCTGACCACCATATAACTCCCATATATGATTGATGAGATCACTTTTTAAATCCCTATGAACTCTTTTATCTCGCACTTGTTTCATTCTTCCAATCATTCTAGAGACAATAAAATTATAATCACGTTCTAATTCCACGTTTTCAACTCTTTCGTCTCCAAGAGGTTGCCAATTTTCAGGATCCATTCCTTGGCTACTTTCACTCTCAATGATCATATTATGCAAGATGATACAAGTCTTCATTATCTTCCCCAAATCTTTTTCATTCCACATGCGTGCGGGGCCTTTTACAATATGCCATCTACTTTGAAGAACCCCAAAAGCACGCTCCACATCCTTCCTTATAGATTCTTGGCGTTGAGAAAATATTTTCTCTTTAAGAGAAGAAGGCTGAGAGATAGACTGCATTAATGTAGCATATTGTGGATAAATTCCATCAGTCAGATAATACCCCATGTCGTAATGATGACCTTGCACTACATAGCTACATGGTGGTGAAATGCCATTAATAATATCATCAAATAGTGGAGATCTATCTAATACTGTTATGTCATTATTAGTACCAGCCATTCCAAAAAATGCATGCCAAATCCACAAATTTCTTGAAGCAACAATCTCTAATATGAGAGTTGGAACTCGTTTAAAACCATTTGTATGTGTACCATGCCAAGCGGTTGGACAATTCTTCCAATGCCAATGCATACAATCAAGACTCCCTAACATACCAGGAAAACCTCGCCCTTCTGCTTCTTGAAGAAGGCCCAAAATATCTTTTTCGTTTGGTTTTCTCAAATACTCTTGTTCAAAAACACTTATCACAGCATCACAAAAATGTTTAAGGCTTTGAATTGCAGTGCTCTCCCCAATTTGAACATATTCATCCAAAAGATCAGCTGGACAACCATATGCAAGCATCCGGACCGCAGCTATGGTTTTTTGTAAAGGACTTAATCCTTCTTTTCCGGTGGCATCAAACTTTAAAGAGAAGTAACTATCATTTTTTTCTATTGCTTCCAATATGCGAGTAAACAGTTTCACATCCATTCGAAATCTTCTACGAAAATGATCTGGGGTATACTTTGATTGATCACCATTGAAATAGTCTTTCATAATTACCTCATGACGTTCCTTTCTATCGCGCTGAATGTAACGCCTGCGACATCTTATGCCCCCATTAGCATGCTTCTTGCCTCTTAACATTGTTGAAACTGTTATAGAAACATGGACGGCAGTGGTATGAATCAAATCACGACTCATTTTTGAACTACTATCATCTTCTTTTGACAGTTCACCATACAATTTATTTGTCAAGGAGAACGCATCACAGTCAGATGATGAGCTATCACTATCAAGTTCTGACTCTAAAGAAGACATTACTATCACCTGCAAGTTAAGAAAAAGTGCAAGATTGAAAATAATCTCTAATTATTATACTATATATGTTGCTTCAGATTGAAAATATTTTAATCTCTCATGAACAAAATTTTCTGAAACACTTAAAATGCATAACATATTCAAACATAAACTTGTTTAAGCGAGCATCTAATTTTAAACGTGCCTTATAATTTATTCGTATATGACAAATACTATAAATGCACTAACACCTTAATCATTTATTTGCTAAATAAAGGCTTCAGCGGCACTACGTACACACACATATATACTACGTGTGTGTATATATATATTCTAGGTTTCAGAAACCGCTACTCATCATCACACAACAATGAATTGGGGATGTATATGAAACATTATATTAAAGCGCAATAGCAAAATAAGATGAAAAAAATTCAAACTTACCTGCGGCTGATTAAAGCGCAATAGCAAGTTGGAGCTGACCTGCGGTTCTTTTTTCAGATCGCGTCTTTGGAAAAAGAAGACGGCTGATTTCAGTTGAATGATGTGGCATATGAATAGGAAAGACTTTAAAAAATCCACTACACCGTTGGGGCCTAAAAATAATATTAAAAGTTTGTGTGTCCACCTCAACGTCATGGGCTGTCCATATATGTGACATGTCCACTTTTAATGGGGTGCAATCCACATTCCCATTAAAGATGCTCTTAGTACATGGAGAAGCCAGGATGAATAGACAGGCATTAAATGCGGAGCTTTACTTTAGTCGATTTGCGTATACGGAAGATTTTTTACCAAAGATTTGTTTTGATTTATTGTTTGATATACAATTGAGGCCAAATGTGCAGACTTGGTTCGTAGTAACCAAGAAAGTCGGTATGTGTCAAATCCTACATTTATTGTTCTAGATCTCATATATTTTGAATTGATACGGCCTAATATCCAAGGGATAAAATGTAAATTAACAAACAACCAATTCACTATAAATATGGTTCCTATACAAGTGAAATTCCACAAAACAATAAACTTCATTGACGCTTAGGGAGAGAGTTGTGTGAGCGCAAGAAATTCCAGCCACAATTAGAGGGCAGAAGCTGGAAATTATTCTACAGGACAACCGGGCTTCTATGGATCCTTGCCACCCTACAAAGGTAGAAAAAGTCAAAATAAAACAAATACGGAGTAATATCCATATATTTTCCTTTTTTCAATATTTATATCCATATTTTTTAATCCGTACCAATTAATATCTATTTTTTTCTTTTTATTTCGCAGTGGCGATTGAACACAATTTAGGAATTATCAATGAAAGGGGAATTATGGGTAGTCAGCAAAACAAAGGTAATACTATGGATTCATAACTTATGGTGTTAATGTTACTTTTTGCATTCATAAGTAACACCGAATGATAAATGTAAATACATAAGTGGATGACCGGTTTGACTATAAATGCAACACCTAATAATAAAGAGGGTCTCGCTCAAAGGACATTTAAAATGATTTACAAACAATAGTAGTACAAAAATGCAGTAGAAAGAAAAATGGGCAGATGGAAAACTTTTTTTGGATTGCTAATGGTTTTTGTTAAAACTTAAATTGAATTATGCGTTTCTTTTAAAACTATTTCAATTCAGATTGCTAAATATTGTGAATTTGGTGCTTGAAACTACGATAAAGTGACTGGATTTGTGTTTGAAATTCCAAGTGTTCTGTCTGTTGTGTTTTTCAGGATAACAGTCTTATAAACTTGGAATGATGCTGGCCAGGAATGCAAACCAACACAATTGAGTATATCACTTGAGCAGGATGAAACAAATAAAGAGAGTACAAAGAACATTATCACAATGTCCAGAAAGCATAAAACTAATTCCCAGATGTAAAGCTCAACATTCCTTTATTGTTAAAGGAGAGAGAAATTATAATGCTCTATAAACTCTTCCCCACATATATAATAAACTTACCTTCTTTTAATTCGTACTGCAACCAATTAATGAAGTATTGGAACTCTCAGAAACAAAGAAAGCAATAATTCGGGTTGATTCTTTCAATATTTTTTTCACAAAAACAGAAGTATTAACATCTTATTATATACTCCGTATAAAAGATACACAAAATGTTTTCAAAATATACAGCCATCTTACTTTTTATTAAGTTAAATGTTCTAAATAAAAGATATTTAAACAAAAAAATTGACAGCCTTTCCGTAAAAGGCTATTCTAAAAACGGTGTTTAAGATTAAAAAACAGATACAAGATTTTAACAAATTGAAAGTTATACCATTATTTAACTAAGGTATAGTTTACTTCCAGAAAAGATTCGGTGTGCTGTAATCAGTTGTATAAAGATTCAGATAAACATATCATATTTGAACCTAAATTATATGCAACTGCTTATGCGGTTACTTTAAGAACCGTGTGTAAAGGAAATGTAATACTCTCTCCGTATCAAATTAATTGACCCGTTTGCTTTTCACGCAGTTTAAGACAATTACTGTAGACTTTATTAAAAGTAAGAGGTTTTTGGTACTGTAGCGACACTGTAGCGACACTGTAGCAGTACTGTAGCAGTACTGTAGCTGCTTTTTGAGTGAGATTCTTTCCAAAAAGGGAAATGGGTCAATTAAATTGATACACCAAAAAAGGAAAGTGGGTCAATTAATTTGATATGGGAGTATATGCAGTGTGACAGAATTGGATATACCAAACAGACGAAACAATATGCTTGGTCTGAGATCCTCGATTATCACACAGCCGTGGTACCCAAACATTATGGTCGGAAAATGACAACATCGGATAATAATTCAGCTAGACCGTCGGTGTAGACAGCAATGTTATCTCATTAAAGGCGACAATCGCAATACTCAAAAGACTGAGTGCGTAGTATCAAGTATGTATGGAGTGGGATGGTAAGACTAAAAGACACATTACTCGCCATAGACAGAAGAGCGACCGTTTAGCTGGATGAGAAGAAGAAGAAGAACCGTTGGTCGGTTGAAGAGGCTGATGGTTAAATGATTAGGCTTCTGGGTAAAAGGTTATTTATTTAGGAAGTGTTAGGTTTGGGTTATTGGGTGGGTCTTAATTTAAGGTATTGGGTTGAGTTGGATTTAATTGGGTTAGTTAATACGGAGTAGTTAAGTTTATAACATCAATAATTTAATATGTTTTGTATTATTATTATCATCAAAATTATTATTACGGTATTACTATTAAAGAACTTATCTCATCAGTCCAGTCAAACATGGAGTCCGTTACAGCCAAGCCCGTGTCAAGTGTTTCCTGATTGATTTTTTTGATGAATTTTTGTGATCAGTCTTCACTCATGGTCAACTGTACGTGGCAGCGTATAGAGTTACCAATTGCAAAGGCATGAAAATATTGATCTATATTGAGGATGGCAAACAAGTCGACCATACTACTAATGTTGTTTACAAAAAAATCTTTCGGAATTTGTAGTATATCTTTACGTTGAAATGTTATATCTCTTTTTTATGGGAAAAATAATAAAAATACCCCAAACTTTGAAGGAGTGTGAGATGAGTACTCCAAACTTGCATATGTAATTTAATTGCCCCAAACTTTGTATAAAAAGTTATTTTAGCACCATAGTCAAGTATTAATTTTTTCAAAAATGTAAATTTATGATGTTAATTGCATAATTTAAAATATTTTAGAATTCATAAAGAAACAATGACATTCTAAACTTCCATTGCGAAATAAATAATGTCACCCTCAATCTATGCAATTGCAACATTTTTAATTTTCTATTTTAAATAATGCAATTAACCCCAAAAATTTACATTTGTAAAAGAAATACTACCTCCGTCCCACTAAGATTGGGACGGAAGAAGGTGGCACGATTATTAAGAAAAGTGGGTTTGTGTGGTTGATATTAAATTGATAAAGTAAGAATAAAGTAAGAATGGTTTAGATCCACACAATCCTTACCAAATTTGGTATGAGACAATCTTAGTGGGACTTCCCAAAAAGGTAATATGGGACAATCTTAGCGGGACGGAGGGAGTAATACATGACAATGGTGCAAAAATAACTTTTTATATAATGTTTGAGGTATTTAAATTACATATGCAAGTTTGGGGTGTTCACTTCACACTCCTTCAAAGTTTGGAGTATTTTTATTATTTTTCCCCCTTTTTATTGGATACATTTGCCTTTGCCAAAAAAATATTACGTTGCCCTGTTTTCGTCGTTGTCTCAACCTCTCTTTAACTACGAACATTTAATATAATTACTTACCGCTTTATTTTGTGTTCAATTCTTTTTGCGTTTTAATAATTGACATCTTAATCACAAATTGGTAAATATTCATCCGCGCATCGCGCGGGTGAGAATCTAGTTAAGACAACAATTAGGGACATATTCAGAAATTTGGATTGTATTGGATTAATTAATTGAAGATTAATATACTAGACTTAAATAATACTCCGTAACAATGTGGGTTAAATATGAAAAATAAAAAAAAAAGTTACACTTAAAAATTTGAAAATAAAAACTACTATGTGTTTCAATCTTAGATAGCCCTATTATAATCCCTCCTTCGTTAACAACTACTATGCATATAATAAATAATACTACGTAACTAACCGAGGGGTGTAGCTCACCTGGTAGGAAGGGAGTGTCACAAGAGAGAGGTCCCGAGTTCAATTCCAAGCAATGACTTGGGATAAAGTTTCACTTTCCATTAGAGTGAGATCAAATCTCAATTTACATCCTCCCAGTTAACTGTCTGATCGATGTTGGGGGAGCCTCAGAGATGTGGTGTCACCTTTTTTTAATAATACTACCTAACTACTATATATCACTTGATTTAGGTTTTGTTTGGTAGATAATTGTTTGGTAGATAATTGTAAATATTCTGATCGATGTTGGGGACACGTACAACTAACAGAAAAAATGTTTTTGTAAGTTTTTTTAAAATAATTTTAGCTTTTAATGTAAGGAAAACGGTTGTAACTGTTTGATAAAAACTGACTGTTTGATTTTGTTCTGTTTGATA
Source organism: Cuscuta epithymum (assembly GCA_945859915.1). Lineage (NCBI taxonomy): Eukaryota > Viridiplantae > Streptophyta > Magnoliopsida > Solanales > Convolvulaceae > Cuscuta > Cuscuta epithymum. The sequence continues at coordinate 1,405,774 of CAMAPF010000046.1, forward strand.
TAACAAATTGTATTGTTGTTACTAATTAATTAATGTTAAAAACTATAAACTTTCTCTCATATGCTACTAAATGTTCTAAAGAAATCTCTTATTTGGAAAAAGGTCTTACAAAATATCCTGACAAACATACAATTAGAAGTTTTTTGAAACTTTTTAGTACAAAGTTATAAGGCAAAGATTTAAGGCGGAGATTTATGTCTACCAAACATCCACTTAATGGAACCCATTTCTAAAAAGATCTCATTATTCAAAAGTGAATATCATTGATTCAAATTTTTAGGGTTTTCCGAAATTATTTTTAATATATTATGACTAAAAGTAGTCCTACTCACTTTATTAGTTTAAAATTAAATATAGATTAATATTTTTAGACTCACTCTCATAAAGCATACGCTAAAAAATCAGATGTAAACAACCTTTATTTGAATCATAAATACATAATTATTTCTTGAAATTTTATCACTGACTCACATTTTTAATTAAAATCCACTATCGTGTTGGAGCATTCACAGATTCAAGTGTCTTTCCGTTTTTACTCCAAAAAAAAAAAGAAACTACGTATTTATAATTAATATAAAAAAACTATGAATTTATAATTAGGATTATTAGCTAAATATATCTCCAATTATCATCAAATACATAAATATATCTCATACTTTCACTTTTACTAAAAAAGACTCAAACTTTGATTTTTTTCACAATTACAGTTTCAATGAATGAATTAGTATAACTTAAGAAGAAAATCATATTTATATTTCATATTTTCACTTCTTTCTAGTTTTAAGTTTACAAACTTGTATTGTTATATCTTAGTGATAAAAATGTGTATTTTTGAGAAAACAAAAAAGAAAAGCATAATTGAGTGTAATATAATAATGTTGATTTTAATCATCGTCATGACAATATACTACAGCAAGTTTTAATCACATTTTTATAAATAGATTTTATTTCAGTCATATTTTCTAAAAAAAGATTTAAAATATAAAAAAAATTTGAAAAGATTAACACAGAATTACAGAAAGGGTGGTGTTTTATAGTGCTTTCACTTTTTCTTTTAGACAAAAGAAAATTATCAATTCTGTTCATAAAAATAACCAATTTTTACCCTTGTATAATCTATAATACGATAGTATAAATCAATTCTTAAAAGTAAAATAAGTACTCACGCTTACTATTGCTTCCATTCTTTTTGTATTTGTATCTTACTTTTAAAAGAAAACAATTATATCTCTGTCAATGTATTTCATGTAGCCAATGTTAAACCCATATCATTCTAATTGATTATATATAGTCATTAGGTAGACCTAAAGTTTGGTTTGTACTCCGTATTTTTTTTCCTTTTCACCTTATGACCTGTTTGTTTGGGAGTTAACCCTTTTTGTTTTGCAACAAAAACCTAAGTTATGTATTAACCTCACTTCACTCATGAGAATCTGGAAGAATCTTAAATCGAAAAACCTCCGAATCGGGGGTTTTGGATGTTAAGTTCTCATTTAATATAAAATAAAGTAGAATACTTTCATTCAAACAATATTTATTCTAGATTCACCTTCTATATTTCAAAACACTATTTTACGTACACACCTAGGTTCACTTAGATTAATCTAGTTTTATTAAAACCTAGATTTATTTTATTGCACTAAGTTTAATTAACTTCACACTATCCACACTTCTAGGGTTTAGATTGATCTATGTAGAATTCGATAGAGGAGCAATGACTTGTGAGAATAGAGTAATTGTCCAAGGTGATCATGTTTCCAGTTTCCTAGCATATCATGGAGGCAATTCAGAGACAAGAGAAATGTGTGACATTTGGGAGGTGTGCATTAAGAGTGGAATTTGTTAAATTTGACCATGAAGTTGCTTGATCAAAATCTGCATGTTGAACAACCCTGAGGGGAAGACATATACCTCACAAAGTCCTACAATCCAAAAATGTTTATTTTTGAATTTTGAGAAACCAGAGATTGGGATTCAACATAAATTCTCAAAAGAATAAGTGAACACTGAGGTGCTAATCCCATCATACAAAGCCAGTCCCACTCACTCTACATTGACTTGGAAAACATCCTTCCTTTCTTCCTGCTTCACCTTCGGAACAGCTACCTTCAACACCCCATTCTTCATCTCTGCCTTAATGGAGTCGAGCTTGTACAGATTCAGTGGAATGTCCAGCCTTGTTGAATACCTTCTTCGTCCATACTCCTCTCCGTCGTTCTTCTTTGCCTCCTCTTCCGCCAATTCGCCTTTAATCAATAGCGTGTTCTCCTCCACGCTGACCTTGACGTCGCCCTTGTCCAGTCCTGGCATGTCCATCTTGATGTAGAGCGCGTTCTCGTCCTCTCGCACATCCCAACCCCTCCTCGGCGCGGCGGCAGGAACGAACCCGCCGAACGATGCGGCGAGGGGATTCTCAAGGAATTGGTCCATCATGTTCAATAGCTGGCTTACGCTCCTCGGGGGAGAAAACGGATCGAATGAATCTGCAGGAATCACAGAAAAAATCACACCGCGTTTCTCAATTGAAACCTAAGGATACCAAAATACGGAGTAATATGGAGGAAACCAAACGAATTTTAGGAGAAATTAGAAGAATTCACGAACGGTAGTACTTGCCTGAAAAGACGCCAGGGGTAGAGTCGCGGCGGCGAGAGACAGATCGGCCTGAGCGGCGTTCAACGTCGACGTCACGGTCATCGTCCTCGTAGGCCGTCATCTGAGCATTGGTGTTGAAGGATCTGAAAACAGGAGCACCGGCTGCCTGGCGCGCTGGGTTGACGAACTTGTTGAAAAGAGAAGATGTTGTGGCGGCAGCTCTCCTAATAGCCATTGAAGAAGCCATAGTACTCTGTGAAATTGAAATCAGAGGAAATTGAATCGATTTGAGTTGCTTAAGTACACAGTGAGCTTTCAATTCTCTTTGAGATGGTTTGAAGTGGAATGGCACGCTATTTTATACTGGAAGTGAAAAGCTCAAAAGCGGATGATGCTTGGGGAAGGGGAAGACGATAATTCCAGAGTGTTTGAGAGTGAAGACTGTAGAATGTTCGGTTTCCGCTAGATGGTTCTAGACGTAACCGGTAGATAAACGAGATTTTATTTTTAATTTTTTAATTAACCGGCTAGGTGTCTCGGATGTACTCCCTCCCAAAAAGATTTGTCAAATTTCTTTTTATGTATGTTCCAAAAGTGTTTTCATTTTTATTTAAAGTAGGGAATATATGATTAAAGCTAATTTTCTTTCTTTAACACAAATTTCAACCATACAATTTTTACTTATTAATCCACGTGAAAGTCAAAGTTGGCAAACCTGTTCGGGACGGAAGGAGTATATGACTATATTCCCTCCTTGCCTATTTGGTATTAAAAAAAGGGATAAGGGTCAGATAGGGCCTCGAACTCGAAAAAGAATGTCAAATAAGGTCATATTTAGGATGCTCTGTCCGGCCGACGCCATTTGGGGCGGTTCCAGATGCCATTTTTTGATGAAATTTTTTTAGCATCTTCCTCATTAAGTCTAGTTTACCCATACTAAATTTCAGCTAAAAATTCAACCGGGAAGGTAGTCAAATGATTTTTTGAAGATAATTGTGAAGTTAAACAACGTCGTACATTTCGGAAAATCATTTGACTACCTTCCCGGTTGCATTTTTAGGTGAAATTTGGTATGAGTAAACTAGACTTAATGAGGAAGATGCTCAAAAAATTTCATCAAAAAATTCCCTCAGGAACCACCCCAAATGGCGTCGGCCGGACAGAGCATCCTGAATATGACCTTATTTGACATTTTTTTTTCGAGTTCGAGACCCTATCTGACCCTTATCCCTTAAAAAAATCATGGTACACACTTATTAGTATACTCATTTTTTAATTTACACACTTTTTAGTGTACACATTTTTTAGTGTACACGCATTGTGTATGTTTTTGTATGTTAATTGGACTTGGTGTACACCCTTTTCAAGTGTACACATTTTTACACATGTCAATGTAGAATTTCTTTTTTGTTTTGTACAGACAAAATGTATTCTGCCAGACAAAAAATATGCACACCTAAAAGTGTGTATAAAAAGTATTTTTGTTCTAACATTTTATTTGGATCAAAGTAGTAAAAACTTATCCACATTTATGAATGTAAAAAAACATATACAAAAATACATCCGTGTGTGGGATATTGGTATGTTAACTTTATTTTTATTCTCAGATGTTATTAGTTGTTATAATATTTAATTTAGATAAACGAGCTTAAGGATCACAAATAAATATGTGAATTGAATACATTATGTAATAACCTCTTATAGGAATTGATTATCCATCTCTATATATGACGAAGTGAAAATTTTGGTGGATTTCCTAACTAGAAAAACTCACAATCATGGGTAAAAGAATTGGTGTTGCATAGGATGCTTACAAAGCTTGGGTCTGCTATGTTGGGTCGAGTGCAAAACTATGGCCCAGTTACACCTGAGCTTTGGTCTGACCAGGCTCAAAATAAAATTTTGCTAGCGGAAATCGATCCGAGATTATTTAATTAATTATTGTGCCGGCTAGCACATTATTGTCAGTATTAGTTCAAAGATTGGGTCAAACCCATATAGTCTTTTGTTGTTGAACTTGTTGTAAACGCCTATACAGAAATCTTGTCACTTTCTCTTTCAAGCTAGTTCTTATCAATACTGTTAGAACACCCGTGCGATGCAAGTTGGAAAATTGCACGGTGTAATTAATTTTTTCCAAATTAAAAGAAACTTATAATTTTAATTGACTTATTTAGGATTACATTCAGCATAATAATAAAATTTGACATAATTGAAATATATCCAATGCAATTTACAAATTAACAGAGTCGTACACAATTTTTTATAACCCCACGGAATATGACGCTATAAATATAATTTGAAAACACGTTACATTCAAGCTAAATGTTATGAAACACTACTTTACAAACAATATTTTTATTTCAATGTTCACACATTTTGTTATCGTTTGCAATTGGTTATTCTTGACACAACAACATAAAGTTGGTCATGACTAAAAACATGCTTTTCAACTACAAACCACACGCGATGATTGTGACTTTTATTTATAGTCATGTCATTCATTATAAGTCATACTAGTATTTGGGTATTATTGCATTGGATATTTGAAGCCAAACATATGAAGGTGTTAAGGAATACATGCGAATTAACACCTTTTATCTCGCAAAGATGGATAACTAAAATAATGCAAAAGTAGAAGTTTTTTAGAAAAACACAAAATATTATCATTCATAAGATGCCTTTTAGTTTTTCTTCTTGAACTAACTTTCCAAAAAACACATTTGACAAAGGTTAAAACATATATCCAACACTACTTAACTTTTCAGTTTCTATAGTCTGGTTCAAACCAAAAATATATATATTTCGGTACATATAGCCGCAATTAAATAATAATTATTATCTCTTTATACATTTCATTATTTGCAATGTATAATTGTTTAACAGATTTTAACAAATATCGCAGATTTAATGACATTTAAAATACTTATAATACAAAACATTATTTATTTTAAAATATTACTTCTTTCGTTTTTTATTAACCGTCTCGTATATATTCCTTTTTAGGACGTTTTTATTATTGTCCCTCTTTTCCTTTTTAGCAAGTTTTTCAAGCAAAATAAATTTATACCTCCGGTATTATTACCTTACCCCTTTTTACTTTTTCCATACTACTTTTTTTTTTCCTTTTCTTAATATACTATTTTTCCTACTTTTTCATTTACCTTACACCATTTATTTTACCCTACTGTTTTCTTCTTAAAAACCACAAAAAACTAAGAGAACTGTTAATTAAGAACGGAGAGAGTATTAGACACTAGAATCTCATCCAATATTAATTCAACAATTCTACCCGAAACAATCATGTTTGTTCCAATTTAACGTCTCCCACAAATTCTATTTGGCCCATAGTCTCCCCTCCCAAATAGGGATCACAATTGCTCTTATTGGGAGAGAGCACTCCACACACATCCATCCATCCCATATCCTTTAACAGATTTTAACAAATATCGCAGATTTAATGACATTTAAAATACTTATAATGCAAAACATTATTTATTTTAAAATATTACTTCTTTCGTTTTTTATTAACCGTCTCGTATATATTCCTTTTTAGGACCTTTTTTTTATTATCCCTCTTTTCCTTTTTAGCAAGTTTTTTCAAGCAAAATAAATTTATACCTCCGGTATTATTACCTTACCCCTTTTTACTTTTTACATACTACTTTTTTTTCCCTTTTCTTAATATACTATTTTTCCTACTTTTTCATTTACCTTACACCATTTATTTTACCCTACTGTTTTCTTCTTAAAAACCACAAAAAACTAAGAGAACTGTTAATTAAGAATGGAGAGAGTATTAGACACTAGAATCTCATCCAATATTAATTCAACAATTCTACCCGAAACAATCATGTTTGTTCCAATTTAACGTCTCCCGCAAATTCTATTTGGCCCATAGTCTCCCCTCCCAAATAGGGATCACAATTGCTCTTATTGGGAGAGAGCACTCCACACACATCCATCCATCCCATATCCTTTCACACACCACCAAAAATTGAACATTATCCCAATATATACTATCATCAACACATTTGCGTAGAAAGATGCGAGTGCAATTACGTAGAGTGCATATATCATATTATGCATAAGAAAGTTCGCTGAATATATAGAAAGTGACCAATTTAGAGATGTCCTTAATACCATTCATACAATTTAATAATCACTAAGTTGCTAACTAAGTCAAAATAGTCTAAATCACAAAAGTAGACACCTTAAAATCTGTAGCAAACAAATTTAACCACGTCTTCATGGCCCATGAAGTTTTTGTGTAGTTCTCGGATAAATTTGTCTTCATGTTCTCAAAGTTTTGGTTGGTTGAAGAAAGAAATGTCGTATTTGTAAGATGAGATTTTGAATCAATTGGAAACCAAAATTCATGTATTTATACCAAGAAATGTTGGTACTGGCTCCTAAATGAGAATCCAGCCGAACTTACATCACCTGTGTTCCAGGTTGCCCCTCTCACCACACGAACTCGCTACCTTTATTACCATCTTCTCCCTTCTTAGCCGTTGAGCAACTCCGTGAAGGTAGGAAGAATCAATGGAAGCAAGATCTCCCTTCTCTCCCCTGGTGCCTATGGGGTTCCGAACCCAAGACCAAACGCCAGGCAAGGTAACCTTGCACCCAGCGGACTGGAGTACAGTGCTCGGTTAACACAAAAGGATACTTTGTATATATGGAGCATCTAATAATAATTTGAGATAATTTATTCACAAAAGGATCGTGTGTTTTCACATCCAAAATTTGTCTACAAACATCTTATTGCATATGGGTAAATCAATTAAATTCACACAAATTAATATTTACTACTATGTTCCTCCTTTATTTGATAGTTGCAACATTAAACATTAGTTTTTTATGTGAAATAATGGGAAAGGGGGCACTCCAACAGGAGCCCTAACAGATATATTTGTAATAGAAGAGTTGTCAAAATACAAAGTATTCCTAAATAGATATTAGGCAGATTCCTAAATATATTAGGCTATTACACACCCCTCAAACTGTGCGGGAGATACAACGCGCAGGTTGTCTATTAAAAATGAAATTGCAAACTAAAAAAACTTTTAGTAAATATATCCAAAGAATCAATGTATGCAGCAGCAAGCAACGAACTCAACGACATGCTAGAAGCAAGCACCGTGGTCAGCGACGCAGAGAAGGTGGGTTGTGCGGACATAGGCATGTAGCAGCAGGCGGCGAACTCAACGGCACATTGGAAGCAAGCACCGTGGTCAGCAACGCGGAGAAGGTGATCTGCGCCATATCAGCTGCGCTCATCCTCAAAGGATCGCAAACTGCCGTAGATGTGACGGCAGTGGACCCCGAGGCGGCGGTGGCTGTACTAGGGTTCATGGGAATCGAGAAAAAAACAGAAAATAATAATAATTGTATCTAAAAACCTAAGCTCTTGATATCATGTGAAATAATGGGAAAGAGGGCATTCTAATAGGAGCCCTAACAAATATATTTATAATAGAAGAGTTGTCAAAATACAAAGTATTCCTAAATAGATATTAGGAAGATTCCTAAATATATATTAGGAAGATTCCTACATATATTAGGCTATTATTTTATAATATTCACACACCTTGCTTTGACCATAATTTTCTACTAATATATATTCGGAATTTTATCAATTCAGGACCCGAAAGATAGATTAATTATCAATTCAGGACCCGAAAGATGAAACGTATCGATATAGGACCCGAATGATGAAAAACTATCAATTTAGGACCTGAATGATGGGAAACAATCAATCTAGGACCTAAGTTGTCATGGATTTTATTATTATTTTTATTTAGAAAATTTTAAATATTAATTAGTTTTAATAAACTAATAAACTTTTGTGAAGAAAAGTTTATCAAAAAATAGTAATGGATTTAATAAAAAATTAAATAAATCAAAACCTATGAAACATTAGGTCCTAAATTGATAGTTTTTCATCATTCGGGTCCTATATCGATAAGTTTCATCTTTCGGGTCCTGAATTGATAATTAATTTATCTTTCGGGTCCTGAATTGATAAAATTCCTATATAGTTCATATAACCAAATCATTATATATGGAGTATTCTATTAATGTGAATTTCCAAAATATTTTTTATTTATAATTTTTACTAATACATTATTAATTATAATTATAGTCAAAGTTGTGCGTTGACAGTAGAGCTGAGCACGGATCTGGGAATTCCCGTTCCATACCGAAGAACCGTCCCGAACCGTTCCAGAACCGATAGAACCGGAAAATGTAAAACCGTACCGAACTGTACCGAGCTCTTTTAATAATATGGTACGGTACCGGTTCTTAGTGAGAACCATTCCGGAACCGTCCCAGAACCGTATTGTCCCGAACCGTCCCATACCGTCCCGAATTGTCCCGAAAACTAGTGTTAGATTATAATAATATATTATACATACTCCCTCCGTCCCTAAATGTTGTTCCAATTGCGGATTACGAAGGTTGACCGACAATAAAGTTAAATGATCCCTGTGAAAACTCGGATTATTTTTAGTAAATAAAATTTACATATTCAGAAACTACATTAAACCCGCTACAAAGCCTGCAAAAAAAATTAATTTTCATAAAGTTTTGATACAAAAAGTAAGAGTTTAAGAGTGATTTAAGTTGACTCTCGAAAAGCGAAATGGAAGTAAATTTAGGGACAGAGGGAGTAATATATTACCGAGTATAAATGTTAGTGACCATATGTCCCGAAAACTAGGGTTATAATATACTACGTAACAATACTACGTATATTATATATAATATATTACCAAGTATAAGTGTGAGGGATCGTATGTCCATATATTACAAATATGCAATCTTGCATATTCTTTGGGCGTAATCCAATTATTAAGACTTGACAACACTAAAAGTTAGCTTTAAAACAAAAAAAAAATACTAAATGATATAAACAATGCTATGTAAATAGGGTTAATTATATTTCATGGGGGTTAATTATATACGAACCAAATAACACCGAAGAACCGTACCGAACTGTACCGAACCGTGCTGAAAATTGGTACGGAACGAGACAGGTTCCATATTTGTGCGGGACGGTATCGGTTCTTGATTTTTAAAAGAACCGTACTTTGGGACGAGACAGGTTTTTTGAAATAACCGTCCCGTACCGTTCCATGCTCACCCCTAGTTGACAGGCATAAAAGTCAAATTGTTGCAACTATTAATGAACAAAGGAAGTACGTAGTAAATATTAATTTCTTCGAATAAAATGGATTTACCCATACACAATAAGATGATCCACTATAGAGAGTAATTCTAAAAATTAAAGTAAGAAATATGGGAAATATTTTAGAATTTGACAAATCCATGCTTCCAAACCTAACTAAATGATTCACTCGAAGTTGACGTCTTTGAACGGGAATACTTACTCCCTCCGTCCCTAAAAGAACTTCCAACTTTCCCTTTTCGTCCGTCCCAAAAAGAACTTCACTTTCCCTTTTTGGCAAAGAATTTGTGGTTCACAGCATTTCTCTCTCCTCTGCACAACTCTCCACCACACAATTTCCACTTTCTTAATCTGTGTGCCACTTTATTTTGGAAGAACATTTAGGGACGGAGGTAGTACTATTCATAAAAATCATTTGCTTCTATATATAATTATATTGGTGCTTGCATTTAGAGTCTATCTCTCATCTTTAACAGAGCCGGCTTTGGGGGCAGTTGGCCCAGGCTATTGCCTTGGGCCTCACTTCTGAAGAGGGCCTCCAAAAAAAATTATTAGTATTAGGTATATACTGCTAATAGTTATTTGCAGACTTGGCGACTTGCCCACTGCTCTTCCGAACGGCAGCAACCAACAACTTTATTTAATACTCTGTAACACTCCTTTTCTAAGTCTCTTAATACTCTGTAAGTATGTATCTATCTTCTTACTCATTCTCATAGTTTCTCTCGTTCCTCACTTTCTTTATCTAATCATTTATGTCTGAATTTAGATATTTAATCAATAAAAGAGTGAAATACATAAAATCTAGAGTCTAAAGATAAAGGATTAAAGGCCTAACCCAACTCTGTAAAGCAGAGTAGACGGTAGGAAAGTAGTACATGCAAATGTTGGGGTGAAGCACTAAATGCAATTTTTGGAGTATTCCGTATTTTGAACTAAATTCCTGAATTTCTAGAGGTTAAATATGGTATTTCATGAGTCTGAGTAATTGCACTATTTGATGGCAATATACTAATATGGTATTGTTACTAGTAAAGTACTCTGTAGTAATGTAATCCGGAGTACTTATGTTTGGTTTGTCATTCTATTTAGAACTTAAAAGTTTTGTGTTTTTTTAATTGATTTGTTTGCTATTTTTGTATTACTTATAAATATTTAGAATTGTCAATCGACTGACTCGGGGTGTACAAAGAGAAAGGACAAGTCGAGATTTGGTTATATATTCATTTATTAGCTCTATGAATCGGTATATCAATTTATCTAATTTTCAATATGATTTGTGAATTATTCGGAGTATGTATTTTTTTCGTCTAGGGCCTCCACAATGCTAGAGCCGCCCCTGCATCTTTTCTGTAGTAACTTAGATAGATTGGAGAAAAACAATTGAGTGAAATTCATCCCAAAATTATACAAAAATCATTCCAAATTTCCGAAATGTCAATCTACAATTTCTCAAAACCTAGTAAAAATGAAGAAATTGGATGGATGTTTACAACTCGAGATCTCTAAACTCAAGAATTTCATCCTTCTTTGGTGATAGTCCCTGAATGTGTCTCGAGGAGTTAGGTTGCCACATCGCTCGGTAGCAGGCCCGCTCCGCCTCCAACGCGGCAGCAACGCTTGCGATAAGGCTCGAAGCGCGTTCCTCCAGATGCGAGTCGAGTGTGGTCACCGTCCAGGCCATCAATGCTCTAGGCCCCACTACGTGTCGTCAACTAAAGTCTGTCTGTGCTATGATCATCTGTGTATACCAAATGATCCCTGAGGGATTATCCTGGTAGCGTCAACAACCAGAATAATTTTTTAAGAATTCATTACTATTAATGTAAAATTTTATACAACGTTTTTTTATGCAAGGTCCAGCTCACCATATAGCTCAAGTTACTATACGCTCCTGCAAAATAGAGCATACTTTGTAACCCCTCTGTATCATAATACTATCGTATGTGCTACATATTCTTTTTGGGCCATATCAAAATATGTGTCACATTTCCGTTTTTGGAAGGGAAAAAATTACCCCTGAAGGCTAAAGCAGCTACAGTGCACTTCAATAAAGTACATATTAATGCTACAGTAGCAAAAAAATGCTTACTTTTGAAATAAAGTGTATAGTACATTTCTAAATCATCTTAAGATACGTGAAAGACATCACCCTTTCACTAGTAAGGATCACTCGTGACATGTATTGTGTTGCCATGGTAATTGGTAAGTTATGTCCGCTCTGCATGTTTTCCTAATAAAATACTCCTAATTTTTAGTGTGAGAGATTTAGAAACTCGAGATGGCATTGTGAAAATCATGTAATACTTCATCTAGCTATTTCTTAAATAAATTGGATCAAGCGTTAAAACTCTCTCAGACAAACTTCTAACTCGCTTACTTTTTAACTTTATATTTTGTTTTATTCAAATAATATATGTGAAACAAGGGCAAAAAAAGTGTAAGATAATTCCATCTTCAAAAAACCAAGGTCTTAGACACACATCAGTGGGGTATTCAAATTGCTAAACTAGAGAACTCAAAGTCCAAAATAGTAATCACCAGATTCACCGCTGTTGAGAGTTGAGACACAAAGTAACAAAAAGTAGTGATATTACTAATATAGGTGAACCATATACGAAGTATTGCAATTCTGCATTCACAAATGGTCTGTTGCAAGTAACTAATTTTTACAGTTCATGTAATTGCACTTTATTTTGTTATTCAAATCTCTAAAAAATAAGACACTTGAGAAGTTTTTCGTTTTCTTGTTATTCTATATTAAAATCGCCTTTGATGTTCTACTGATATAAGAGTGATTATATATGATGCTTTTAAAGAGAAGAACATTTTAATATAAGGATGTTTTTACTTAGACTGTAATTTGCTGGTCTGATCTGGTCTGAAGTGGTCTAATCTGGTCTGGTTTCTTTGTATTTTTATAACTATCCAAGTCTGGTTTGTTCTGGTATGGTCTGGGACAAATTATAGTCCAAGTAAAAACATCCTAACTTTGTATTGGTGAGTACTTCAATATAAAATGCATAATCATGGCCCAAACACAGGTAAGGGATCGCTCTAAGCTGTTTTTCAACTTAGTTTAGTTTAAATTGATAACGGGTTGTGAATGGATTGTTGGGAATTAATTAATGTTATTCATAATAGCAGTTGTCATTATATTACGGACTTTATTTGATGAAATTATATGCTAACATATTCTTATTCAATAGGTATTGGAAGACAAATTATATGCTAACATATTCTTATTCAATAGGTATTGGAAGACTTGTTGATGAATCGATCCATTACATTATTCTTCATGAGATTCATGTTGATGGTCCCGGATAGAGGTAAAAGTCTAGAGGGGGGGTGAATAGACTTTTAAAGCTTTTTAGACTTTAAAAACTTTTCCCTACTAAATGAGTTTATCTATAATTTTTGGGAGATTAATGGATGCACAGCGGAAGTCTTTTAACCTCTAGATACTCAGGGTGAGACAACTTTCTAGTTTGAGTGATGTTTAGACTGTTTTATAGTAAGCAGTGGGTTTGGCAGTTGACTGGATGGTAGGGCACTGTGGAGACAACTGCTGAGAATATATTTGGCTTATGATAAACTGGAAAACATAATACTCCTTGAAGTGAAGAGAGCTTGATTACTCAATTGAGTCTGAGGAATTCTAGTGAAGCAGTAGGCTCAGCAGTTGGGTAAACATGAGGGTACTGCTGAGGCTCCTGCTGAGTTATAGATGGTAGTTTAGATAGGCTTTTTGACAATGATACTACTGAGTTTAAAGGAAATGCCTATGCTTGAGCAGTGGGCTCAGTAGGTGGATGGAGACCAGTGTACTGCTGAGGCAACTGTAAGCACGAGCAGTGGGCTCAGCAGGTGGGTGGAGACCAGTGTACTGCCGAGGCAACTGCTAAACATGAAAGGTTCTCGAGGAAAGATTAACTCAAGGAGAGTGAGTAATTAAGCAGAAGGATAAGCAGTAGGGTCAATTAAGACTACTGCTTAGGATGCTGCTGGCAAACTACAATCCTTTTGTGAGAAGTGTTTGGTGTGTGCTTTGTTAATTTGAGAGTAAATCAACACAAGGTATATCCTGGTTCAGAGGTGGTGTAATCCTCCTACATCCAGTCCCATTCTCTTTCAAATAGATTTCCACTAAAGTATTCAGCGCAGTACACTTAGTGCCAATCTAGCCTTTACAACTCTTAGGACTAGATTAAGGGTGTTTCACAATGAGTAGCACCACTCAAAGTTACTCAAACCTTTAGATTTTCTCAATTGATCCAGTGGGGATCAAAGGGTACTCCATCCATTCAACTACACTTTAGGAAATGAACAACTGTTCTTCTAATTGTTTACAATGGTTTGAAACAAGAAAGTTCTAAACTCCAACTAGAAACTAAACTTCTCGGATTTTCAATAAGTATATGTAGCAAGGAAGTTTAGTGAAGCATGAGTCTAAGCAGAGAGCAAAGTTAGATGGGCACTTTCCCTTTTGCTAGATATCTCTTGAATGCTTAAAGTGATTACTCTACTTAGAAGACTCAAAAACTTGGTTTTAGACCTCATGCATCTGCCTTCTTTTATAGGCATCTCCAGTTGATTAATCTCCTCCGTTGGTTGAGAGGATTTAATCCTAGTCACAGAAAGAAGTGTACTCTTGTCTTCTTGCGTTGGAGCTGATATTGAAGTTTCCTTTGCCTTCACTGATTAGCCGCTGAAAGATCACTTCAAGATTATATGGAGAGATTTCAACACGTTCAGGGACCCATGTACAATGCTGGCATTAAATGGCTATCAATCTTGTCTTCAGCCGTATGCCATATTTTACTCAGCTTACTCTAGCGAGTGAATATAACAGATTGTATCAAATAAAATATGTACTGGAAGGATCTTCTAAATATCCTTTAAGGTAAATACGAGTTTACCTTACTGCATTTTTAAATTTCCAGTAAAAATTATTTGATACATTTGTTGTACACTTTAATTATGTCACTCTTTTGATTATCTATGTATTAAGTAAATTAATAATGGTAGGATTTGAATATCCTTTTCAAGATACCAAAAGTTATCTTATTGCATTTTAAGTTTCCAGTATAATTTATTTAATACATAAATTATTTACTTTATTTAGTTATGTTGATTTATGATCATGATTATGAGAGTGAATTATTTGGGAACTTAGTATAGTGACATCATCAAAATCTATCAAAATTGGGTACTAACACATGTTACCTTTATCCCTTTTTAGTTAGTCAACATTGACTTTTCTCGTAAATTATGGTAAACTTTGATTAGTCGTTTTAACTAATTGCAGAATTTAAAAATTTTATACTTTTATGATGATATTCTTAACAAATTCTCCGTAACATTTTCATATCATTTTCGCATTATAAATACTTTCACATATAAATATATTTGATGGTACCATAAATTACAACCATGGCCCAAGTACGAAAATATATTAGAAACCCATAAGCGGAATCAGCCCTTAACGGGATCAGGGCATAAACAAGATCAGCCTTTAATGGGATTAGTCCTTAACGGGATCAGCCCATAAACGGGGTTAATGTTAATTAGCCGCTGGGTCTAATTAGGAATCAGACCCACGAAAGGAACACACGGCCATGCTGGGCTGGACAACAGATCTTGAGCCTGGGCGGAGTTCCAGTGAGGTCGGACTCTTCCTAGGGCTTACGCGGCATATTATCATTCGTGCATAGCAATCTGGCAGCGGCAGGAACAATGGAAGGAACGTGGACACAAGGGAAACAACCATTGCACAACATTTGAGACGTTACAGGAGTCTGTTTCAATTAATAGCATTTAATGTATCAATTTCCTCCTAGAACACCCAGACAAAAAAAAAACCTCCTAGAACACTAGTGCCTAAGGTCTATACATACTTCTTGTATACATCCTTTCAAAGGACCGGATTCCGAAATACGAATACTGTCTTACGCTGCCTAAGTTTCATCTGTTTTCGTAGATATAGCTCTCGTAGTTGTATTAAACTTCATCAATATTATTAGTCAAAATTTATCATCATTAAGTGCAAAAGAAAAATTGCTAAATAAAAGTGATGGTGAAGACAAATAAATTGTCTGCACACATAGACCTTTGAATAATTGAGGGGAAAAGATCAAATAGGGTCTCAAACTTACATAAAAAGGTCAAATAAGGTCTTATATAGGAGGCTCTGTTCGGTAGAATTTTTTATGAAATATTTTGAGCATCTTATTCATTAAGTGTAGTTTACTCATACCAAATTTCAGCTAAAACTTCAATCGGGAAGGCATTCAAAAAAATTCTTGAAGATTACTGTGCTTTTAACTGTGCAGTTATCTTCGAAAATTCATTTGAATGCCTTCCCGATTGAAGTTTTAGTTCAAATTTGGTATGAGTAAACTAGACGTACTTAATGAATAAGATGCTCAAAAAAATTCACCAAAAAATTCCACCGGAAACCGCCTCAAATGTCGTCGGCCGGACATAACCTCTTATATAACGCCTTATTTGACTTTTTGTGTGAGTTCGACATCCTATTTGACCCTTTTCCCAATAATTGAACGATAATAGAAGAGGTCACGTAATCATTCTTACTTAAATTTTAACCCCACAATTTTAATTTTCTTAAAATTAAATCTACTTCATCAATGGCAAATTAAAGAAGCATAATTTGATAATCTATTTCTATTTATATACTCCGTATAAGAAAAGAAATAACTCATAAAAATACAAGTTTACCTTTAATGAATTCTAGGTGTCTAGCTCTCCTTAATTCACTATTTAGCTATAGGAATGTCACGTGACCGTTTTTACTTCAAAATACGGAACTCTCCAATTGAAATGGAAGGGAGCAGCCGTAGGAGATGAAGTTGGTGGGGCCCAACCTATAAAAAACCTCAATTTTCTTGAAAGTGTTTTAACTTTTTCATTTTTGTTCCAATTTTTACAAAAAATATATCAAATTTCATGATTTTTTGTGATCTTTCGTATGAGATCAATATTGAATATATAAAAAATATAATTTATTAACGATCTCTATATTATGCTTAAAATTATCTATATTCAATTTCTGATCTATTTTGCTGTCTGAATTGGGGAAGCTAGTGTAGGTGACCATTTTAGCTACTTTTTATATAATTTTTTTTCTTTATTTCATTAATAAAATTAATTTAAATTAAATCTATTCATTAACCAATAGATTCAACTAATTCAACCACTTCTCTCCGAATTTCATCCATTTCAACATATTTAACCGATTTCAGTACTACTAAACGGTCTCTAAAATCAAAATCAGCCCATGAAAGGAACAATATAAATATACTACGCAATAAATTTTTATAAGAAAACTTTCTTAAAGTATTTAATGATTTGGTGTGCACTGGTTTAAAGTATTAAACTCGCAAATGAAAATCTAATTAGTTCTAATAAAAAAACTTCGAGCTCGTCTATTTGGTTCTATTTTGAGTTGGTCTAAATTGAAGACGATTAGTATTTTGAATTTATCAATCCTACCATTAATAAAAATCTAATGTTATTTTCATTTTTTATTCTACTCCCTTCGTTAAACTATGAAAACATATGAAAACATAGATTTATCATTTGTGCTTTGTTTTAAACTGAAGTTACTGTACATAATCGTTTTTAACTATGTTTCATATAATATTTTATTTACTTCATCAATGAAATATAATTTAAATTAAATTCATCCATAAATCAAAAGAATCCATTTCAACCAATTCAGCCACTTCTATCAGAATTTCATCAATTTCAAAAGGACCAGACAATTTAGCCAATTTCAGTGTTACTAAATGGCTCTAAGTATCAAAATTAGAACATGAAAGTAACAATAGATTAGTGGGTAATAAAAAGGGACTTTTTGAAAACGGGACTTTTAAAAATAAAAAAATGAGAATCTTAAAGAAAATCACATTTCATTAAAAATCAACATGTTGAAATAATAACTTTGTGATAGTAACATGTAAGTGAATCAAAACTATAAATATACTTGAATTTGATTACTATTGTGGACTTCCAGTTCTGTACATATAAACGAGACACACTTATGAGCATGCTCTATTGATCAAATATTATTCCTGAAAAGATCTCTATAATGTACATAGTAATAGAAAGAGTACCATATAATTCTTTGACTTCAAATAATTTTTTCAGTCATGTTCATAGTATCATAGTTTTGAATCGGTCGAATCAAAAGTTCATACTATTCATAGAGTCCCTTTGGTAAGACAGAAATTGACTAGATCGGATGTTCCGCTGAAATTTATGAAGTTTTGGCTAAAATGATAGGATTGCTAATTATGCTGTTTATGAAAAAATTATATTTAGAATATACAGGGACACCAAACGGGATCATAATAACAAACCTGTAAATTAAAGCAAAAGTTCTTCCAAAGATATACTTCGTATGAGCAAAACATTTCAAAGCCCTAACAATCTAATGGTAGAAAGTAAATTAAAACGGAATTATGTAATTTAGTAAGGAAATATAACTTTAAATAATACAAACTATCATTCATGAACCAATAATAATACAAACTTTGAAAATGACTTTTAATAATACCAACTATTTGAATGTCAAACAAAAATGATATGGAGTCATTTTTGAGAAAAAATCCGATAATTTAAGACATCCAAATATATTTCCAAAATGCATTTTTTCTCTGAGGCCCCCCCAGCACCGACCGGGGGGGGGGGGGGGGGGGTCTTTAGTCACTTTCTTCCAAGACGGCCATCTTCCCTTCTTCCTCAACACACGTTTCCTCTTTAGTCACTTTCTTCTCATTTTAATGGTTTTCTTCGCCATTTTAATTTTCATTTTCCACTCAACAGTTTCCTGAAGCTTGGACTCCAAAGGCAGGTTCTCAATGGAGGCTCAAGATTGTCACTGACACTGGAAGCCCCATTTGAAACCAATGCATCTCTCTCTTTGAAAATAATTACAGAGTATGGTCATAGAATAATAACATAACTGGTCATAAATTGGATATTAATAGAACATAGAAGGATAATTTGGATATTCGAGATAAATTTATTGTTAGAAAATTAATTATGTGGTTGTAAATAGTAATTTGGTGGTCGTGAATAGAATAACCACTTTCATCTCTGGATAAACCTAGCTCCAGTTCCAAAGTCCTTCTCAATAGGATGAGAAGCCACGATTCTATATCTGTTGCCCAAACCCATTTTTTATTCCTAACCAGAATGGTTGGTCCATTTGAGTTATAGTTCAAACAAAATAAGATCACATTGATTCCTTTTTTAAATAAACTAAAAATCGGGTATGGAATTGACCCAAGAGTCGGAACGGAATCACCTAAGAATTGAACTGGGTAGTATCCAGTATCGGTTCTCCTAACCTTGACCCGACCAGAGCTGAATGGTCCAAAACCAGACCAAGCCCATTCCCATCTCTCCTACTTTTTCAGTTTTCACACCTTGAATTTTATTCTTGAACTACTTAAAAATCCTAATTGGACATGTATATACACCTTATTTGCACCATTTCTTACAAAAATACACATTGGCAAGCACAACCGTATATTGACACAAAAAAGTATGAATGCATACTTTTCTATATGTACCTTCTTAGGGGGGAAGTATGAATGCATAAGGATTTGAGGCATTTATCATGGCTTCCAGCTTCCTTTTTAAATGATTTAATTCAGAAACTTCAATATCATAGCCGAACCATCTACACGTGTTTGTACATTACGGAATCCTCAATCCCGTGTAACAAAATTTCTTAGTGTTCCTACACTAATGTGGTCATGGTAGAATACCTATATTTCTTCCTTGTAGAAGTTGCCTAACTAATAATCTGCCCATCAGTGCTGGTGTTCAAATGCTTTTATCATTCATATCAGCTGTAAACTTTTTTCCCATCATTTGCAATGGAGCCAAAGACTCACTTTTTTGGCTTAAAAATATGATGGAATAAAGCAAAATGACTCACTAAACTGACTGTGTTTCTTTGTTATGAAACAGCAGTCAGTTCATGCAACTTTTGACGCGATTTTCACCATGGGTCATCCGAAAACAGTCTCTTTTTGCTTCAGTATAGGGTTAAGACTGAGTACATCCGACCCCCCTTACCCCACTAAAGGTGGGAGTCTTTGCGGCACTGAGGTAATGATGATGATGATGATCAGGGATTGGGTTTGAGTCTTTCTGGAGATGTTCCTTGGATTGGGTTTTAGCAGCCAACATAACATCATCGAGGAACCTTCTCCCTGGAAATTCTTCAAGCACGAGATCTCGGTACATCTAAAACGGCTCCTCAGCTTCCTTCTTTTTGTCAAGAAGACTATAAACAATTCCATGAAAAGAGTCTGTGCCATGATTAGTCCTTTTACTTGGATAGGCCCATTTATGTTGTGCTTGCCTTTTTATTAGCATTCAATTTGTTCTTTCTGTCTCCAGTTATGTTCTCAGATATAAATGCCCATTTCCGGACAAGGACTATCCCTTTGAATGAATTTGTGTTTCACTTGGATGAACTAATCTTCCCTTTGAAATTTTAAAAATTAGGAGAAAAAAAATATTCTGGGTATAGTTGCCCAAAATAAGACTAAAATCTAAAGGGGTTTTTACCTCAATATTACTAAAAAGTAGATACGTGACAAAAAAAAGTGACTTTACACGTGTTTGTACATTACAGAATCATCAATCCCATGTACTCCCTCTGTCCCAAATTGATGGTCCTATACTTTTTGAGCTCAAATATTAAGAAAAAGTGGTAGAATACCCATATAACCTTACTTTATTGTACTGTTCACTCATTTACTTTTATTGTTCATTAAAAGGGAGGGGTATAAATGATAGTCTACTTTAATTTATTTACCAAAAAAGAAAGGTGACTATCATTTTGGACACACCAAAAAGGAAATACATGACCATCATTTTGGGACGGAGGTAGTACCAAAATTTCTTAGTGTTCCTACACCAATATGGCCATTAGTAGAATACCGATATTTCTTCCTTATAGAAGTTACCTACCTAAGAATCTACCCATCAGTGCTGGTGTTCAAATGCTTTTATCATTCATATCAGCTGTAAACTCTTTCTGGAGATGTTCCTTGGATTGGGTTTTAGCAGCCAACATAACATCATCAAGGAACCTTCTCCCTGGAAATTCTTCAGGCACAATATTTCGGTACATGCTCCTCAGCTTCCTTCTTTTTGTCAAGAAGACTGTAAACAATTCCCGGAAAAGAGTCTGTGTCATGATTTTTTTCTCCCCTTCACGCTTCACACCCCTGACCCAGTCCTCCTTGATATCCCCTTCGGTCCATTCGGCTACTTCTCCCCATTCGGGAAACAGGTCACTTCTTCCCTTCACGCTTCACACCAGACCTTCTTTATTCTTAAGTGGGTTGGAGAAAAGACACGTGAGATATATTTCGGAGGTTTTAAGTTGTGACATTCGGGGAGAGAGAAGACCAGAAATGGAGTAGGCAGTATTGTGACATGTGATAATGTTGAGGGTGTGGTGGAAGTCTTTAGGAAGAACAATCGTGTCATGAGCATTAAATTGGTAATAAGACATGAGAAGACAATATGTGTGTGCAAGAAACTTAAGTGGGTTGGAGAAAAGACACGTGAGATATATTTCGGAGGTTTTAAGTATGGTCTTTTGGGGGTAAGTTTCTAAGGGTGTCTTTGTTTGTATTTTATAGATGTAGTAAGTTAATGGTTACTTGTGATCTTTTTTGAAGATCTCGTATGAAAATTTGTGTTCTTAGAAGTCGCTTATGGTTTGAATATTTCTGTAGAACTTATAGTGATCGTAATCTGTTATAATATGGATGATCTTTATTAGTTATACATTGATTTTGACAGATTAGTCTTTATAGAAAAAATATCGAACACTGAATCTTTAAGCTTTTTGCATTTCCTATGCTCAAAGATACTATAATCTTATGCAGATTTGGATTTAAAGGAGGTAAAGGGGATTGATTGGTTGTTAAATTACCTATTCAGTAAAATGGGGTTAAAATAAAATGAACTTGTATGTGCTAACTTCTCCTTCCAATATGCTTTATTTAAACTTGGTTGTGTTAATTTGTACACTATCAGTTTAATACTAATTTTACCTCTGCAATCCATTTATTGTTTGAAATGTTGTGTTACAAAAGTACCCTTATTTTTTCTTATTGCAGTCATATATGATATTCCTCACTATTAGTTCAAAATTTTCATGTATGTGTATTAATGCAATGTTATGGGTTGAGTTTTTGTTGTTATTTGATTGCTTATATCAGTAGGCCTCTTTTGAAAATCGGTATGACTCCTTTCTTTTTGTATATCTGGATTTGAGTTTCCAACTGTTAGAATGACTAGTTCAAAGCAATGAACAAAAAATATTACTCCGTACAATTTTTTGGTTGGCCACGAATATGGAATTTATAAAGCTTGCTTTTGGGGGAAATGAGTTGCCATCTTTACCTAAAGGGTAACAGCTTGAAAAGGTTCAAGTTTTGTCACAAGGACAGATTGAAAGTTGGTTCTACTTATAATAAATATTATACTCTACGGTAGCTCAACTTTGGTTTTGATGCGTGTACACTTAAGTTGTACCCAAGTTTGAGAAGGCGTTGTTGCATGTTTGCTTTTGTGGTCTTTGTAGGCCTTGTTTGATGATTTTGATGTTTGTTGATCTTTTAGTATATTATTTTTACTGGGTTTGAAAAAAAATGCTGATTGATTGGACGCTTCTTTAATTATGTACAAATGAACAATGCACCTAAAGGTTGTAACAAATCGGACACTGCAAGTGATTTGTGCAAAAAGCTTAAAGACATAGTCCTTCCTTTCTGGGAACACATAAATAAGTGAGTTGTTTATTACAACTTCTAAACAAAATCGGGGAAGCAGTTGATCTTCCAACACCTCTTGTTATACTTTTGTTGGATCGCTATGCTGAGATCCACATCAACAATGACAGCTTCTCTGCTTATCTCTTCGAAGTGTATGGCATCCGAATGAACACCACACTGGAAGACGTTCTATATCTAACTCGTCTTCTAGTTGTTGGTAGTGCAGTGATCTCTTCCCGCGACAAGGGCCGGGATATGACTGGTTTTGAAAGAGTGTTTCAGCTTCTCCCAGCCGAGGAGGTCCGTGTGAAGGTACTCATTGATTTGGCATGTGACAAGCATCAAGACCAAACAAGACGGATTCAAGCAATCCTCTTACTCATCATCAATTGTATAGTGATTCCTTCATCAACAAGACATATCTGCCGCAACTCATATGTCCAGTTTATTAAAAACATGGACAATGTGGATAAGTATGTTTGGGGTGCCGCAATGTTGTCTTTTTTGTATCATGGTTGGAACAATCGAATTGTGACGGACAAAAATTCTATGAGGAAACATTTGGATTGTCTTGGTAAGTTTTTTTTTAGAAATAACATTCTTCCTCCATTCGGGGTAAAGAATGCAACATAGAAAAATATTAAGAAATTTAGATACTTTTTTTTCTTTCATGTTTTTTGTACCGGAATGTAAACCACCACCGTGGAGTAGATGCCGGAGATACATTGAGCATCAAAACTTAATTGCATGATTAGAGTTGGGAATAGCGATATTGTTTACGTTGAATTTCAGCCCATCATCTTTTACACTCAGATTTGCAATCAGATGCACGTTTTGGTTGGCCTCTCTAAAGATATGTCTTTCCTGAATGTGAAGCTTATCACAAATCGATTTGGCATCAAGGGTCATTTTCTTCATGTAATTACGGAGGAGCCATTAGAGTCATTCAAAATACTAATAGCCATTTTGGAATCAGATTCTATAGGATTAATAGTCTTTTCGCCAGTGTAGTGGATACTCCTCATCAACTCTTTTGAGTGATATATTCTTTATCACATTTCCAAGTTGTGCCTCCAACATTGAAATCAGTCTTTCCCTGGAAAAGATCCTTTTGACCCGTGTAGTTGATGCTCTGCGTCCGGTAGGGGCAAACCGCAAACTGAAAAATTAGATGAGTGATGAATGTTTTGGACACTCTTGTAGATGAAGTAAGTAGTGTGCTGGTTCTTCAGTGTAAAGTCAAATTCCCCCTTTTTCTATTACTTTCAAGTTTCCATTTTGACTTCTTTTTTGTGTGCATAAAATAGAAGGTGATTTGGAGACCATACAAAGAAGAGATGTTGTCAGCCCATCTTCGTGAGCAGATCCCATTTTGTAGGATTACCTTTCTGCTGTTTTGTTTCAATTTTCTGGAATATCATCTTCCAAGTCTTGTCACACAGCAGTTTGAGATTTTGGAGCCTACATGTCTCAAATCACTCCAGTTCAAGCAAAACAGAAGAAACAAATATGAGGACTTCTTTCTAGGAACATTATAAGCGCCCATTTGAGATGTGGGAAAACCAAGATTGAGCAACCCTGGTGTGAAGTTCATCTAAGGCCTCAATTTTATGAGCAAGTTTATAGAATAATAAACCAAATAAAATCTTCACCTCCTCCCTCCTCCTCCAATCACCCCTCATCCTTCACCTTCTCTTCATTCTGCTAATGATGCTTATATTACTTCTCCTTCTGATGATTTTCAAATTATTATTATGAATTTGATGGGGATGAAGGATGAGTAATACTCCCTCCGTCCCGCTATTAACTTCTTACTTTGACCTACACACATATTTAGGAAATAAATTTGACTTTACTGTAAAGAGTACACTGTTTCGAAACTGTTTTGCACTGTTTGACACGGTTTGGATGTAGGGTAACTTTCCATTTAGGGAAATGAGAAGATTATTTTTGGACGGCCCAAAAAGGAAAGCAGGAAATTAATAGCGGGACGGAGGGAGTAATAATTTGAAAATCATTAGAATGAGAAGTAATATAAGCATCATTAGCAGAATGAAGAGAAGGTTAAGGATGAGGGTGATGGAAAGAGGAAGAGGGGTAAAGATTTTATCTTGTTTATTCTTCTATAAACATGTTTATAAAATTGAGGCCTTAGATGGAGTTCATACGAGGTTGATTAATCTTGGTTTTTAACATCTCAAATGATTGCTTAAAATGTTCCTAGAAGTCTTGATTTTTGCTTGCTCTGTTTTCCTTGAACTGAAGTAGTTTGAGAAATGTGGGCTCAAAAATCTCAAACTACTGAGCGACAAGACTTAGAAAATGATATTCTAGAAAATTGACGCAAAATAGCGGAGTGGAAATTTCTTACAAAACAGACCTACTCACGAAGATGGGTTGGCAACATCTCTTCTTTGTATGCTATCCAAATCACCTCCTATTTTATGCACACCAAAAAGAAGTCAAAATTGAACTTAATATAAAAAGATGAAATTTGATTTTGCACCTTGGAAAACCAGCACACTACTTAATTCATCCACAAGTGTGTCCAAAATATTCATCACTTCTCCAATTTTCAGTTTGCAGTTTGCACATACCGATCGCAGAGCATCAACTACATGGGCCAAAGGGATCTTTCCCAGGGGCTGCTTCTCAAGAGTGATTACAATGTTGGATGGAACTTGTAAATGCGATAAAGAAAAAATCCCTCAAAAGAGTTAATGAGGAGCATCCAATTAGCGAAAAGACTATTAATCAGCCAATCAGATAGAATCTAATTCAAAAATAGCTATTAATATTTTGAAAGACTCTAATGGCCCTCCAAATTACTTGTAGAAGATGATCCTTATTGCTAAACATTTTTTATAAGCTTCACGTTGAGAAAATGGCATATTTTTAGAGCGGTAAACCAAGATATGCATCTAATAGCAAATTTGGGTCTAAAGATGATGGACTAAATTATACGGAAACAATAACACCATACCCAACTCTGTAATCACGCAATTAAGTTTATATGTTTAATGTATCTCTTCCGTGTGTTTCTAAATTTTCCTCATTGTTTTTCCCTCATTAACTTTTTGTAATTTTCTTTTTCTTCATATAAATAAAGTTTTTTGTCAGCTGTTCCCCGACAACTACCCCACAATAGTGGTTTACCTTCCGGTACAAAAAAACATGGAAGAAAAAAGTGTCTGAATTTCTTAATATTTTTCTATGGTACAATCTTTACCAAATGGAGGAAGTATATTATTTCTCAAAAAAAACTTATCATGACAAACCAAATGTTTCCTCTAATAGAACTTCCGCATGTCACAATCCGATTCTTCAAATCATGATACATAAAAGACAACATTGTGGCACCCCAAGCATACTTATCCACATTGTCCATGTTTTCAATAACTTGGACATATGAGTTGCGGCAGATATATCCGGCTAATGACGAAAGCACTGCACAATTGGATGATCGGTAAGAGGATTGTTTGAATTCGTCTTGTTTGGTCTTGATACTTATCACATGACGATCAACGAGTACCTTCACACGGACCTCCTCGGCTGGGGGAAGCTGAAATACCCTTGTCACAGACAAGGATCACTGCACTATCAACAACTGGAAGACGAGTTAGATATAGAACGTCTTCCAGAGTGATGTACATTCGGATGTCATGCACCTCGAATAGATAAGCAAAGAGGTTGTCGTTGTTAATGTTAATCTCAGCATAGCGATCCAACAAAAGTATAGCAAGAGGTGTTGGAAGATCAACTTCATCCCCCGCCATGTTGGAAGATTATGTTTAAAAATCTTTAAACTATCGTTGAGCATAGGAAATGCAAAAAGCTTAAAGATTCATTGATCAATATTTTTCCCTATAAAGACTAATCTTTAAAAATCAATGTATAACTAATAAATATCATCAATATTATAACAGATTACGATCACTATAGGTTCTACAAAATTATTCAAATCAATTATAAGCGACTTCTAAGAACACAAATTTTCATACGAGACCTTCTCAAAAAGATCATAGGTAACCATTAACTTACTACATCATCATTAAATCACAAACAAAGACACCCTTATAAACTCCCCAAAAAAACCTTACCTGAAGAATCAGGGAGGCCTGGTGTGAAGCGTGAAGGGGAGAAGTGGCATGTTTCCTGAATGGGGAGAAGTAGCCGAATGGACTGAACAGAATATCAAGGAGGATAAGGTCGGGGGTGTGAAGCGTCAAGGGGAGAAAAATCATATATGCGTGTATTTGAATAATTTCACATAATTTAGATATAAAATATGGCTTAGGGCATTATTTTTTAAGAGTTTAAGGCTTTTTAAGGATGTTTTTGCTTGAACTAAAATTTGCTGGTTTGGTTTAGTACTTAATTATTTTCAAGTCAAACAAACGAACCTTACGACGTCATACTACAATATCAGTGCAAGTGTTGATTTTATTTTGAGACACGCAACGACTTTAGTGTCTTCCCTCAACCAAATTTTTTGAACATAAAATGGATTCTACATATTTTTACTTTATTAGTCTCACTGCATGACGACGAGAATGTGTATCCTAAATAGAAGTAGCAAAATTTACCTAAAAATCAAAATAGCGATTTACCTGGCACAAGTAGGGGCGAAAATCTCTTGGGTTCTCTTGAAGAAGATTTTTTAATTTCTCCAAAGCCTCCTATAGTTCTCCCTGAAACAAGAATGCTCAAAAGATTCAAAACATAAGAACAACCAAATATAAGATGCCTAAACCCCACATTCGTCTTATTTTGCGCACCTCTTTCTTTTCAATGGTCTACTATTTCATAATCATGGTATTATACTATTATTACCTTTGTTACATGCATCTGTGCAATCAGTATCTTTATATTTCTTTCCTCATTGACTCTCTTTTCTCGACAAGCAACTTCAAGAGCCCCATTCGGCATCTCAAATACAGCAGGGCCTTCCAGGTTCTTGTGCATAACCATTGCTAGACCTTGCACCAGAAAATAGAGTAAAATACCAAAAACTAGGTATTTGTAAGAAAGATTAAAAAATAACAACAAAGTATTAAGCTGGAAAACACCAACTATTAGATTCCAAGTTGTGAAGGTTCATATAGGCAGGACCATTGTTTAGGGACTCAGCCATTAGTTAAAGAGCTAAGAGAAAACTTAATAGACCTCAAGCTTCCGTCAAAGAAGTTGTAAATTTGGAATTGCAAAGACTGGTACAGATATATGTAGGCAATAGTTGGTCAAATAGTTGCATTGTGCTCGTTTGAAAGGATATCAAGAGTCCACTATTGATTAAGAAAAGAATCCAAATGTTATATGGATGGCATGATTATTCCAAGATGAGCAAGAATGTTTATAGGACAAGCTATTCTATCATATACACATCATTCAATAAAGAGTGCACACTGAATTCGTATTAAAATGGGGAAAAAAGAGTTACAAGTTCAAGCAATATGATAGTCCATTCGAAATGTGTTTTTGTTACATGTACATGTTCATGGAATATACTTGATCATAAACAGAACTAAGAAAAGAAGTTTCTTCAGGACACATCAGCGTAAAATGAAATTGACAATTAACCTCAAGTAATTTTTTGGAAAAAAGGAAAGAACAATAAGTTTCACACACGAAATAGGATTATAAACAAAAAATCATATATGGGTTCTTACTTTGCTATAAGAAAACTTGTTACACATATAAAATGCTAAATCCCTTATATAATTGGAACGATAAAATTGGCACCAAAAGTTGTGGGTATGGATATAGGGGCGGCGGAGGTGGTGGACACCGGAGTAATGGTGGCCGGACGGCGAAGGTGGTGGGTATGGACTATGGAGGTAGGGCAGCGGAGGCGCGTGGTGGATACGGAGATGGTGGCGGCGGAGATCTCTGATGGAGGAGTCGGAGATGGAAGCCGTCACGCCGGTGGTGGAGGTTGAAATCTGGCCGGAGAAGAAAGAAAAGGAAAGGATATGAGATGGGGCCTGGGAGAAGAAAGAACGGAGGGGGGGTGTGGGGACAAAAGAAAGGGAAACGGAAAAAGAAATGAGAAAAGAAAAAGGAAAAGAATAGACTTTTTTTTAAAAAAAAAAAAACAAGAGAAAAATATTTAAAAATGTCACATGGACATCCACGTCACCAGACAACGGGAGAAACCGGATCATTACCGGTAAAATGGGTTATTACATCAAGTTTAACACTTCAGGGACCTAATTGATTCGCGTGAAAGTAGTATTGTAGTAGGACTCAATTGACTTTTTCATAAAAGCACAGGGACCTGTTTGACAGTTTTTTAAAAGGAGAAGCAATACAGATGAAAGTGTTGGCTCTATCCTTTGAAAATTAATGTGCTGATGACCGTGTAGCTCCTAAGTTGACCTCGTTGACCATTAAGCTCCGTTAATTGACCTGCAACATAATCACTAAAAAAACTAAAAATATATTAGTGGCTCGAGACGCGTCAGACACTGTTCTAAGGAATTATTTCTGGCGTACGAAAATTTCTCCTAAGATATAACGAGCCCTTCGGTGCAAAACCGGTAACAGAACTAACGAGAAGAAAATTAGTATATGAACCCAATAATCATTTGAACAAAATGTAATTCGTGATGTATTCTTTTATACTCTGTATATAATATAAATCATAGGAAGTCGGCCGAGCTGCCAAGCACACTTGAAAGGATTTGTGATATATTCTTTCTCACTCACTCACCGGTGTATAGTATGTATAGAATACCTTTTTTTTCAAGAAGCTTAAAAGACCACCAAATATAATGTGTATTGCATGTATATATACACTACTCCGTATTCATCAAGTTAATAAAAAGCATCGCATACGTTGTTCTTGTTTAGAAATTTAATGCAAATTAAATAAAAAATTAAAGACACAGCTAGTGCACGTTAGGATCAAAACTTTAATACTTTTTGTATTAACATATGTTACTAACACTAATAAATTATAGTGTCAATGCCTATGCGTTATAGTATATGAGCAATCAGGGATAAAGCCTACATTAAAATTTGATATTTGAAATTCATTGTTTAATATGAACTTAATTAGAACAAAGTGACTTTTAAGTCTTAACTAGTCAATAGACCCGTGCGTTGCACAAATAGCAGATGAAATTATTTTAATTTTTAAATTTCATTGATTTTATGAATAATGTATATATATCTACATCCTTATTGTAAAAATTAAAACCTAATATCGAACGATATTAGAGTACACATAAGATAGTTGTTAAAGATACACTAACTCGTACGGAGTATAAAATTATTAAATAAATACTCTACCACGTACTCCCAAATTATTGTTTCCATTTAAAGTAGTAAATATGTATTTAAAGTTATTTTTCCCTCTACATAAACATCAATCACATAATTTTTACTTTCATAATCTTTATTTCACATGAAAGTCAACTATGATCAAGTTTTATAAGGGAGTATCAATTATTATCATTGTAGTTTATATACTTTGTACAATGTTTGTTATTTATCACGCTTAAATATAATGCAGTGTTCAATTTTTAGATTTGAAATTCCGTTTTTTTTTACTTTAGAACTCGTTTGCTAACACTAAAATTATCTGAATCGACTGATGATGCTGAAACTCATGAAACTCTCACTGAATTGCCTAATTATGCTGATTTATGGGGGGGGGGGAATTTAAAACATTTTTATTAATCAAATAAAGAAAAAAAATATATGAAAATAGCTAAAATGATCTTCTACAGTAACTTAAGCCTATACAACAAAAAGTAACTATAATCTTACTTTTTCTTATTATTACACAATTTAGCGCGCGAAATCAAACGTTATGTGTTTGCTAAAAAATTCGTTGATAAGCCGAAAAACATGGTCGATCACCAAACAGGCTATTATTATGCTATGCCTATAAATTAATTTTGCATGTGTGTGTTTTAAATATTTATCTAACAATTTTTTTTTATTTATTCTTTTTATCCTTACTTTCTAATATTTAATTTGTAACTTATAACTGTTAATTAGACTTGTAACAGCTCATTCATTGTTATTGATTATTGAATACTCCGTATTAAATAATGCTTTATTAATTGGGGAAACAAATTTTCACTTCTTTTGGCTCCAAACAGATTTCTATTTGCATTTTCACCATATTGTCTTTATATGTATAAAGATAAAGATTATTTTTCTCACAAATAAAGCAATATATTCATTTGAAATACTCTAAAAATTCCAACTGAAAGAAGGCAATTCAAAATGGTCTGTACTAAACAAAAGGTTTGTATATTGAGTGGGAAAGAAAGATACTTTTCTTTTCATTTAATGTTCATCAAATGCATATGAACATGTACATTAACCAACATTTATGTATGGAAGTAACGGCAGGACCAAGCAACATATTTCAATTTTGAATTCCAAATTGAACACTGCTTCGTACGTTTTATATTACTATTTAAAATAAAATAAAATTGTTCGGATTCAGCAAGCTCAAAACGCAAGCGATCCTTCAATACATTTTAAATGATACTTGAACAATGTTCCTTATCATGTAAATTAATTTACAATGATAGCTTTTATTTTATAAGAGACAAAAATTCATCGTATTAAAACATCACTTAACACCTTTACAATTATGGATTATAAAGTTAAGGCTAAAGAGTCAAATAGGCACTCGAACTAACTTAAAAAGTGTAACTCACCCCTTATATAGGAGGCTTTGTTTGGCCGTCACCAATTGGGGCAGTTCCCGGTGGAATTTTTTGATGAAATTTTTTGAACACCTTCTTCATTAAGTCTGATTTACACATACCAAATAAATTTTTGAAGATAACTGCGCAGTTAAACAACGTAGTACATTTCAGAAAATCATTTGACTCTCGATCTTCCTGGTTGAATTTTTATCTTAAATTTTGGTATGGGTAAACTAAACTTAATAAAGATGATGCTCAAAAAAATTCATCAAAAAAATCCACCTGGAACCGTCCTAATTGGTGACGGCCGGACAGAACCTCTTATAGAAGGGGTGCATTGCACTTTTTAAGTTAGTTCGAGGGCCTATGTGACCATTTAGCCTCTAGTTAATTATAAATCAAATCATAAAAGTTGTACTTTGATGTATAATAAAACATTTCCAAATCATATTCTATACATTTATCCTTAGGGCTCATAAATGAGGCCTCTAAATAAAGGGAACGGTTCAGGTGAGATAGGAGCCTTAGGAGAGAAATAAGAATGAAATCTGTCCTTCAATAATCTCAATCGGATGGACTAAAATGAATGCACAATTTCCTATTAATTTGGTACAGGAAAAGGGAAAGTAATCAATTCAACTCATTTGAATTGAAATGAAAAGTAACGTAGGGGCATTAGCTAGAGTAAAAGCAAAACACACCAAATATTAATTGCGGCCTATAATTGATCAAATGTTATATACGGTTGTTTTAAAACTTTTACTTTCCATATCATTCAAACCATTAAATGCAGTCAATCCTAAAATTACGAGAAAGCTAAAGTAATTTCCATAAAAGAACTTGTTGATATCAAAAATTATTTTTGATACATATTGTATAAAAAAATATGACTTTAAAAAATGCACATATTTAATTTGTGAGATGAGTGCAACGATAATTTCATTAGAAGTGCTATTTGAAATCTATATATATATTAATCCACTTAAGTGAGTTTCCCGCTCACTATTAGGGACATTTCCGTAAATACGACTAATCTCTCTACTCTTCCGAATTTGACTCGTGTTTTCTTTAGCGTCTGGAAATTAGGTCGGCTCTGGATTTCAACTCACAGAGTCTTCAACCCCAGATTTCTCATTGAAGTTGGACACTCAATTACAACTCTCTTAACTTCGAGCGAATCTGGAATCTACTTTCCACTGCATCTACATTCTTTCGAGATCTCCTTCACTTCTCTAAAGATATTGCCGCACGATTTTGCTCTGGAAATTCCTGCACTCTTTTGTATTTTCATTGTCGACGATTTCCATTTAGTAAATTTCTCTTACTAATTTTGTTTGCGGATGTTATCCGACCAAAAGCCCAAATTCTTTAATTTTAAATCTGAACCGATGGGCGGCATAAGGGCAACCGGGCAAGGAGTCTAGGAGTGAGCAACACATTGAAATTTCGGCCATGTCTGCAGCGTAAGAAGTGAAATCTGAAGCATCTCATACCCTCATCTACGAAAGTACGAATTACAGGTTATTTATTTATTGTTTTAATTATTTCATTTTGTATTATTTAGATTTTGGGTGGTTTAACTTTTGACTAAATACTGAGAATTACAGAGTATTTAGTTTAGCTTGGTGCTTGCCATTAGTTTATTGTTGTAGCCCGAAACTTTTTTCCTCTAAATATTTACTTTCCAAGTTTTAAAGTTCCACAATTACTCAAGTAAATAAAAAAATTGATCCCTTATTTGATATCTAAAAGGTAAAAGTTGGTATTATCTAAATTTTGAATTAGGTTTTAACTGATTGGATCGACTCTTTTGTAACCATTGCCTTCTGCTACAACCTATTTTTTGTTTTTATTCATGCTCATTTGTGAAGTAGATTCTTCCTATGAGCACAAAGTCCATCTAACAAAATTATGAAAAAGATGTGTTTTGCTTCTTTGCAGTTTGGAACTCATGGGTCCAGCATGACAGAAGAAGGACTTAAGACACTAGATTTGAACTTAAGTCTGTTTCCCGCTTGTGAACAGGGACATTTGCCACCTTATTTCATTACACAGTGGACTTTTTATATAGATATGATAGAGTAAAGAACAGCCTTTTGTTATTCAACCTAAATGTGAACCCCCATTATCGCAAC
Source organism: Cuscuta epithymum (assembly GCA_945859915.1). NCBI lineage: Eukaryota > Viridiplantae > Streptophyta > Magnoliopsida > Solanales > Convolvulaceae > Cuscuta > Cuscuta epithymum. The sequence goes on from CAMAPF010000046.1 coordinate 1,439,204, forward strand.
AAGTGGCTTTGATGTCAAAAGTTCTATTTCTTTCTTTCTCTTTGGGCTATGATTTGAAAACACTAAGTAGTAAAAATGCAGTTTTAGTGTAATACACTAATGCCTGCTGCAATTATTTAAAACAAAAAATTGGTCATATCAAGAGTTTGTATGCCTCTAGCTCCTGCCTATAAATTATCATTTGTGTAAATACAATTGCGCTTTCTATTCTTCTGAGTTTGGAAATTAGGGCTCTCGAGCTATTTGAACACACAAAATCCTTCAACACCAAACTTCTCACTGAAGTTGGAGTCTCGCTTACAGCTCCGAATTCTCCCTTCAAATTCCTTTTGCAGGATGTTACTATGCAGCTGGACGACAAGGGTGTTCTGTTGGTGAGAGTCGTACGTATGAACCCTACATATTTGACACGATTCACATGAATGAGGAGGTGAAATTCTTATTAATTACCCATTATTTGGTTTACTTTGAATGTCCTTTGGTGCTTCGCTCCGATTTCTACCACTGTCACTACCAGTGGTATTTGATTCTGTCTATTTTGTGAATACGAGTCTTTAAAGAGGCTGGAGCTATTCTTCTTGGTTACTCTTTCGTTCTTAACATAACTTGGCCTTTCTCTTATAAATATTGAGCAGTATTTGGAGTCGTTTCTCTGCTATTCAACAAATCTTTTAATAAACATATACTACATACTTTTTATGTAAAATGGTGGGCTTTCATTAATCCACTTGAAAACACACCCGTTAAAGAATATATTGGCTTAATGCTTTAAGATTACTCAGATTGCTTCTTTTTCTTCAATTCTTATTCTACTTTTGGGTTATGATATAAGATCATAATAATGGCAATCACTAATGCAGTTTTAGTGTAATACATTAATGCTTGCTGCAATTATTTAAAACAAAGAATTGGTCATATCAAGAGTTTGTATGCCTCTGGCTCCTGCCTATAAATTGTCATTGGTTTTATTTCTAGATATTTTAATTGCAAGAAGTGAAAAAAACATATTTCTTAGTTAATGCAAATAAAGAATGAGAATCAAAAGTTTAGTGTAAGCAGTAAAAATACATGTTTATATATTTTAGTTTGGTTCATATATCATATATCTATATATCTATGTTTAACTCACTAAAGTATCCCGCCTAATACTGGGGTATCTTTGTTATCGGTCCTATCTCAGCTCTATCCACAAGAACATCTCTTACATCATATTTTCTTATAACATCATATAAACTTAAATGTGTGTTCATTGAAAGTAGTGAGATAAGCATTTGCTTCTAATTAATTCCATTTTGGGTTGATAGTTTTGTCTCGATGTTCATCATTAGCAAACTCTATTGGATTTTTATAGTTCCCTTGGTTGTTAACTCCATTGAAAAGTTGCTTGCTATTAAACATGTTTTGCTATTCGATTTGATAATTAATTTTATCCTCAATGTGTTCAGTGATTATTCAGTGTTTGTACTAATACTGTGCACCATTGTCAAAATCAAATTTGAATTAAAATCAATTCATATTTAACCTATGTCACTGGCTTTATTATTTAGAGATGTTTTTTAAAGAAGCTTTATTATTTAGAGATTATGTTGGATTTTTGGTAAACTTAAAATGTTTTCAATGGACTTTGTTGTCAGGATTTGTTACGTTGTTTATTTGGGATAGTGAGTGTCAGTAGTTGGTACACAAAACTGCGGGACAATTGGGTGAAAGTTTGAACCTAATATGAGGTTACGTAACAATTGCATGGTTCTTGCTATTATAATTTCGTATGAATATTTACACATTTTATCTTTTTTTATTAATAGAAAAAGCTCATGAAAAGGCGACACCAAAAGGAATTGATGGTTTGGTTGGCCTTCATCTTTTCTTTAGAGTTGATATTATTAATCAAATTTTACAAAACACGAGATTAAGAAATTGTTCTCTCTTCGGGTATTAGGTAGGTTGGACGATTGCAGGATTGAATTGAGAAAAATCGGTTGCAAGATTTTAATGTGTAAAGATTGGGCACAAGTTCTATTTTACAGTCAGTTACAAGTGTATGGTATATGAATTGCATATATGCAATTTCTCTTTTTATTGTATAACAGTAATCTTTTTAAAGATTGGACACAAGTTCTATTTTATATTTTATACTTTTATAGACTATCACCGGAATTTTGGCTTAGGTGATGTCAAAAAATTGTATTTAAATAATTACACCTACTTTCAGTTCATATATTAATGGTACATTCTATTAGACTATTTTGAATTTGACAATATTTGAATACATTAAATGACTTTACACATAACTTTTTAGTTTGACATTCCGTGCAACGCACGGGTAAAAGACTAGTTAAATGTTAAGCATCATTATATATTTTCACGACGAGCATACAAATTGTGCAATTATTTGATTTTTAATAATTTATTAAAAATGCATAACATATAAATTGTACCAGGTTTTCAACTAGTCATGCACTTTTCATTAAATCACCTTGCAGCTTTCTTATACATTTGTGCACTTTTGAACATTATATATGTAATTCGCTTGTGTATTATTAATTCATTAAAATATAAAGTTGCACTTTAAAAAATCAACGTGTGCACCTTGGTAGCTTAATAGTTTGAAAATTTTAAAGAGAAAAGTAGATAAGGTAAAGTGCATGATGTTTATTTTAACAAAAATGATCTTTGTACCCACTCTTATACCCACTTTTGTACACACCTATGTTTGTGAAGTGTTTTTTTTTTGTCTGTGAACCCCGGCTCACAGACAATATTTTGCACAGACAAAATATTGTCTGTGAACCCAGGTTCACAGACAAAAAAAAACCTCCACAAACATGGTGGGTATAAGGTGGGTATAAAAGTGGGTACATTAAGAGCATCTTCAATGCTAAAACGTTAACGGTGCATACATGGCATGAGGGATAACCAATCAAAAAACGATAAATAAAATATCTCTCTCCTTATTTGAAGGATCTTATATCTTTTTGGTAAGTTTTTCTTTACAATATCAAGCACAATGTCTAGATGTAGACATTGTGACTGACATTGCAGATAAAAACTTACCAAAAACATATAGGATCGTGGAAAGACGGAGAGAGAAATGTCATAAAATTAATCTTTTGTGTCTGTCTCTCTCATGCCACATGTGCACCGTGCACATTGTAGCATTGGAGATGCTCTAAGTGTTGTGAAAGAGTATGCATCACTACCTTTCACACATTTCACTTTTATTAGGTGCACTATTATACACGCGGCACTGCATTACACAATGAACATTTTGCACTTATAAAACGTTAGATATTTCATTCTTGATTTTTATTCACAGCTTAAATATATAAAACGCACTTTTTATATTGCACTTTATTAGCTTTTAAAAAATTGCACTGTAATCGAAATGGAAAACAAATTTGTAAACCAATAGAAATGAACAGTTTACTAATTATAATTTATTAAAGTCCGAATAGAGAGAGAAAAATGAAAAAAGGAGCTGAATATCTTTAAAATGTAATAACTGTAATATTAAGTTTAAATCTAATTAAAGAAAATAGTAGCCTCATCTAAGATGAACAAACTGCACGTATAGAAATTTAAAGAGTAAAAATCTTAAAAGGAAGGTAAACCAAACCTAATTAATTAAACGGATAGGCAATTAATGTGCATTGAAGGAGAAGTCAAAATTACTAACTTAACCTTGGCCGAAAATAATAATAATAATAATAATAATAATAAGATGATCCAAGGGTTGTGATTCTTTCTCATTTCTCTCCCTAGATGATATTCTCACTTGATCATAAATCTCTCTCTCTCTCTCTCTCTCTCTCTCTCTCTATATATATATATATATATATATATATATATATATATATATATATTTCATAAAACTTTCACTTAGATAAGAATTGTAACATTTTAACAAAAGGGCGACATATTATGTGTACAAAGGAAAGAATACATATGTGTAATCTATCTATAATACTATAAAGTAACAAGGTGTTGCACCTGTCTTTTCCGGCCATCCAATGAGACATTTCATGTTTCATATATACTCATTAAACAATACGGAGTATAAGAGTTACATTAACAATTAACAATTAGTCATAATAATAGTAGTAGTATATAATAATATATTATGGAGTAATTACAATATTTTAAATTCAAAAAAAAATAATAATAATAATAACAATAATAATAGTTTATTATTAACAATAATAATTAGAGATTGGTTCTACAGATTTTCAATTCAAAATAATAAAATGATAATGATGATGATAATAATAATAATAATAATAACAATAATAACAATAATAACAATAATAGTACTAACAATTAACAGTTAGTCGTAATAATAGTAGTAGTAAATAATACTCTGTAATATATTGTGGAGTAATTGGAATATTTTCAATTCAAAATAATGATGATGATGATGATGATGATGATGATGATGATGATGATGATGATAACGATAGTGATAATGATAACGATAACGATAATGATAATAATAATAATAATAATTCATATTCATACACTTTTCCCTATAATGTATCTTTTATCTCTCTTATATTATGTACTTGTATATTTTTAGTGCTTTTAAGACATTAAATTTGGTTATTTAGATCTACAATTGTTAAAACATGATATTGCATTTTCATATGTGTGGTTTACATTCCACATGTTTGAGTTATGTTTATAAAAATTTCTGCAGTTTCATTTTCAGTATATGGAGTTACATCTTCTTATGCGCGTTTTACATCTTTATACGTGTGAGTTACATTAAAAATTATCTCAACAAGTTACATTTTGCATACACCTGAGTTAATTTTTTCAACACCACGAGTTACATTTTTCATAATACGAGTTACATCGCAAATTAAACATCTACTATTGAAACAAAAAAATAGTACGGAGTAATAATATCTTTCCACAAAAAATGATTTTCTGGCAAAATTAATTGTTTTCATGGGAAATTTTGGCAAAAAAAAAATGATTTTTTAACACTTTATATGGCCTTAAATATCATAAACAAAACATATGAACTATTTATGTAAAGTAATTGAGAAATTAGGCTCTCTGTTTACATTTGATGGAATATGGAATAGTATATGTTGTGTTAAATTACTTGTCACACCGGAAAGTTATAAAAAATAAAAAATTATATAAGACTTTGAGCTACTTCTGCTATCAGACTAACCTTTTAGGATGAAACCCCGAGTCTTAACATGATATTAGGGCCAAATTCGGTTGTGGTTTGACTGCTTGTTTGGCACTCATTATTAAGGATACCTTGTTAAGGATCTGTTTGACCAATTTATACACTCTGATATTATTCAGTTTGATTCGGGCTGAGGGAGACATGTCAATATATTTGTCTCACATCGAAAGCTATAAAACAATAAAACATTATATAAGACTTTGGGCTATTCTCAGTCTCCTCCTATCAAGTTGATCTGTTAGGATGAATTTACCTGATAGATTTGAATGCATGACTTGATATGGTGTTTGTTAATTGTTATCATTTTATATATATTACGGAGCATTAATTATTGATTTATATATATGTTTAAGTGCGATATATTGGATATGATTTATATTGATTTGTTACACTCACCTATTTGATCGTAATCAAAAGATGTTGTATCAAGCCTGATTTGTTGTTTCGTCAAAACCAATTTTTTTTCAATAAATCATGGCTGCCCAGCCTCCATTATTGTTGCTATACCCACATTTGGTTTGGTTTTTGTTGGTTTCTTGTAAAATACTAATCCGTACGTACCATTATGTTCTGTCCGAAGTACAAGATAGATACAAATAGAATTATAGAAACTTCAACGCATTTAGCTCTTTTGTCATTAGGACATTCAATTCAATTCAATGGTATTGACAGGCGGGGTTAAGGTACCGGCCGGCCCTGCCACTTTTAAGTTTTTTTGTCAATCTATTTTTTAGTTTATGTATGCACATACTCCGTATATAATTATGTTAAATTATAGTACCTCCGTCTCACTCAACTTTGCCAAGTTAATTGATGTTAGGTGAGAAATTATAATAGTAAAAATTGTGTGGTTGAGATTTGTGTAGAGGAGAGAGAAATGAACAGAGTCACAAATTCATTGCTTTAAAGAGAAAGTGGCAAAGTTTTTTGGACAAACAAAAAGGGAAAGTTGGCAAAATCCAGTGGAACGGATGGAGTAAAAAGTATGTTTAAATATGAAGTTCGTGACCCCATAATATAAATTTTAGAAGATGTAATATCAATTTATGGTTATCCCATCAAAATTAATAATCATTAGAACACCACATTTATGTACAGAATAGATAAAAACAAGTAAAACTTGACAAGAATAATATCATCTTTCACTGGTCGTCTCATAATAATCTCACCTTTACGTAATCCAAGAATAATCTAACTTTTGCACCTCATCTTCTTTCATTAAACCCTGATCTATTGATGACCTACATTGGTGGGATTATTTATATAAGATTTTCAAAAAAAGGGTCCAATGAAAGCAAATGTGAGATTATTCTGGGATTATGTAAAGTTGAGATTATGACCTATTAAAAACAAACATTTATTGCATGTATTTTAATTCTCTCATCCTTAGAAAGTTAGAGCCCACTTAATAATTATGAAATTAAATAAATTCATGAAATAATGAAATTAATTGAATCGATAAAATGTGTTGAATTCGATAAAATTGTTGGAATGGTTGAATACGCTGAATTACGAGAAAGATATATTTTATTAACCAAATAAAGGAAAAATATATAGGAATATAGTTAAGATGATTTTCTACATTTTTTTTAAATTCCTCTAAAGTTTTGGTTAGAAAAGTAACTTCTGATTTAAATTTATTATTACACAACTCAGTGCATGAAATTAATGAAATTAATTGATAAAACATGTAAATAGAGGTTATTAAAGGGTTATTTTCAAAAATATTATCAAAATAAAACTTATTTATAAAATATGAGTAATAGTTACTACTCATACAATGTAGTGTCATGCTAACTTAATTTCAAAAAATTGTACATAAATTATCATGATTACATTAATATTCTAATAATTAATTAATCACATTTCTATAAACATTTTTTACTTTAGTCATAAATATGTAAGTAATTATTTTTTATTAAAAGGCTTTTAATGATTTCTTAAAATGCACTATGAAGAGAAATTACTAACAAAATTTAAGTACTTTGTATTTTGATGATATCATTATGACAATATTCCAAAAGGCCATGTGTTCAAAAGTCATCACAATTTAAAAAAATTGACATGCCATTATAGCAAATAGAATACAGTAATACATATGTTAGAGCAAGAAATTGACGGTTTATGTTGCATTTAAAAGAGTTGACCACAAGAGTCAATCTTAATTATTGTAACGTTTTCTATACATTTTTATTGTGATTAAGGAAGGTATTGATGGTAATTGACCAGCTTTTATGATAGATTCAAAATCGTCATAAACGTACACCCAACCCGTCAGTAACGGACAAAGCCATCACGGGAGCATTAACTACCCTTCCTATAAATAGGATACCCCTCATCGTAATCAGCAGCTACTCATTTCGAATAATACATAGAACTTCTGTATTATTTGCTCACTTGTCATCTTCTTCATTGCTCTTGTACGAGACCCGTTCTTCATATAAATTTCCTTTTTAATTAGTTTTAGCTTGTCAAAATTTTGCTAAAATAATTTGGCGCGCACCGTGGGGCCTCGTGCAAGAGAAAGATCGACCATGGCAGGAGCTAATCCCTTGTTGATTGAGTTTCACGAATAGCTAGAGACGGTCCAGCGTGAGATGGCGGAACGAATAGCACATCTTCAACGGGAGAATGACGTGCTTCGATCCCAGGTACAACCGGCAATGTCGAAAGTCTCAAACTCAAGAATTAACCGGAGGAGTGACGCCATGAATGATGCCACGAGACTGGGTCTTGGTTTCACCCCGGCAGCGACGGATCCGCCTGCAACAACGACGGATCCCGTCTCCCTCACACTAGGTCTGTCACCAACTGGAAAACCACAATCAATGGTCATCTCGTAGACCATTCAAAGCAGATCCAAGGGGACGACCTATATTTAGCCACTCAGAGCATGCCCTCGACGACTACAATCTCAGCTCCAACAGAGCCCTCCATTCTTCATTATAGGAGCAGGACCTTTAGGGATCCCGATCTGTCCAACTTCATGCAAAATCCTAGACGTAACACACTGGGTGTGCCACTTCTTGAATCCGAGACACAACGTCCTTATAGACCCGTCACCTCAGCAGATCTAAATCAAGGGAGAAAACGTATAGAAGTCATGTTTATCTCGTCACCAACCCGACCAGAGACCACCCAAATGGCCAGACCTACAGTTCCAACGGCGGGACCAATTCAACCAGGCATGACGGATCCAATGTCAATGATAATGGACCAGCTACGACAAATGCAAGAGAGGATCAATGCAATTCCTGGAGTTCCCCCTTCACTTGACATAACTTCTCATACGTGTTATGAAGATTCACCTTTTGACAGTTCGATCATGCATGTCGAATAGCCAAATAAATTTGTCATACCACCCATGGAGCCATTTTGACGGAACCACGGATCCTAGAGAGCATATCCCTCGATATAAGCACATGATGTCAACCGTCTCTGTTAGGCCTGAACATAGAGAGGCATGTAGTCGCCAACACAATTTTGGAGGGAAGAAGATAAAAAGCCAGCTTTCAGTCTTCATTGTTCAGTCAAGGAGACGGGTTTGATTGGAAATTACTAGAAGGAAAGACGGAACATTTCGTCAACTGAATTGATCAATACGTCATGACAAGTCGTTGATGAGTCAATAGACGCAATAAACCAAGATGTGAAGTATAAGCTCTTTTAAAATTTAGACAAATTGCCGCTTAACGGTGTGACCCGCCCATCGTACGCGTCAACTTCTCGAAAGAGGGAAATTGTTAGAGCAAGAAATTGACGGTTTATGTTGCATTTAAGATAATTGACCACAACAGTTAATAAAGCGCCCACAAATCTCAATCTTAATTATTGTAATGTTTTCTATACATTATTAGGCTCTTTAATGTGATTAAGGAAGGTATTGATAGTAATTGACCAACTTTTATGACAGATTCAAAATCGTCATAACGTACGACCAACCTGTCAGTAACGGACAAAGTCATCATGAGAGCATTAACTACCCTTCCTATAAATATGATATCCCTCATTGTAATCAGCAGTTACTCATTTCAAATAATACATAGAACTTCTCTTTTATTTGCTCACTTGTCATCTTCTTCATTGCTCTTGTATGAGACTCGTTCTTCATATAAATTTCCTTTTCCTTTTTAATAGTTTGGTCTTATCAAAATTTTGCTAAAACAACATAGTAGATCAGAAAGCACAATAAAAACATACCACGGAGTACAACTGAAGGAATGAAGTATTGCAATTACTTAATAATGTACAAACATCAAGCATTATGATTTTTTCTGTACATCATTATATATTTTGATTATTATCCTATACTAATCAAAGCACTTTATGTCAAACAAGACAGATTTAGCTTCTTAAAAGCTTTTCCCCTTTTCAATAAAACATGGACCGTCCTCATTCATGGACAACTCCGATACTTGCCTTCCTTCGTTTGTCACTATTCATTTGTTTGCTTTTTTTTCTTTTTTAAATTCTTTTTTAAATTCTAAAGGTCGGCGACGCTCGAACTTTCCCTTGCTCGAATAAGTAATTTTGACTTAAGTCGTTCTAATCAGCCACGTCATCTTCAAAAAGTCAACTTAGACGGCATTGACTCCAATTATCACAAACTTGAGGCGCAGGTTAGTGGCGGCTCAATGTATCCCACAAAGATGCGCACTTCCTTCGGGCAAACCCGACCCGGCCCTTCTCCAAATCATACGCCACCTCAAACCCTTGTTGCTGATAGTTTCCCAATAAACCGGCCGGACCGCCGGAATCCTCCTCATCGCCGCCGCTGATCAGCATCATACACCCGACTTTCCTTTTCGCCTGACCCTTATCTCCGCCGTAGACAAACTGGTAGAAGTAATTTTTGCTGGGCATCGTCACACTTGAATTCCCCCCGAAATGCAGCAAAACTTGGGGCACTTTCCGATCACCCATACCCGTATCCAAATAATAGCAAGGCCCGAGCCCGGTTTTCTCCTCCACCTCACCCGCCCTCTTATGACCCGACCCGACTTGTTTGTCAAATTCAGTGATCACCGCGTTATAGAAAACCTGCGGAAGCATAGTGAATGTAGTCCCGGAGTCTACCACCATGCCGCCGTTTCCTCGTCTGTCAACTCTCCGGAGATTCTCCGGGGAGTCAATTTTTCGTGTCCCGATGGAGACAGCTTCGAGCCCGACACAATAGAAATACGGGTGCTTCGGGTTCTTCAACATCGGGGTGTATGCGAAATCATCGGCCGGGATTTGTATCGCCTTGTTTTCGCCGACCGAGTTCCGGCCAAGGATGAGCGGGCTCGGTCGCCGAACACGGTTCGCGTCGAACGTGTGAGAAACCAAACAGTACGAGAAATGGTTTCCGATGTCCGGGAAGGAGGTCGCCAGCTGAGCCGGCATCGAAAGGGCTCCACGGCCGAACCCGGCGACGCCAATCGGCTCGCCGAGAGCACTGTGAGCGCAGCCGAAAGTGAAATTCCGCAGAACCAGCGACGGCGACGACATTGGCACAGATAAACCATCTCTGTAGAGCTTAGCCACGAAGCTGCCGTCGCCGTAGGCGTAGTAAAACGGCGGGCAAGAGTGGGAATGGCAGTCGGAGGTTTCAATGTTCTCGAGAGGACACTTAGCCATGGCGCAGAGGTCGGAGGAAGAGTGGGAGGAGTGGACGGCGGAGCATGCCGGCGACTTGCAGGAGACCGGCGAGGCGGAGCTGAGGTTGAGAGGGCCCGGATTCCGGACGGCGGCGGGGTTGTACTTTCCCTCGCAGAGAATACATTCAAACGGGTGGCAGGGGATCCAAACAACGTCACTTCCGGTGTCCATGTACAGGGAGATGGTCTGGGAACCGAGGGTGAAAGACAGAGTGTAATCGCTTCCCGGAGTAAGCGGGAGGGAAATCCGGCGGTGGCTGTGATGGTGGAGCCTGGCGGCGGAGCGGGCGGAAGTTGACTTGAGGAGGTGGTGGGTACTGTTGAATTGGGTTCTTGACAGGGAATGAGCAAGTGGAAGAACTAAGATTTTAGACAAGCAGAAAGGGAGTAGCATGAAGAAGAACAGGAAAACGGATGAAACAGAGGAAGCCATTGAAAGTAGAGAAGAGTAATTAGAAAGAATGAGTCCCAGGCCAGGTTATAAAAGGACCATCAAAAGTACGCCGGCGATTGGGGTTAGGTCGTGGGGGGAAGACGACGAAATTTCTAGTCTCAAACGCGCACGAGTTTGGTGGAATTTGGAGTATTTGGATTGTCATGAAACTAAAGCAGGTCGAATCCAAGTTTTTTTTTAAGACGGACTGATTGTGTCCCCACAAGATTATCATGATCATGCATAATTTCTCCCTTTTTTTTTTTTGAAAAAAAGGGTGCACCTAGGTGGGCCCGCCAGTGCTATCCATCCCTCGGGATGGTCGTGATATGTGTTACGGGCTCAAACAAAGTAGGGGTGAGCGCGGTCCGGAACGGTTCACTAAATTAGTAAAATCCGTAATGTATTCTCGAGGTTTTTAACGGTCTGATACAGTCCGGTTTCAAGGATGGAACCGTTCGGTATCATGTCGTTTTGGAATGGTATAACACGGTACGATACAATACCAAACACATGCTAAAAAATTTGAACAAATCTTGCAATTAGTAAATATCATCACATCAACCAACTCACATGAAATATTGATATAAATACAAGAAATTGCTATATAGGACTAAAATTCACAAATAAACAAATTGTGCAACACAACTAAGAAAGAGTATAGTAAAATGATGACCCACAAGATAAATATTATCCTTAATTTACTTAGTTCATGTGAAAATATAAAAATGAATATCATCAAATTATTGAATATAATAGAAATCTTCAACATTCTTCTTCTTCATTCTAGGTTAAATATTACTCCGTAGTTCTAATTTAATTTATAGTTGAACCTTGAGTGCTAAGATTTAAACCATATTAATTAAGTTGTAAAATTGTACAAACATGATACTACAAAAAGTCATGTATGCTAACATTACTAGAAATGAAGTCATTAATGATTTGTCTAAAATTATATGTAGTAATATACTAATATTCTTTCAATACATACCAAAATATAACATAAATTATCTAAAAAATAAATAAATTGCAATATATATATATGTATGTATATATATTCTATATATATGTATATATATTCTATATATAAACACACACATTTAGCTATTTTAAAGACGCATAAATACATACTTGGGCTATAGAATTGTTGGTCTATAAAAGAGATATATTGAATTGGTATAGAAAATATATAAAAAAATACAAGTGCATTATTTTCAAACGGTTCGGTTCGGTATTTTTCGGATCTCAAAATCTAGGACCGGTCCCGTATCCATTTCAAACGGTACGATTTCGGTATGGGACAAAATTATATAGAACCATTTAAATATCCGGTATTCGGTTCGGTACCATTACGGGACGGTTCGGTACCGGTTCGGTTCGGATTTTATGCCAACCCCTAAAATAAAGGATTCTTGCCCCAAAGGGATTCTAACTCTTTGTCTTGCTAAAGGTAGGGTGCCTGATCAAGGGAAACCGTGTAATCGAGAACTCAATGACCGGAGTTCATCGGTATCTCAAGGCTCTCTCATTCCCAAGGTACTCTGCGTATTAGGTAGAAGATCTCAATCCACCCTGAAGTCCCAATATGGTTCTGAAAATTAAGGAGGTAAAGGTCAGATTGGTACTCAAAGTTGCATAAAAACAGTCAAATAAGTCCTTATCGTCCGGCCGTCTCCATTTGAGGCAATTCTCGGTGGAATTTTTTGATGAATTTTTTTGAGCATCTTATTCATTAAGTGTAGTTTACTCATACCAAATTTTAGCTAAAACTTCAATCGGAAAGACATTCAAATGAATTCTTGAAGATAACTGCGCTTTTAACAGCGCAGTTATCTTCAAGCATTCACTTGAATGCCTTACCGGTTGAATTTTTAGCTGAAATTTGGTACGAGTAAACTAGACTTAATGAATTAGATGCTCAAAAAATTCCACCGGGAACCACCCCAAACGGCGACGTCCGGACAGAGCCTCCTATATAAGGATTTATTTGACCTTTTTATGCAATTTCGAATACCAATCTGACCCTCACCTCGAAAATTAAGAGAATATAAATGAGATTAATCACGAACCGTCAGATAGTGATTGAGGGGGTGTTTGGAAGTGATTCTGCTTCTGCTTCTTTTTTAAAAGCAGAAGCAGAATCAGAATCAGTTTTCAGAAGCTGGTACCCCCCAGCTTCTAAAAAAACTGATTCTGAGAGTAAATTAGAGCTCCAGAAGTGCTTCTGGAATTTTATTCAAACACTCTAGCCGCTGCTTTTGCTCCCTGAAGGAGCAGAATCAGTTTTGAGAATCAGATCCAAACACCCCTGAGAATCAGATCCAAACACCCCTTAGTCATAAACTTGCAGAATTTTTATACTTTTTAAATAGTAAAACTCATCGCAATTGTAGAAACTCATACCCAAAACTTACTACTTATGACACCCGTATGGTGTAACTTCCATCGTTTCGCACAATTAGTACGTAATGAAATTCACCAAATGTGTTTTATCAATTGACTCTTTCACCTCCTCAATATAATGAAGGGTAACTTTTGGAGTGTCTCGCCCCATCCACCGCCCAGAGATTGGGCACTAACCAAACGGGGAATAATGTGGCATGATCAAAACCCACCAACTTGAATAAAATACAGAGAGGTCTGCAATTATGTCCGTGAAGTTGTGCACAAAAGTCTGGCGTTTATGTTGGGAAAAGGAAAGAAGCGTTTGGAGGTCTGATGGAGCATCCCTCCTTCCAGCTGTAGCTCCACTGTACGTAGAACTCTATCCTCAATGACGCCATCACTCACTTGCCTACAAATTCGGAAATTGCACATATAAAGACAACCATCTTTATCCACTACTATGAGTCTGCAAAAAATGAATGAGTACCGTACCTATCATTCACTTGATTGCAGTGGCGGAATCAGAACAAAATTTGAGGGGGCGAAAAAAATCGAGTTGGAAAGATATATAATCTCTACTGTATTTTTTTTATGTATTTATATATTGGCGGACCCAGAAGTTTCCCGAAGCAGGGGCACTCCAACATAGATGAAAATGGGTCGGCTCGGGCCGAATTAGGTGTGTCATTGGTCTTTTTTGTTAAGTGCGTTCAAATTAATATTTTTAATTGGAAATAGATTATTCAATGCCAACGTCAAGCAGTGAACATATATGGATTATAAATCTAATTGTGAACTCATTAAGACAATTCTAAATAATAATATTTGACTTTTGGAAAGAAATACATAATTTGACGGATAAGAAATGACTCATCTGTGTGCAGTTTATGATTTTACATTAGAATTTTCTCTATTTTTCATACTATAAAATGATCATGATTTCATATTTGAACTAGGATCATGTCGCTGTTATACATTGTGCCATAAAATTTGTTGGTACTTGAATGAAATATAATACCATCGTGTTAAAAATGAAGTATAAGTCAAGTTTAGGATTTTATCATTTAATACAACTTTATTTATTTATATGATTCTATATATATATATATATCTACCTTTTACGAGTATCATATTATAGAAAAAATTTAAAGGGTTTGTCAGTTTGAAACTAATTTATCGCGAATTGATACATTCTTTCATGTATGAACTTGTATTCATCAAGATAAAAGTCTTCAATCTTTTAAGTTTATCCCGCATATTAGAACCTTTTTCATATCTTTAAACTTTAACTTTGGATCGACATTATTCACAACAAGTAAAAAATCATCAATGCCACTTTTCAAAGAAAGTGCAGTAACCATATAACAACATATCTAACTATAAGAATGTGCTCCATCACAACTTCAGAGTTGTTTATATTTCTTACTACAATTATTATATGTCTTTGACGGGGAGTCCTATATTTCTAATAGTTTTTTGAAATAATGACAATATGATTGAAATAAAGATAGTGGACAAATATATGACTTAGGTACTACCATAGCAATTTTAGTGACCATGATTATGTTCATTAGTTATATTCCGGTAATATTTATGAAACATACTCTAATTTTTTGCCCAGATAACAAGGGCACAGTTTGTATCTTAAGTACTAATACTAAACTTCATGATCGGAAGCCGAGGCACTTGCCCCCTAGGTCCTCCACTGTTTATATAGATTAATTTGATCTCAAATTGAATGCAGAAGAAATATTTTCATTTTCATGAAGTGACTCTTTATTTAGACCTATATTTTTATGTATTAATTGTTTTATTCATGCAAATGTATTACATAAATTTAATTATACACATATAATTAAAGTCGCATATTTCAAATATTAACAAGAAGTTTTGGCGTATTTGTACCAAAGGAAAGAATAAATAGTTATGTTAAGTTAAAACTTTATAGTCATTGTACTAAACCGAAAATGTAAATAACATGTCAATATTCGAAAAACTAAAAAAAGTTAAATATTATGAATTGGAAAAATAAAAATGTAAAATAAAAGTAAAAGAAATGTAGTGCGATACGAAAAAAATTAAAACTAAAACAGTCACAAAAGAAGAGAAAGTAGAGGAGGTTTAAACAATTAAAAAAGATCAGGCGCCAGGGGGACTCGAACCCGAGTATGTAAAGAAACTAGAGCGAACTTCTACCATCTCCGCAACCTAGATTACTAGTTACAACTCTGGTCGGTGTATATTTATTACATTACTTTGAGACGGGGCTGTACATACATATATACACAGGGGCGGCCCTAGGGGGGGTGCAAGCGGGGCGGGCGCCCTAGGCCCAAAAAAATTGGGTAAAAAATAGGCCCAAGTTTAGTTCTTTGTAATATGTGTGAGTAGGCTGCTTTTTCAGCCCTAAACTAACAATTTTTCGGGTGGAATTTGTTGAAGTTCTTTGGAATGATTTTGTTGGTGAAAATTATGATCATGTTCTCTATGAAGTGTAGATTATGTAAAAAAAATCAGTTTAAAGTTCAATTTAGAAGTACATCAGTCAAATAAATTATTGAAAAACAATACTTTTTATACATATTTTGGCTCATATTTTTTAATAATTTATTTTATTGACTTCCGATTGAATTTTAAACTGAAATTTTATGGACACAATCTACACTTGATTAAAAACATTCTCTTAAAATTTTACAAAAAAAATCACTCGAAAGCAGATTAGTTTGATATGATTATTTGATTAGTTATTAATTAATTCCATTCCTAGTTGATTGTTTGATTTCTTAATTGTTGATTGATTTTTATTAAGGTGTAATAAAAAGGATTGAATCTGAATACGATAAATAAAAAAAGGAGATGATTAGAGAAAGCGGCGCTAAGTAAAAAAAAGTTTAATGAAAAAGTTTGTTTGTTTAAATAAGTCAAATTCTGAATGTCCTCTTCAAGATGATAACTCATAGAAAAACAATAATTTAGTTGCTGAAAATGAAGTGATTCAGAATGGTTACATCATTGGAGGGGGGGGGGGGGGGATTTTGGAGGTGATATAGAGTTAATTCCTTAAATATGACTTAAAAATTGATAAAGTATACAAATAGGATCATCATTGTTTCTTTCTTAAATAAGGTTCTCCAATACTAAAATATGATTGAGTTAGACATAATAGGGTTTGACAGCCTTTATACAAATGTCTTGAAATATTATTACATTATTATTACTATTATTATGCATATCAGTTTAGATAGAAAAAGGTTCTACAAATTTTTGTAACATTAGGCCCATTTTCATTTTCCGCCCCTAGGCCTTCGAACATACAGGGCCGCCCGTGTATATACATATATATACACCACCATCTCCGGTGAACGGGGGGGGGGGGGGGGGGCAAAACCGGCTCGCCCCCTAGTTCCGCCACTGCTTGATTGGTCCAAATATGTATATCATTTTTATTTTAGACTTAAATAATTCAACAACAACATTGTGATTGGTCCACGAGACAAATGTATGGTACCTTATGGGTACCATAGAATCTATCTATAATTAGATTTATCGTACATATTTTGAAAAAGTATGAGTTTTTTTGGTACGGTAATACTTTATTAAAGTGTATTGTAGCTATTTTTGGGGTGAAATTATTTTCTAAAATAGAAGGGAAGCACTTTTTTTTATACGACTAATAAAGGAAAATGAGACACTTATTGTGATATGGAGGGAGTATAAATCTTTTGTAAAGTAGGAAAAATGTTCTATCTAAAATTTAAGGTGGAAATAATAATTATATACATGGATGGATTTATATGTAGCCGGACTTTTGGTAGACTAGGCCGCTTTTTTAGTCGACTAGACCGATAGTCCTCTGCAATTAAAATCAACCAGACCGATTAATCCAATTAGGCCAATTTTTAAAACATTGTATACATGGAATATACAATGGACATTATATATACTACGTAGTACTTCGGTCCAATATATAAGATGCATTTGATTTGGTGCAGGTTTAAGAAAAAATGATACATGAATTATTTTACAATTCTAACCTCTAAAAAGTATGAAAAGGTAAAACGAGTCCACAAAAAAGTAAAAGCTGAAATGATAGATAAAGGGAGCTGAAATGATAGATAAAGGGATGAGTAGGAAAATAAAAATTAATGGAATCCAATTTACAATAGTGATCATATTTTTAGGACAATTCAAAAATATTTTTGACAAGTGTATCTTACACGATGAAACGAATGGAGTAATACTTAATAAGGACTGCAGATGAGAAAAATGTAAAATAGTTTATCTAAATGACCTATTTTTATTGAAGTTGAGTAATTTTAAAATCACTTATTTGTTCATTTTATCCATAGATGAAATGTCTAAACAAACAAGTATCGGAGGGAAAAGGAGTACATGCTACTTTACACGGTTGAACTACCTCATAAAATATCTATTGTGCATTTGTGAATTACGGAGTATTTGTGATACGTATATTTGTCAAAGGATTTTTAGAAATTTAATCGGATGTGGACTTGGAACTTTGGCAGGTAGCCATCAGCCATTTCACGATAGACTTGTTCTAAAGCTACCAAGGGCGGCGAATGACAAAGACCCATCACCATTTGCTAATATTGCTTTTCATAAACTAAAAAGAAGTGGAATCGTCCATTTCAAATGACTCCACCGCTCCACGCTTCAATCGATCGATTAGGGGAGGAGTAAGCATGTTTTTACTTGCATTTATTTCAAATTCAGATCGGACTAGAATAGAGGTAGAGGTAGGATTAGGGGGTAGGGATGGGCACATCTAGCAGTAGCGGGTGGGGGTAGGGATCATGGAGTATGGAGATGAGTAGGGAGTAGGACCGATAGGGGTAAGGGTAAGGTTTGAGGGCATGGGGTGAGGTAAGGGTTGGTAGGGTAGGGGTAGGACCAGGTAGGGGTGGGGAAGGTTAGTGGTGGCGGTAAGGTAAGAGTAAGTGTAAACACATAAACTGAAAAAAAATTTAGAATGGAACTTAATAAATAGATCGGGGGTGTTATGCTTATTAAGTGACACTTTAAGCACATTTTCCGGTTAGTAAGCAGTTTTTTAAGAAGTTTGCATGTTTACTTCACATGTTTTACTAATATGACTATTTTTAGCAGCGAAAGCGAACACTAGTATTTAAGCAAACACATACCATAATATGTATGACACAAGGTCATCCAACATCATCCAACATTGATATGTAACTATATATTTTTGCCAAAAGACATTTTAACACTGGGTGATAATGTGAGCACCCATAATTTTGACCAACTCAACTAGCCCCCACTTTATGACTCTTCTTTTACCAATCTATATGCACTCTTCACCAAGTAGATTATTCCCCCCTCCACAAAGGGGTTTCCTAAAAATAAAACCTCTATCACACACCTCAAAGATTGCATGAAGCAAATCCATATTCCAAGACCCTATCGTACTAAAAGGAAGTCAATATGATCTCCTTTAGGCGCATGTGGCGTTCGAATAAAAATTTCACCATATCGAGAAAATGAGCTCTCCCCATATTTTCACACCCAAATCATCCCGGCCTCACCTATGTACAAAACACACACCTAAACATTTCTTCTTCCCAAATCATCACAAGTAAAATAGATGAATTATTTCGGAGCTATGCTCGCATAAATCTAGCATTCAACATTATTGTGCCTTGATATATTTTAGATACATTGTACTGGACTCACACTAATAAGCCAACGATCTTACTTTTCTGATGGTGCAACATTAAACAAATGAAGCCTCCAATGCCTAAAAGGCTCAAACTCCACACCTTTTTAACCATACAACACACCCCTCGACTCTTTGAGGATGATTACACATACATGATATAGCGACATCTTCCCCCCCCCCGCACATAATCATTATGGAAACTCACCATATCGGACGCATGAGTCATGATGTATAAAAGTGCTTGTAGGAAGCTTAATCCATTATGTCTAAAAATGCTTATATAAAAGTGAAAGGTTATCGAGTGCGTATAAAAATCACCTACTTTACCTCCTTCCCACTAACCTTCCTTATCAGTTTCATGTTGTACCCGCAATACTTTCCCTCATATACCCTCCAATACAAGTATACAACCTAGTGAAATGAATCCCTAGCCACCACCACCGGTCATTTACCATTTAATTTATTCATATGTCATAGTCTTTTCACACCATTATAAAAACAATTTGATTGACTTGACAATCATCCTTAAAACACGAACTCCTTCACTGGCCTTTACACGATCATTTCAGATCAAAAGGAACTGAAATCGGATTCATACAGAAAATTAATTAAAGCACAACCTTGTTTAGACAAAAAAAAGGTGAACTTGATTGGAAACAAAAGTAATGAGTTGATTTGATTTGAAGCGTGTTACAAGTTGTGACATTGGAGTCTAACCGTTTAAATTACTACAACCTTATTCAAATCTTATCTTGTTTTTACTATTACTAAAACGTTTCTTTTATGGTAATTAAACTAATTAGTTATTTCAAACTAATATACTTTATTGAGCTAGCATTTCAATTTCATCGATCATTTTTATCAAATTTCAAAAGTATTTATGATGATGTAATGATTTCAACTTTCGATCCGTCTTACAAAGGCCATCTCAAACATAGAAACCATTCAAGAAGTTCAAAATACTACGCAGTATCTTTTAACCCCACGCGGACATACCCAATTAAAAGTCCGTTTTTGTGATTGTTTTGATCATTTTCTCCGCCAAACATATAACTTTTAATTTCACACATCGGGTTGTATAATAATCAAAATAATTAAAATTGAATTTAGTTTTTTGACTGATTTGGATGAAATTATTGTACATGATCATTTTAGCTATTTTTTTAATATATATTTTTTGTTTTCCTAATAAATTATATTTTAAATATATAGTAAAATTTTTCATAGTTCAACTACTTCAGTCAAAACTTTAACAATTTTAGCATATGCAACCGATTCAACCAATTTCAATTACCAAATAGACTCTAACTTTAAAAAAATATAGACTCTAAACAATTTTGTTCCTCTCTAAGACCATTGTAGTGAAAGGTTTTAAGAAGAGTCCAAAAAGTTAAATGTGGAACTTTTGGACTCCTATTTACTTACATTGGAGTAGTAAAATGGGGTTTAAAAATGGAAAGGGGAGTGGAAGAATTCAAAAATAGAGGAGTTTTAAAACCAAAAAGAAAAGAGGTGACATCATGCTGACGTCATCTCTGCTTAATAAAATCACTCTTTTTTTTAAAAGACTACTCCCTCTGTCCCATTTATATTGTCCCGTTTTACCTTTTCGGGAAGTCCCACTTAAATTGTCTCATACCATATTTGGCAAAGTTTGCGTGACTCTAGATCATTCTTACTTTATTCTTACTTTATCAATTAATATCAACCACACAAATCCACTTTTCTTAATAACCGTGCCACCCTCTTCCGGGACAATATAAATGGGACGGAGGTAGTATAACTTTTTTGTTTGTGGTCCAAATTTTATGAAATATATATCAAAATTTGTAAATTTTTACGATCTTTCATATGACATCAATATTGTATATATATAATTTATTCAACTGCCAAAGAGTTGTGTAGGCTTAAAAAATCGAAACACAAATTTTTAATTCACTGCGTCTCCACAAATAACTAAATATTACATAAACTCATTTTACTACTTTATAAAAAGTGAAAATAGTAATAAAAAAATAAACGATTTTTTTTTAATTTAACATCAAAATGTGTATTTTTTAATTTCATAATAACTCTTCATAAATAAAAACAAAGAAAAATATTTCTTATAATAATTTAATTAATGTATTACTAAATTGTTATTTAAAAACAGTGCACGGATGTAAAAAAAACAATATTGACGGAGTCTAAACACTATTTTCATATGAACGGAGTCCAAATTTAATAATTTGGACTCTTAACCACTATAAATGGTCTAAACAGGGTGATATTCACTCCCACCTCATTTGGCTGCCACAAGGAATATCGGTTCTTTTTTTCAACTTATTTATATAAACCATTAGAATTAGAAAAATCATAAAAGAATACGAAGTACTAAATCCATCCCAAAATGAGAGTCACGCATTTCCTTTTCGGGATGTCCCAAAATGAGAGTCTCATTTCCCTTTTAGGAAAGAAAGATGTGGTCCACATTATTTCACCTTTTTCTACTCAAATCTCAACCACAATTTTTACCTTTTCAATCACTTCCTTAATCTTTGAGCCCAAAAAGTATGACTCTCATTTTGGGACGGAGGGAGTACTAGAGTATTAAATACAATATGTTTTTGTATTGGACTATAAATTAAAGGGAAAACTGTCAAATAGGTTCTCGAACTTTTATAAAAAGGTCAAATAAGTCCTTATATAAGAGGCTCTGTTAGGCCGTCGCGATTTCGGGCGGTTCTCGGTGGAATTTTTTGATGAAATTTTTGAACATCTTATTCATCAAGTCTAGTCTACTCATACCAAATTTCAGCTAAAACTTCCATCGGGAACGCATTCAAATTACTTATTGAAGATAACTGCACATTTAACTGAACAGTTATCTTCAAGAATTAATTTGAATGCGTTCCCGATTGAAGTTTTAGCTGAAATTTGGTATGAGTAAACTAGACTTATGAATAAGGTGCTAAAAAAAATTCATCAAAAAAATCCACCGGGAACCGCCCGAAATCGCGACGGTCGGACAGAGTCTCCTATATAATGACTTATTTGACCTTTTAATGAAAGTTCGAGCACCTTGTTTGACAGTTTTGCCAAAAAGTTTTACCAAACTGCTCCCTCTGGTCCACCCTCCCACTTCAACTCTCTCATGCATCTTCCACTTCCCCCCGTATTCCAGTGTCGATGTTTTTTAGCTTGTGCAAAACCCTTCATCCCACACTTCCCTTTCGCAGCATTTCCCCGTCTTTCCGTCGGTCTTCTTGTAACATGAACTCAGGCTCTCGAATGTTCCAGCTCAAAATAGACCCATTAACTGGCAGCTCCGAATGGATTGTCATTGACGAAAGCGAAAGTCCAGAGCAAACTCCAACCCCACTTCTTGCTACAACGTCGTATCTCGATATGCTCAACGACTCTCCCAGAAACAGAGCTTTCCGTGAAGCAATCGAAAAGACTGTAACTAAGCCTTGCCACGTTCTTGATATTGGGTACGCCTCATTTCTTCGTACTGTTTGCTCTGAAGTTTTTATAATCTTTATCCTGATTTACTTTTGCAAAAGGAAAATTGGTTCTCAGCCAGAATCCCCTGTATGAGCTCTGAACAATTCCAATTACAGTATCAGGCTCTTAAGAGTAGAAAGATTGTTTTTTTATGCTGCTTAGAATGTACTTGGAATTTAATTTGCAGCTCTGGAACTGGATTATTGTCTATGATGGCTGCCCGAGCAATGGGTCATGCTGATTCAGGGGCTAACTCTGGTTCTACAGGGATGGTTACTGCTTGTGAATCGTATCTTCCTATGGTAAAGTTGATGAGAAAAGTTTTAAAGGTCAATGGAATGGAAAGGAGGATTCGCATAATTAATAAGAGGTCAGATGAATTAGAAGTTGGCAGGGATGTAGCATCTCATGCAGATGTTCTTGTGAGTTCAGTGTCTTAATGTGTTCTATAGTTTGGGT